>JAQMYJ010000023.1:30650553-30678635 GCA_030014305.1 Clarias laeviceps | reverse complement strand
AGAATGTAGAAAATAAATCACTAAACAAAAACAAAGAAATTTGCAAGTGACCCCAAACTTTTGAACGGTATATATATATATATATATATATATACAGTATTGTAGTTGTAGCATTACACTATAAACTTTGGTCTGCATTCTGCGCAAGGAAATCATTTCAGGCTTCATTCCCATTGCAAAGGGTTATTAACAGTATCTTATAAAGAGTGTAACATCTAATTGTGAAGTATTTCTAGACACATTAATGGGATCTAATGATATACAACCAGAATCTGATGGCTACTGTATGATAATAACCAGAGATTGTTTCTGCTGAACTAATGGATGTGTCCAAGGAAACGCAGAAAGCAGAAGCATTTGTTTTTAATCTAGATATAATTGCCAATCCTCTTCAGTCAAATCACAACAGTTCTGTTTGAGTTTTTCTGTTTCAGTGAATATATTTTCAGGCCAAGCACTTTAGGATGTGAAGGTTATGTGTTCCTGGAATAGGTTCCAAATCCAAACCACACCTAATCATGTTAGATTAGTTACTGAAGATGACCAAATGAATGAGTTACCTTATTCTGGAACTGTGTCCAAATCAAAAGTAAAAGAAAGCATTAAATTAATGAGATATTTGACAAAACAAATCACTGCTGTAAGATTCGTTTAGATGCAGGAAGCAAGAGTAAATTCTTTACTAAGGGCAAACAGCAAATCATTGTGATAATTATAGTGAAGAGGATGGGCTGAAAATCATGACTGAAAATTAATCAATTCTTGCAATTAGATAATGACTCAGGAAGTAATAAATAGACAGATTACCCGTTAAAACTCAACAAAACAAAACAATTCAATTTAAATTAGATGCAGTTCTAGGACAAGTGCTATAGAGTCATATAACTGTATTTAGTTTGTGCTTCTGGTGGAACCCGTGAGGTTCTAGACTTAATCTTTATTATAGAGTGTGCTACAGTAAATTCTGTATGGTGGCCTGGGAAATCCCTTCACCTGGTCAAATTTCAACATTTTGTCCAATCTGCATTTCAGAAAACTACAAGCTTTCTTAAAGGTCCCATAATTTGCCATTTATGAAACAAATTAACAAAGATCTCCCCAAAAGTATGTGGGTTAATGCTCCAGCTAAAATACCCATCACTCACTCACTCACTCACCTTCTATAGCACTTTATCCTGTATTCGGTGTTGCGGGGGGCCTGGAGCCTATCCCAGAAGGATTAGGGCACAAGACGAGTACATTCTGGACAGGGTGCCAATCCATCGTAGGGTGCACACATGCACACAGATATGGGAATTGAACCCAGACCCTGAAGGTGCAAGGCGACAGTGCTAACCACTACACCACCGTGCTGCTGAAATACCCATCAGATAATGCATTTTTTTCTTACTTCAAACTGCCTTCGTTTCACTCCTCTTTCAAATGTGACATCATATTGCCTAGGTTGTGCTGAAAAAAAGAATGTCATTCTATACTGCAAAAACACAGTAATGCAAAAAAAATCTCGGCCAATACTAGAAAGGTGTCGTTTTTAGACGTACCCTGGAGACCCATGTAAATGTCAAAAAATTACAAAAAAAAAATCCATTTTGCAAAACAGGCCCCCTTAAACTAAGACAGGTTTCTCTTTTGAACTTATTTTAAATAGTGAGACGGAAAGTCAAAACCTGATTTATCTTTCTTTCATTTTTATTTCTGCAAGACAGATTTCTCAATTAGAGACGGATTTAAGTGTAAGACTTTTGTTCAAAGAACCTTTGAGGAACTTGTTAACCAAGAGTTTTTTTTTTGTTTTTTTTTAAAGATCTTATTGCCTTGCTTATTACTCTCCCATGTTGTATACAGTAGTGCTTAAATTATCGAGACAAAAGTGAAATTCGGTGTCTTAATGATGTTTTTCAAGTGTTTAAAATAATGACACTCCAAGATAATATGAATAATTTATCATTTCATGCAATGAGCTTGCGATACACTTGCTTTATTCTTCTAAACCTGCTGGATCCGGCTGGATGTCGAAAAATGTCTTCTTGGGTCACTTGCTCAATCCATGCCTGCTTGATTGCTTCCTGAAGATCATGTACAGAAATGTATCACAGATGTTTGCAATTGAAGCTCTGTTGGAACTCTAAGTAATTCTAGTTTAATATATTGTTAACATTAATGTGGCCTTAACATGCTATAATAATATTGGGCTTATATATGGGCTTGTTTAGAGATTGCAAGGTTGCATGACAGTTGGCAACCTTGACACTCACTGGAATCACAGGCAGTATACAGTCTTATATCTTTGGAACTGTATGCGCTTTCATCAGTCATTTTTTGTCAAGTTTTGTCCAGGAAAAGAGAAGAACCATTCCTCCCTTACTCCACAATTTTTTCAGGAACTGAATCTTATTATTATTATTATTATTATTATTATTGTGCAACTGTATAATTTCCATGGGATCCCTGAAAGGCACTTATAAATAAAATGCTATTATTACACACTGATCATCCATAACATTAACACATTAAAACTAATGATCAATGATATACCTGTAAACTGGTGACAGGATCCTGGGCACCAAAAAGTCAACCTGTCTAGTCCAATCTCACATAAAAGCCAATGCAGCACTTGCTGAAAAAAGTCAATGCTGACCATGATAGAAAGGCACCAGAGCACCCAGTGCACCACAGCCTGTTGCACATGGTCCATGGATCCACCCCACAACATCAAAAACACCTGGTGCCAGACGCCACAGCACACCCCCCAGACGTCTTGTAAAGTCATGCTCCGATGGACCGAAGCCACCCCAGGAGCACTATGGGAACCTAAACAATATCGAGCTTAATGTTTAGTGTCATAATGTTAAGGATGACAGGTGTATCATTATTGTTTATTTTTATTATGTAAATCTGAATCAGTATTCATATGCCATCTTTGTTCTTTCTCAGTTACACTAGAGATTTTAGTACGAGCAGATACGTTCCAAATTCGGGGTGTACTGTTACTGTATGGTTATAATGTTTTGTTTACCGTTTTGTGTGGTAGAGGTCCTGATTAATTAAGAAAGAAGACTTTAAATAAAAATCAGACATTAGCTGAAAAGCACAAAGGGTTAACAGCTAACATTTAAAGTGTTATATGAAAAGCACAAAGGGTTAACATGTCTATATGTGTGTGTATGTGTGTGTGTGTTACAAATCCAGGCTGCGGGAAGCTGACAGGCGTCAGTAACCCCATCACCATCCGCGCCTCAGGCTCTAGGTTTGGTTCCTGGATGACGGACACCATGATTCCCAGCTCAGATAACAGGGTAAGACTGACCAAGCCATCCTCCATCCTGCAAAGCACACAAGCACTGTTCAGAATCTCTGAAAGAGAGCACTTACACTCACGTGCGCTTACACACAAATATACACACACGCACACACATGGGCACATACCCACATACGCTGTTACTCACACACACACACATAATGAGTCTCCCACAGAGTCTGAGTCACGAGCGCTGGAAAGCTGTTCTCCAGCATGAAGAGAGCTGAGTCACTGTTAGATAGCCATCTCTCCTGCTCTCCTCCACTCACTCCACACTCACTCAACTCAATCTTCTTCCTCCATCCCTCACTATTTTTTTCCCATTAAACTCCCCCTCCTCCCCCTTCTGTCTCTCTCTCTCTCTCTCTCTGTGCGTCTCTCTCGCTCCGTAGCCCCCTCCTGTCCTTGCCTGATTAATCGCTCCATCACTGAGCTGGTTATTAACAACTTGTTTAGGCTAAAGTTGGCCATAATTAGCAGCAGCTCCACTGCAGCCTGACACAGCATAGATGATGTAGTAAAGCTTTCCCCTACCGGCCACCGCACATAACAAACAACCCAAAATAACTACTGCATGGGAGACGAGAACAAAGACAGGGGTAATAGATGAAGGGGGAAAATGCGAGGTAGAGAAGAGAAAAATAGGACAGGAAAATTAAATCGAGAGTGCGGAAAGAAACGAAGAAATATTGTGTGGAAGGTACATTTTACTTCTAAATGAAATAAAATTTGGCGAAATATCCCAAGGAAGAGTAATCATACACAAAGCCAACAGTATAACAAGCTACCCTAACCTCGAGACTCGACGATCAGGACATAAATGCAGCGATTGTGGATAAAATGCTATATTCTCTCACATATCAGTCTAAACTCTGGGCTTAATTAACTATCATTATTTATTATTTATCTAACACAGCTAACTCGGGCTGTCCTGTACTGTATTATATAAAATATTAGGAGGGGTTTTGGTTTTTTAAGATGCATGCAAAATTCTTGTCCAAAAAGAGAGAGAGAGAAAAAAAAAGAGAGTGGCGTTTAGATTTAAGTAAGCAAACACAAAGAGGCTTTGATTGGAAAACTAATCTGCTCGAAGTCATTTTTTTCATCCGAACTGATGCAGCATTGCACCTTCTTACACTTCTTTCACAACTGAGTCGGAGGACTTAAAGTGCCATAGTCATGGAAAAGACATTACTGTGTCTCAGAAGGAACAAGTCATTCATCTGCATTAAGCAACCAAATAAAGAAAACAACTAAGGAGGTATCTCAAATGACTGGAATTGGGTTAAGACCTCTCCAGCGCATTTTTAAAATCTGGAAGGACAATGTCGACCTGTCAACGGTCCGAAAAAAATCAGGAATGACAACGATTGAGATCACGGCACGGACAAAAAAAAATGGACAGTAGACATCACAGATATGTTTATTATTAATGAAATAAAGAGCAGAATGAGATGAGAACTCACAAAATCGGGACTAGACAGCTGTGTGTCCATATGAAAACCACTTGTTGGTGAGGCTTATCAGAAAAAAGGCTTCAGGAAGTATAAGGATTGGGATTTGGAGCAGTGGAAAAAGGTCATGTGGTCTGATGAGTCCAGATTCCAGAGTGATGGGCGTGTGAGGGTAAGAAGAGAAGCCCACTGTACAAGTCTCTGGAGGCTTACAGTGTTACAGTATAATCTGGGGTTGCTTCAGTTGACCAGGTCTAGACTTAACAACACTATGCGGTAAAAAAAATGAAGTCAGCTGACGACCTGAATGTACTGAATGACCAGGTTATCACATCTACATTTTACATATTCCAGGAGTCAGATTGTGAAAGAGTGGTTCTAGGAGCATTAGGAACCATTTAGACACGTGAGTTCCTGACCTTAATCTCAGTAAATGTTTTTGAGACTTGCTAAAGAAGACTTTGCAGATGGGTTTGAAATTTTTGTGCCCAGGCGATGTGTTTATTTTTGCATAACATAACCTCAGACTGCAATCTCATTTGATGCAGCTAATCCCTATCCAGATATAATCTTGCCATTCAAGATGTGTAAAATTCAGGTGTAGACATGAGGAGACGTATAGGGAAATTATAGCATTATGTATCATCCTCCGCCTTTGCCATCTGACAGACTTGCATTCCGGATGTGGATCCAGGCAAGATAATACAGCAGACTGAATCAAAAAAAATAAAATAAAAAAATGAATTTATGATATCTACACCTTTCTTGTTCGCTTCCTGTAGAAGATCTGGTGTTGCAATTTATCTAATCACATGCATGTATGTAAAATGATCTTTAAACCAGAGACTAATGACAAATATTAGCTAGAAAGGAAAAAGTTTTCACAGACAGTCATTACTCAGAGAGTTTCATTTTATGTTGTCTCTGTGGTTTGATTACAAAAATGACAACATTTTTAAAATTAAGTTCACACCTCAAGCTGTGTTTGAAACTAATTAGACGGGAAAGTGTGTTTATTTTACGCATGTTAATTTCAGATTATGTTTCATAGCCATAAAGTAAATTAAAATGAAATTAAATTCTGTCTTTCGTCTTTCTGGTCATTTGTAAGCAGTAATATTTTTGGAACTGGACCTTTAGCTGGATGATTTGATGGATCCAAATTATGTTTGCAGATATTCAAATGCTTCTGCTTCCGCTTTTCCGTGGACCTTTAGCTGGACAACAAAGAACACGCAATGAGGTCGTTTATCTCTGCATCTAAAGATGGCATAAATGTTTCGAAAACACATTATCTTATCTTGGATCTTGGAATATATTGATCTTGGATCAAATGCATTAATCAACATATAAATCAAGACGATCTTCCTAATCGCAGTATCGATCTACCCGATCTCGAAAAACATCGAGTGTACGCTGTCACCTGCCACGGCGCAGCTGAAGAGTAACAAATGGTCTTCTCCGGGTCAGACGGTGACGGATGAGACCGCAGGCTGACCACAGGACTCGTTCCACATCCACAAGTTGCTTAATGCACTGTAATTCTGTCATGCTACACATCACCACAGCATGCTAGCAAGCTCAAACATATACTGTACATGACGCCTGGCACGACGGTGCAAATATGATGCTCACTCTCTGCCTGGAGGATTAGAAGAAATAGAGAAGGGGGGAGAAAAAAAGAGCAAGCAAGGGAAATGGATAGTAAGAGAGATGAAATGAAAGTAGGGCCGATTTCTCAGTGGGATCTTATTATACCGTGAAGGACGAAAACGAACAGCAAACAGTCGCAGTCTCTGTCGTCTTGCACCAAGAGCTCGGTCAAAGGCAGCATGAATATGAAAAGATTGAGATCTGTGCTGCGCGGTCTGTGGGAACCTCAGGTTGTGCACAGAGAGAGGGAGAGAGATAGGAAGCATGGAGCGTAAGGAAGAGAGCGATGCTAACGGGATTGATTTGCTGCTGTGAGCTGGTAAAGGTCATGGCGCAACAGTGGCAGTGGAGTGCAGAGCACAGGAATATACACACTGAGAGGGAGAGAATGAAGATCTTTGCATGTGCCACCACACACACACACACACACACACTGCACAGTTAGAGCCACCACAGGTGATAAACCACACTTCTAGTAGAGGGTGCCTCTGGACTTTTTTTTTTTTTTTTTCAATCCTGCCTCCTTCTGTCCTATTTTCCCAGACGGAGTTCTGGCACACAGCCACCGAACATTAGACAAAACACCCTAGTAAAGAGGAGCCCTTCATTTCCAACACCATTCATTTACAGTACCTTACACCACAGCAATGTGGGAGAATTTTACAGATTTATTCATTTCTGAGTGACAGATAGGAGGCATCCGTTTATAGTCATGAGGGCAAGTCAAAAATTATCCGCACTCTGGTTATATTGAAACCTATGTCTTACCAGTGTTTTTTTTTTTTTTTTCAAAGCTACTGTCTCCACAAATCTCTGCTGTGCAGATGTGAACGTACTACATCTGTTCATTTGTAACTACAGTGCGAGAAAAAAATGGATGCCCCACTTGACAAAAGAAGATCAGCATGAAGTGATTAGTTTTTTTGCGGTCTGAGGGTGTGCCTGGTGCCGAAACAACTCACATAAAAGCAGAAGTTTGGATATCTGCAAACATAATTTGAATAGATACTCCAAGGAAAGTAAAAGTTTCTTAAAGAGAATCATTACTATTGAGACATAGATTCATCACTACGAGCCTGAGAGTAAACGGCAGAGTACGGAACTGAAACATCCTCAATCACTGACGAAGAAAAAGTTTAAAAGTCAACCATCGGCTGGAAAATTGATGCTTGCAGTTTTCTGGGATTCTTAAGGGCCAGTATTGGAACATTATAAGAAAAAAGGTTTAACAATTAACAGTGCTTGCAGATGCTTATTGAAGAGCTGAAGCCTAAACTTTAGATTAAACACAAAGGACTGCAATCCAAAGGTCCTGTGATCTTGCATGATGATGCACGTCCATACACTTCTGCCCACACTGTCAAAAAACTTTGTTTTAAGGTGTTAAAGAATCCTCCCTACAGTATAATCCTGATCTCAGCATAAAACATCGTTTAATGAGGGAATATGAAATATTTTTGACTGATAGACAAAGCATATTGAAAAGCAGGGAGATTATGATGAAAAATTATATATGTGTCTTTTTCCTAAAAGTTAATGAAAATTAATTCTACAGCAAGAGTACAGATAATTTTTGTATAATCTTAGTTAGTTCCAGTTTTCACCTACATCATAGTCATGATAAAGAATTTGTCCTCCATCAGTTTCTGCTTTATATTTTTTCATTAAAGTTACAGAAGGAAAAAAAAAAAACTCTTCCTATCTGAAACACAAAAGTTGCCACTTTTACTCTCTTACAAAGCACTGGCACTGGAGACTCCTTCCAAAAATGTGAAGTACATATTACTAAAAATTTATAAACAATTTTTAAAAATACTAAAAATGTTTTGAAACGAGCAGTTAGTATACACACTTCAACACACAGGAGCAAGTTTATTTATTCACTCATCTCATTCACTCATCTTCTATACCGCTTATCCTGTACAGGGTGTCTCACTGGCCTGGAGCCTAGGGGCACGAAGCGCGGTACTCCCTGGACAGGGCTCACACCAACACATTATAGGCAATATGTGTACCAGCATAGAGAACATGCAAACTCCACTCACGCAGACAGACCTGAGACGGGAATCGAACCCTTGACTCTGGAAGTGCGAGGCCACAGGGGCCACCTTTATTGGATTAAGTGGATTAGTATAAATCTCCTTATTATATTATTTGACCTCTGTCACACTGCTGACATCTAAAGCATGAAGATAAAAAATAACATGCATGTCTCAGTTTAGCTCATCTCAGCTAATCAACCTAATGACTCCTTT
This sequence comes from Clarias laeviceps, assembly GCA_030014305.1. NCBI lineage: Eukaryota > Metazoa > Chordata > Actinopteri > Siluriformes > Clariidae > Clarias > Clarias laeviceps. Next base: position 30,669,975 of record JAQMYJ010000023.1, on the reverse strand, counting down.
ACTGAAACTGTTCTGGGCCACAGAGGAGGACATAAAACTCCCGCTCTCTCTTCTATCACATAACTCTGCCATTTCATTCATTTTAATAGCTCCGTCTTTACTTTTACTGTTATCCTTCTCTCCACTCATGGCTCTTCTCTGTGTTACTTTTGTGTGTGTGTGTGTGTGTGTGTGTTTTTTGCTTTCACAAGGTGTGGTCAATGGACGGTTACTTTAAAGGGCGACGCGTGCTTGAATACCGCACTCTGAACGACTTCATGAAGGGTCAGAACTTCGTTCAGCACCTCCTGCCTCACCCCTGGGCCGGGACAGGTCACGTGGTCTACAACGGCTCCCTCTACTACAACAAGTACCAGAGCAACATCCTGATCAAGTACCACTTTCGTTCGCGCAGCGTCCTGGTGCAGCGGAGTCTGAGCGGCGCCGGCTACAACAACACCTTCCCGTATTCGTGGGGCGGCTCGTCCGATATCGACCTGATGGCTGACGAGAGCGGACTGTGGGTCGTGTACACCACCATCGCCAACGCGGGCAACATTGTCATCAGCCGCCTCCAGCCTGAGAGCCTGGAAATCCTGCAGACGTGGGACACGGGCTTCCCCAAACGCAGCGCTGGCGAGTCCTTCATGATCTGCGGTACGCTCTATGTCACCAACTCGCATCTCGCCGGCGCCAAGATCTACTTCGCCTACTATACCAATACATCCACCTACGAGTACACGGACATTCCATTTCATAACCAGTACTCACACATCTCCATGATGGACTACAACCCACGTGAGCGTGTGCTCTACACCTGGAACAACGGCCACCAGGTGCTCTACAACGTCACGCTGTTCCAGGTCATCAAGACCTCCGGGGACTGAGGGTATCATTTATACATACATACACACACACACACACACATACAAAACACACCTGTGCATTACATATTTACAATACAAGTGTGTGTATATACAGTATGTATACAGTAAACCCACAAACTGACAAGAAGGATATGACCATGGCTGGAGCTTAACTTTCCTTTTAACTTTCTTTTTTTTTTCTTTCTAAAATTTTCCATTTCAATCTTTATAGAGTGCTATTATTCACATATTGTACTGAGAAAAGCCCACGGGCAGAAAGGTCAATGCTGATATCCGAACTGAGCTTTTTTTTTTTTTTTTTTTCAGTTATTTTTTTTTCTTTTTTGTGACAAGTAAGCATGACATGTTTTTGATTTGTGGCCAAAAAAAAAGAATAAATGTCTGCCTTTAACATTTTATAGCGTGTCTCTTTATTTTTCACATTGTTCAAAGAAAAGGCGAGAACCACTGGGTTTTTAATTTTTGCTTTTAGCATTAAGGCAACCCCGCTCTCTCTCTCTTTCTCTCTCTCTCTCTACACCACCAGGTCCCTCCGGGTTGTCCATGCAGAAATTAGAGTAACAAAATCGTCCTGTAGAAGAACAGTCGGCGTACCTGACGAGGCTCCCTGACGAAAGCTGTCAGTGTTTTGGGGGATTTTATGGGCCATGAAGGGCAGAGTGGAGAGGCGCTAAATGAGGGCAGATGGAGAGACGGAGAGGAAAGAATAGAGGAATGATGATGAAGGCATTAAAATGCAGCTGTAGTGATGAGGTCGGGGACTATGCCAATACCCGCTGCAATGGCAGTGTTTGCTGCAAACTGCTTGTTTTGTGGGCTTTTTTTTTTGCATCTAAAGGAGCTGATCCTATTTTTTTTGTTGTAGTAGTAGTAGAAGGAAAGTGGAACTGAAAAAAGAATATATTCGTCAGACTGAGCAGATAATATATTCTGAAGACATAAAAATACAAACACAGATTTTTTTTGTAAGAAAGCTTGACATAAGGTTTCAGGGGGCATCTTGTTTGGCAAAATATCTACTGAGATCCCTCCTGAGTGAGTAAGTGAGGTTGAGAGAAGATCAGATCCAGTATTCACACACTACTGTATGTTGACCCTGCTGACATTTCATCTCATTTTTCGCCAATGTTTCTTGAGCTACAGAGGTTCACTTCATATTCTATTTATTCTTAAAAAATACTACTCAAAAGATACTCAATTATTCATTCTCTTAACCGCTTATCCTGTTCAGGGTCGCGGGGGCTGGAGGCTATCCCAGGGGACTCGTGGCCCTTACCGGGGTACAATCCATCACAGTGCACTACGGACAATTTGGAGCCCACCACCAGGAGGGCTCAACCATCGTCTGTTCACTTTCTATCTGAACTCTTGTTTATTTATGCGAAACTCAGAGGGAGGAAGTGTGTGGTTTTTCGTTCTGTCAGATTCTTGTTCTTTTGTGTCACAGCTTTGATGAATGAAGGACAACTAAGGGCAAAAAAAACAAACAAAAACTGTCGTTATACTGTATGTATCAGGCATATTCAGATTTTTTACATTTTTAAGTTCTCCATAACTAGCTTTGGAGGAAAAAAATCTTGTTTTACAAAATAATGATTGTAGAGACATTTAAAAATGTAAAATATCTCCATACTGATAACTTTACCATATTTCACACATAATCCAAGGTAGGATAACTGAGGATGGTTCCAAAAGTCCAAGGGTGCCATTGAAAATGTTATCACGATTGAAAAGGCTTGGCTTTGTCAAGGTTGGGGGCCAGTATATTAGGTTTTCATGGCGCCAGGAGGAAGCGAACCAAGCATGGGGGAGAAAATGCAAACTTCACACAGGTGGGACTCAAACCCTCGACCCTGGAGGGCACAGTGCTAACCACCATGGTACAGGATTGCAGGACACAAACACACACTCGCACACCATACACCATGGGCAATTTGGACAAGTCAATCATTGTACGGTGTAAATCTCTCGACTGTGGGAGAAACCAGGAGCACCCTGAGGAAATTCCATGCACGGAATCATAGGCGAGATTTGATCCTCCGATAACTAAAAATACACAGAAGCACGAATGACTGGATTATTAGGAATTCAAAAGGATTAAACAAGGAACAACAAGGGAAACAAGCAGTAAGTGGACCAGGGATAATTAGAGGCCTTTATTTGTCACATATACATTATAGCACAGATAAAATGATACAGCACCCCAGGAGTAGAAAGAGTTAAGGGCCTTACACAAGGGCCCAACAGCGGTAACTTGATGGAGCTGGTACTTAAACCTCAGATCTTTAGATCAATAAACCAGAGCATTAACCTGCCGAGTTACCTCTGCCCCAAAGGCGTATCTGTTGGCCCTTATCATTTACAGTATATTCTAGTCAGGTGTTCCTTCAATCTCCCTACAATTTTACTAATGTTTTTTTTTTTAAAGTCAACATTTTGTTGAAGGTCTCATAAAAGTGAGACCTTCACCGAGGCTATGAAGAGGGAAGGAATAATAAACCAGGAGCAAAGGCAAGCGAATGACGCACTTAATCACAAAGTGGCTTCAGGTGCTGTAAAAGAACAACTGGAGTAAAATCAGAAATGACCCGTAACGGATCTGTCTGCCGGTTATCTGACTCACGGGAAAGGTCCACCTAATTGTTGCTTCATTGGTGTTTAAGTGTGTGCGGAATTAGAGCTTTGATTCACATGAAACGAGGCAGAAATCGGAGCGGGCGTCGTTGGGAAGGAGGATCTGCGTGCACTGCCTCTGAGTTAAAATATTCCTCTTCGCTCGACTGAAACATGCAGAGGCAGGATTCAGGAAGCTACAATTCGATAACATTAGCTTCTGTGTGTGACTGTGTGTCTAAAAGAGGCTCTAAACTCAGCAGGGCAGGTATCTGTGTTGAATAAAAGATGAGCCTGTAACAGCCTCTGTTGCTCCATATTGTCTCTTTGTCTTATGTGCAGAGAGAGAGAGAGAGAGAGAGGGAAGTTATAATGGAAAAAAACCCTCTCTAACAGATTTCTATCCATTCAGGGGGTTTGCTTATGTATACCTGTTAAAGACGGCTATGGGAGTGTGGTGGTGTCCAAGAGAACAAGATAGCATTTAAGAGATAGAGAGAAAGAGAGAGAGAGAGAGAGAGAGAGAGACAGAGCGAGATCCATGGCGTGCAAGCAGCCCAGCATGCGACGGCATTTAATTAAGACTTAGAGCCGAGGAGCCAATCTGACAGCTGCTTCATACGCAGCCAATTAAGGGAAGCAACAGCCCTCCCTTCCACTGCAGCTAGACCTGTTACAACAACATCTATTATCGTAACACACGTCCACATTCTGCACCCGTCCCCTACGTCTCACTCGACGCTCTCGAGAACTCGCTACACGACTGAACACTCAACTACTCTGCAAATGCCACACATTCTTACCTGAATACAAATCTCACATCTGATGCTTGTTCTGAAGGTGTTCATTAATTTCCTGTAACTGACAGAAGTTGCAGCTGCAAGGTTAAACACTCCTACTGAAAAGCGATTGTTTCTATAGTAACCGCTCAAACACTCTGACATGTATCAAAGACCTGCTAATACATGCTGATCCAACGATAGAACAGATTAAAACGTGTTGTTCATTTATATCAGTGGTCCTGAACCCCGGTTTCCTGTCTGATTCATCCCGATGGTTGGAGTTCTCGACACATGGGGACCACTCACTGCTGCCTCGTATGGTCTGGTTAATTTTTTTCACTTAATATTTATGAAAATGGCTATGGACTGCATTGATACAAATGGTTTTGGCCTGGCAGCATGGTGGCTTAGTGGGTAGCGCTGGCGCCTTGCACCTCCAATGTCCAGGTTCGATTCCTGCCTCTTTGTGTATGGAGTTTGCATGTTCTCCCCATGCTTGGTGGGTTTCCTTTGGGTACTCCGGTTTCCTCCCACAGTCCAAAGATATGCAGATTCAGCTAATTAGCATAGTGTGTGTGTCCTACGATGGATTGTCCTGGATGGATCATGCCCCAAGTCTCCTGGAATAGGCTCCAGGCTCCCCGCAACCTTGTACACGCGGTATAGGTGATGAATGAGTGAGTTTTGGCGTGCAATCGTTTAAATAGTTTTAGGACTGAAACTGCCACAAACAGTTTTGTACCCAAGTCTCCATCCATGAACAGTTGGTAGCCTTAACAAAATGGACTTTCTGTTAACTGAAACACTTTTTCTGTTATACTGTACAATTTCACAATCAAATAGCACGAAGTTAAAGAAGGGATTTTTCTAAATTGTTTTTTTTCCCTTTATAACCATTATAACCTCCAGCTTCTTCTGAATATATAAAGCTGCTTTGTGACTATGTCCATAGTTAAAAGTGCTACACAAATTTATAAAAGAAACAATATACAATATAATTAATGATATAATTAAGATCCCTGTTTAACTTTTTATGGAAGGAGTCCCATGTGTCAGCATTACAGCAGTATGTGCATTTCTTTTTTCTCCTCTAATTAACTTTAAGAGAAAAAAATAATGAGGGTTTGGTGAAGGAAAAGCTTATTGGAGCTGCTGAAAATCAAGTGATTACAGGTACAATGTTTTTTTCATGAAAAATCCAGAGAATGAAACATAATATTATATGGTATAAAAAATGTACACAGTGTCAATTTGGGGCAAATTGCTCCATTATGTAGTGTTACAGAAAAATTATCAACTTAATGGTGATAAAAGGAAGCCAGGTGAACGATAGCGCACATCTCATCTCTTTTTATTACTTTGAATGTATTATGTATATAATTAAATATTAATTTCTTATCATGACTATTGATGACTATAGAATAAGATCCTCTTCTACACCATCTGTGATTAAAAACAGCACTCCGTGATTCCTGATTTTAACTAGGACATCTCTCCATAAACAAATGATACAGTCGACGACACCATCTACTGTAGATTACATACTGTAGTACCTCTTGTCCAAACCTATTACAAATAGCACAGTATTATGGGATATGTAGGACAGCAAAGTATGCTATGATGGAAAAAGAAAAAGGGTAATAAAATGGTCTAAGAAAGTATTCTTGGCAAGTGTTTGGTGATTTAAATTTTAAGAAAGACATATCAGGTTTTTAATAAAGCTGAAGACAGATTCTGACTTTAAAACCCACTATCTGCAGAAGGTCACATGACGTTAAAGACTAGCATGGATATTTAAGGTGCAATAACACGGTTTTAATAATGTTTAGTGATCATAGTGATCATTTCTGTAGCAATACAGCCATAATGATTAAAGACTAGTAGTACATAGTGAGGAGACCATCTCTAATTCGGGTTTTATTAAACAAAGACCCTAATTAACCCCTAACTGCAATGTGTGCTCTTTACAAAAAAAAAACGCTTTTAATTCAGACATCAGGACTGGATTCCTGCATGCCTCAAAACTCAGGCAGGGAGAGTTGATTAGGCCAGGAATATACGGATCCAATTAAACTGGGTCCTAATTAAAGTGTTTGAATTAAAACGACCTGAGCTAGCCTGAGCTTTACTCAAACTTCTTGTAGATTTTAATTAATTACGATCATTACAAATTGGTTAGAATTGAGAGAGATTTTATGAAGTCTGCTGTAGCACGAGTACAGCACACGCAGGGTACGTGTTAATCAAGGCCTCAGTCTGTTAAAGTGGAGAAAGATGGAAGGAGGGAGGAAAATAAGATTTTACAAAATACATTTCTTGTTGTTATTCAGGGAATGTAATAAACATTGCACTTTTTATCAAATATTTTAACTTCAAAAGAAAAGGAAGGGAGGAAGGGAAGGAAGGAAGATCAAGGAAATAAAGAAAAGGAAGAATGGAAGGAGGAGGAACTACTGTATGTAAACTGCATGAATAAATATATATTCATAAACTTCATAAAATTATTGATTACATCACTTTTTGACAACTAAATAAAAAATGTACAGTTTTACAGTTTGGAAATGCTGTGTTCTTTAATACTGTACATGTAGGATGAAAGGAAGGAAAAAAGAAGAGACATAAGGAAGGAATAAGAATTAAATCACTGCAAAACCACTTGCTGGATCCATGCCATGGGATGGTACCAGGTGATGGCCACATATGAGGTTCTTTTCACATTAGACTTTTCATGTTGTGTGCTGAGGTTATTGAAATAAAATAAATTTGTGAGTCATTGATGACATCACTGAGTCAGGATCATGCACCAGTGCATCTGAAACAAAATGCAAAAAACAAAGGCCATATTAAGAAGGCTATTTCTGCATTCTGTAGAAGAGCAACGGTTGGAAATGGCAGCAGAGGCAAAAGAGAGTGCTGAAAGTGACTGTAGATATGAAATGAGCCAATGAGATGAACAGCGCTAAATAGACAGATGAGTAAATTTTATAAGCTGTTTTTTAGGGGGATACCAGTTTCAGATCATTTTTGAGCTTAAGTCATTGAAAGGGGAAATGCTTCTATCTTGAAGAAAGAAAAGCCTTTTAGTGTTTCAATAAGCCAAGATGCAAAAGCAAAGAGAGATAGATGTGTTGCAGCTTTCAAAGAAGTGGCTTTACAAGGTGATGATGACTCTATTCACTCATTGGCGAGGATTTATACTGTTTTCCGCTCGACTGTTTGCCGTTAATGCCACAGATACGCCATCTACATTTGTGGTTGAGTTCATAGCAACGAGACATCCAAAAAACACCGTTGAAAAAGTGCCTTAAAAGTGGAAAACATTGGCAGCAGGACAGAGAATGCACAAAGCCATTAATGCTGGAACTGTTGCTTTGATGAAAATGGAGAGAAACATGTGCAGGAACAGATTGCGCTGGTTGCTTGATATCACATCGTTTCTTGCCAAGCAGGATCGGACATATTGTGGGCACAAAGAAGACGAATAATGAATAAAGAGAATTTTCTTGAGATGGTTGAGATGTTGAAAAAGCACCTAATGAAATGAAATCCTCCCTCCTCACTCCGCTGCTGGCCAGCCATTACATTATAATTATTATTATTGCTCTTAATGAGCACACTTCTGTAGTTACAATGTCTGATACATCAGGTGGCAATGTGCAAAAAGTTTGTTTGCGAGCCACCAAGAAACACAAATAAAAAGACGAGAACAAGGAAGTCAACCTTCACGCTATGCGTATTATTATTAATTGGAAAAAAACGTCAGGAACAACACTCTCACGTGCCTTCCTACTTTATCAGCTACAGCTGTGTACAGTAGGTCATGAGATGAAGCATAAGATTGGTGCTTCTGTGCGATTTAGAGATAGCGCTGGTGATGTAGTGATCTAAACAGGGGTTAAAGTTGGATGGAATTTTCCAGCATTGTGTCCCAGCACTTTCAATAAATACTGTAAGTACACAATCAGATTGGCAGTTCATACTCTACCAAATATTCTGATCTTTGGTTCATACTAATGTTAAGCAAACTGTTAATTTAACTTTTGGTGTGTTGCTTCAGTCTCATACCATCGAGATAAAAAAAAAATCAAAATGTAATACAGGGTAATTCAAAAAGAATGAACCAATTTCATGACTAATTGCTTCAGTTCTCAAGCATCATTATGGAATAAGTCAGTGACCATTTGAAAAAGGAGTTCTCTAAGATTTGAATGGCTGCCACAGTGGGCAGTTACAGGACAAACCTATCTCGATATGTTCCAAAACTGGCTCTTCCCTTCACTGTAAGAAAATTCGTATGAATTAATTTTTCAACAAGATGGAGCACCGCCCCATTAGCACATGATGGTTCAAGCTTTTGTAAATGAAAAAATCAAACTTTAGCCCATGGGTACGGTTGGCTTTCATGTTTGATTTGAACCATACCAAGAACACCGAACAGTACCATGCTCGAGACCACCTTTTTAATCCTCAGAACTCAATGCTGGCAACACTGCATTGCTCAATGACCATTTAAAAAATGCTTACACAGGTGCTGCTGGTGTGTGCTGACGGTGGAGGCTACAGACATCAAAATGTGCATTTGGGATTTGTATGTGTCATGTAGATCTAAAGTTATCATAACTTTAAAAATAAAACCACTAAAGGAATATTTATGTCCCACAGTGTTGAACTCACCAAAGGATTGTATTTAGTTTTGGTCATAAAGACAACTGAAAATTACAATTAAAACACATAAATGCTAAAATTATAATATAATAATAAAATACATTTTAATAATATTTTATTGTAACGTTATGAACCTCTAAATTGTAGATTTGTACAGTCATCCCACATTTTTTTTATTTTACATATTTCTTAGTGTTTTTTTCTTTTCCTGCAGTAAAATCTTTCTCTCTTTCTATTCTATACTATGTTTCCATTTTGGGTTATAAATAGTCATAAGCATTTCACTGCATATTATACAGTACTGTGTGATTGTGTATGTGACAAAAATTTTAATTTGATTTTATTTCTTTGTGACGCATTTTTATATTTTTTGCTCAGTCATGTTAAAATTAAATTGAATTCGGTTCATCCTGTTGCCCCAGTTGTGCTAAAAAGAAAAGGATATAGACCCCTAGGTATATCAATTAAAATATAGTAAAGCAAAAATAGCTAAAAATGCTCTGGATTTCAAGGGCCACAGGGAATCAAGGTCATGAACGGAATGAAGTGTTCGCATTAAGCAAACTTACCAAACTTTGAGGTCAAGTATCCTGGGATCTGTGCCTCGGCCCATAGTGTAAAAACACTCTGAATGAAAATGAGTTTATTTACTGGCAAACCATGTGAGGGAGAAGCTCAGCATAGACAGAATGTCTGCAAAGTACTTCGGAATCAAGTTCTATATCATATACTGAGAAGCTGTTATGGCGCAGGGGCGGCTCAGCGGGTAGGGTGTTGGAGTACTGCTCAGAAGGTCTCAGGTTTAAACCTCAGCACCAACACGCTGAGCATGGCCTTAAATACTCAACTGCACATACGTATGTGAAAAGTCTGTCTGGATAAGGGAGTCTGCAAAATGCTTAAAATTTTCAAAACAATCACGTATTTAAAAATAATCAACAAGAGGAATATTGAAGTGAAAGAAATATTTCTAGCATTTTTTTACTCTTTAAGCAGGAAAAAACACAGCTGAACACAATCCTGAAACTCAGGACTAAAAAAAAATAAATAAAAAAATAAAGGGAAGTGGATATAATGATGTGCTGTGGTCATGGCTGGAATCCATGGAGATGTACTGTACAAGCCATTCTTAAATAGAAAGGACAACAAAGCTATCTTTAATGGATGTTTGGACCATTGGCTTAACTCGTGTAGTCAGCACACTTTTGCTGAAATTGCGATTTGTGTTTTCTTTCTTTTCTGCTTCCACTCATTGGTTAACGACCACAGTGAAGTGTCAGTAAAACAGTGATCAACAACACACCACTGTGCTCATCATAATCAAACGTGTCATAGGTTTGTGGAAGCTCTGTGTGATCCAGATGAAAAGTTAGTCATAAGAGAAGCTTTCCTGCTGTCTGTGATTTCAGTTCTCTGTGCTACCTGGACGTCTGGTGTGATGTACTTCAGGAAGTTAATCTTACACAGCAGTGGCTGCAGACTAAAGGCTTAACTCTCAGCGAGGTGGTGACAAAGCGAGAGGCGCTAAGACTTTTAATCCATGAGGAGCGCAGTCAGTTCAGGGAGAATACCATTGAATAGGCACTTTTGAAATGAGTGGAATATATGAAGCAAGTAAGAGGGTGATGAACGAGTGTGTCGATAGCCTTCATGCTGTACTTCAGATCAGAACCAGAACCATGAAGAAGCCAAAAGCAGCCAGGTTTGAGGCTGTTCAAACAAAGAGTCTGATATCTGCCACTGAAGAACGGTTAAAGATGTCTTTTCCAAAAGTGACTGCTTTTAAAGATTAGGCTTCTGACAAGGAAGTTTTAATGGAAAAACCCAGGCTAGGAAAAGCACCCGATAGCAGAAGAGATTGATCTGGAAGAAACCAAAGACACTTGGCTAAGTGGGGTTTCATAGAAGACCTCCCAACCCTTTTACTAAGCTAAGCACTAAGAAAGGAAGGAGGAAGCAACGGACAAAGACAAAATAAAAGAAGGGAGGGAGCAAGGGAAGGAGTAGGAAGGAAGGAATGATCGAAAAAGAAAGAAGAGAAGGAAGGAGGGGAAGAAGAAGAAAGCTTGAATTAAGGAGGAAGGGAAGGAAGAAGACAGAGAAATAAAGAGAGAATGGAAGAAAAAAAATAAAGAAGGAGGGAAGGAAGATGAGAAGTAAGGAAGGAAGGAGGGGAAGAAGAAATTAATGAATTATAGAAGGGAATGATGGAAGGAGGAGAAAAAGGAAGGAAAGCTCAAAGCAAGAAAGGTACTGTAGGAAAGAAAGAAAGAAAGAAAAGAAGAGAAGAAGGAAGAAAGGAAAGGAAGGAAGAAAAAGGCAAAGAAAGAATTGACAGCAGGGAGACATTTTCAGCCCTGCGTTTGAAATTCCTCTTCCTCCACCTATATCTATGACTAGCACTCTACTTTCTCTTCACCCTAAATCCTCTGTGTTCCCCATTCCTCCCATGTCCTTCTCTTTATCTCAGGCCGGAAATGTCTCTTAGCCGGAGACAGAGGTGTGTGGAACCAAGAGAGGCAGAGCGTCATTATGTTTTCCCTTCTCTCATTATGTCGGTGGAAATGAGGCACACTAAATGGCTCTTTAATTATGTTTCTTAAACTCTTGTTGATTTGCTTCTCCGCACTAAGCTTATTAACTCCCTGATTTGTGAAGGACGTTAAGAAATGAAATCTCCTGCTCTGCATCCAAGGGTCATTTGCTTTCACAGCAGCACCGTCCTGATGTACATACGACATCCACAGAGCAGGGCTGATTTCACACGCACGAAACCGAATGCATTCACCGGCATGGTAATGACGTAAATGCACGTTTATGAGATCGGCTGCTACCAGACTGTTTAAGTAGACATGGTATTAAAAATGTTTCCTTCAGCCACATTTATTCTTCTATTCATTCTTTAGTAAAAGACTCATCTTTAGGGATGTCCTGGATCCAATGTATAACAACGAGACACACTTGGAATACACACTGAATTAAAAAAAACCCAGAAACTCCAGAGAAACCCATACAGAAGCATGTTTTGTATTACTTTGCTAAAAATATAAATAATAATATTATAAAAAAATCAGTTCTTCCAACACACTTAATCCCTTACTAATCCCAAACCATCATAAAATCTTTTACAAAGCAAAAATTTGTCAGATGTTTTGCAGACAAATTAATTCTTATTTTTCTGTTTGTTTACATACTATTTTTTGGGAATTTAATATTCGACATTAACCGTTCACTCATAAAGAATGTGGTGATCAAGTGATGGACAAAAATGTGAAGTCATATTACAAGCTTAAACTGTAAATCTTTTTAAGCTTTCACATAAAATGGATTTGTCATCCATATTTTTCCGCATATTCTTCTAAATTGGTCTTCTGCCTCTCTCCACCCATCAGCCAGCTCGACCCTATGACATGATAGTACGGACTGGGGAGGATGACGGCTAGCACGTACTTCCTCTGAGACAATATGCCAATACAATGCTGTCACAAAGCAATGTGAAGAAAAGCACCGTCCACCCTTCTCCTGAAAACATGAGCTCACTTACCACCCTCTACCCCTACACCCTTTAAAAGAGAACAGTCAGTCTATTGGTCCCGGACTCTTGGCTGTTACATCATCAAAATTGGAATTCACAACCATTAGATGATTTGGGAATTTGGGGCTCAGACAATTATTTAATTTCAGTATCTCAGCACACAGGATACAGTCTACCGTGAAAACACATGAGAGGTTTCAGAACATGCTACTCTATACTAAGGAAGGAAATTATAGGATGAAGAGGAATAATTAAATGAAGATAAAAAGTAGAAAATAATTTAAGCAAAAAAGAAGGGAGGGATGAAGCATGGAAGAATGAATGTAAGAAAAATGGAGGGATGAAATGAATAAAAGAAAGGAAGGAAAAGGAAGAACATAGCAAAGAAGAAGGGAAGAAAGTAAAAGAAAAAGGGGAAGAAAGAAATAAAGAGAAAAGGGAAAAAGAATAGAAGGAAGGAAAAAAGGAAGTCATCCTTTCTTGAGTCATTTTAAGACCATACAGTACCATTTGACATTAAGGCAGGAAGAAAGGAAGAAGTGAAAGATGGAAATGGAGGAAAGAAGGAAAGGAAGAATGGAAGGAAGAAGGGAAATAATTAAATAAATATATACTGTAAAGGCAGGAAGAGAGGAAGAATTTAAGAAAAAAATACTGTAAGTTGGCAAAAAATAAAAAATAAATTTGAGGTAATCAGTTACATAAAATTTTTTGAGTAATGATGTTTTCAATTTTAAGTAAACAGAACTATGTGTTTTTGAGTTTGTTGTACTAATTTATATTAATCATTCAGTCAATCATGAGTAGCCTAACTCATACTATTTAATAGCAATTATCTTTTTTTTTAGTTGTTGCAAATCAAATAAATTGTTGGTTTTTTGGCTGCTCACGGCAACGGGTCGCTACAGCAGACAATCCGGTCCGCAGACAGGTTTTACACCAGATGCCCTTCCTAACACAACCGTACCATTTTATCTGGGCTTGGGACAGGCACTTCATCCAGTTGTTAGGAATCGAACCCAGGCCTTTTGCACAGCAGGCGAAACACCTACCACTGAGCCACCAGTGCCCTATTGGTCTGATGGTCTAAAACACTAGTCTAAAAGATTTTAAGTTTGTGGAACTTTAAGGTGACAGTTACTGTTACTTAAGTACTTACAGATACTTAAAATATCAAATTTGTTCAGCTAACTTGAAAAGTGTCATTTCTACAAACTCAAATATACCAAAAAGTTCTAAATACTCATCAAGGTCTATTAACTTGAACTAATTGTAATTATTTAAGTTAACATTACTCAATATGTTTAATTATTTTGAGCATTAGGGTTTACAGTAAAGAAGAAAAAATTAAAGTGGAAGGAAGAAAGGAAGGAAGAAGGAAATTAATGAAAGAAAGTGGAAGAAGGCAGGAAAGGAAGGAGAAAGCAAAGAAGAAGGGAAGAAACAGAAGAAAGAAGGAAAAAAGAAATAAAGCAAAAAGGCAAAAGAGTAGAAGGAAAGAAAGAAAGAGTGAAAGAAGCCATTTATTTCTTTCCTGAGTTATTTTAAAACCTACTACTTGACATTAAGGCAGGAAGAAGGGAATAATTAAAAGAAGGAATGGGAGTTAAGAAGAAAAGGAAGAATGTAAGGAAGAATGAAAAGAATTGAAGTTAGAAGTGAAGGAAAAGAGGAAAATTTTAAGGAGAAAAAAGGGCGCAAAGAAGAAAAAAGAAAAATGGAAGGAAGGAAGAAGGTAGAAAAGGTAAAAGAAAGCAAAGAAAGAGGGAAGAATGAAAGGAATAAAGGAAAGAAGGAGATCAAAAGAACAAAAGAAGAAAGGAAGGAAGGGTGGAAGAAGGGAAGGAAGTTAGATAAGAAGACATTTTCTGACCTGCAACATAGTTGGGGTCTGTGATGTAAAATGTTTATTCCCTTTATTATCTATTTGCATAACTGAAACACCAAATCATATGCATGTTTCAGCACGTGTGAAACAAAAATCATCAGTCACTCACTGGCAGTAAATAAAATCCATCAGGGAAAGAAGTGAAAGTGGAACTCGCATACCGATAAGCAGGCGAGAAATGTTCATACACAGACTGGTTAGATTTTATACACTGATAATCTAAAACATTTATACAATAGAAAACTCAGTGTTTGGAAACTCTGGATAGTGAATGAGATGCCAACTCATCACAGGGCACAGGTGCAAGCCTACGCACACACTACAGGCAATTTGGAAACACCAACCAGCCTATAGTGCATGTCGTTAATCTGTGGGAGAAAACGCACCCAAGCAGAGTGAGAACATGCCCACTCCACACACACAACACGAGGCGAGATTCAAACCCCCAACCCTGGAAGTGCGAGGCAACAGCAATAAACGCAGATTAATTTACTGCTTATTTAATCCATCTTTGTATGAATGGTTGTTAATAATCATAGCTACAGTAACTGACAAATTAATACAACAGGCAGTGAAGTCAAACCGGGTGATTGTGTGAAATTTCTGGTGAATGAAGTGACATTTACAAAAGACTTCAAGCACAGTACAGTGAAGAGACCCATAGCTGCAGTAAAACAAAACTTTGAATGGTGCAAATGTTTAAAAAAAAGCCAGTATGTCCATGAATGACGAGGTGACCCCTGGAGAGGAAACCCACCAAGCAAGGGGAGAACATGCAAACTCCGCGCTCATAGACGCGAGGTGTGAATCGAACACTCGGCCCTGGAGGTGCGAGGCCATAGTGCCAACTGTGCCACCTACCGCTGCTGGTCAAAAACAAAACCTTTCATGTTAATTCATTAATTTATCGAATAATCATAATCAACACACTTCCCAACTTTGATAGCTTGATTTGTGCAATGATCAGTTAGTTAGAAACTAAATGCAAAGAATAATAGCTTTAGTTATGTATATTCCTATTAGATGACTAGAAAAAATAAGATGGATTATTTCCCCAGGTTTTTTGTTCACAATTTCACATGGTTATTATTTTGTACACACAAACACAATATAGCAATATCCACCAGAGAATGTTGGATTAAAATAAGTACCTTTCTATTTTTCCTTTATTATATTTATTTATTTATTTATTTATTTATTTTTGGTAGAAGGCACAGACTTAATGAAACTCTTGGTTAAGAGAAAGAAAGCCTGACAAGTAGCAATAATAAAATTTCGCCTGCTCACTCTTGCGGCTCAATCAATAACATTTCAATGGAACATTAATAATACCTACTGTTCATGCACACGCGCACACACACACACACACACACACACATAAAATGACATTCAGATTCTGCTCACTACCTGATCTGGACCTGAGGCTTAATGGTTTCGGGTTGTATTCCCGTGCCCTAATACATTTCTAACTCCCTCTGCCACTCGGCCTCCCGCTGCCTTCCTCTCGCTGGTTACGTCCCGGGAGACAGAGAGAGAAATCTGTATTCAGACACACTGACTCCTTCACTACATCTAGAAGGTGCCATCTGTGTGTGTGCGTGCACTGTAGAAAGCTGGGCAGGTGTGTGGAGGCTGTGGCATGACAATATATCTACCCACACAAACAGCAAATGCATCTCCTTATCTACACATCAAACAGCACAAAGTGTCAGGAAAACAAAAAGACACACAGAACAGGAGAAAAAATTCAGGACACCATTTTAGGGGAATAAATCGCTAAGGGGTGTGCAGATAAATATTGTAGGAAAATATGAAACATTGATGTGGTAGTTGTGTTTACATGGACAATATTTCTTCAATATCATTGAAATCATTCTGATTAAAGATTCTGCCTTAACTGTTTACATAAACAAGAACCTGATAAGATGTGTGTTTACACACTCAAAGCATTTAATCAGAATAGTACTATATGACGTGTGCAAAGTGCTTCTGCCCTGTTTAATCTGTTGAAATTTATTTATAAGACAAAGAAGAAAAAATCATATTTCTTTCTAATGCTGAGGACAGGATAGGATTCCCATCTTTATAGATAAATCACGCCTTCTGCCTTATGATTGGTTACAAGAATTCAGCCTCATCTATGATTGGTTAGATGCTTTACTACCTGTGAAATGTGAGCCAATCCGTCCTCCTTCCTCAGCCAGACACCCAGTGGATAAGAGTATAAAGTAAAGACAGGTGGGAGAGAGAGGGATGTTTGTTCTCACAGAGTTTACTGAGTAGGAATGAAAACTAAATTTATCTTTTAGAAACTCGTCATGTCTTCTAATGTAACTCCTACATGGAACAAACTTACTCAAAAAGAATGTATTTATTCTGACAAGAGAGAAATGATGAGATCAAATGTTCACATGACTAATATTTACCAATTGAACAAACTATTGAACGATTACACCCCCACGTTCTGATTGAAAAATTCATGGTCGCTAGTCCGGATCCATGCGTTTTTATTCTGATTGGGATATTAACCTGATCCTTAGTGGAACATTAGGGTCCATGTAAACACCCCAAAATGCACTTAATGTGATGCAGCCTGAGTTGAAGCAGAGTACCATCATCACCGTGAAGCGGAATATTTCCAATAGATAAGTTATTCAGTTCATATCAGAAGAACTTGCAAACAGTTTTCTCATTAAAAATAAAGCTTTTGTTTGTTGTTGGTTACAATTACCAGAATAAGAAAAAAATATTATTATTATTATTATTATTATTATTATTATTACATGTATGTAAGAGTGGTCGCTCTAGATTTGATTCTCACCTCAGGGTCTGTGTGCATGAAGATTACATGTTCTTCCTCTGCCTGGTGGGTTTTCTCCAAGTGCTCAGGTTTCCTCCCGCATGTTTTCCATAAATAGGCTAATTGAGCATTTATATGTTTGTGCCCTTCAATGGATTGGCATGCCATCCAGGATGCCCACGCCTCATCCCTGGGATAGGCTTCAGACCCCCCACGACCCCATATACAGGATGAGTAAGTATTGTGTGTAAGAGATTTTCAATAATCCTACTCTCTTCCTCTTGAGTCTAACTAATATGCTAACTCTCCCACATTCTCTTTCTAATTCCCTATTTATGTCTCTTTCTCTCCCTCCCCTTCCCTTGAGCCCACACTTCCTGGTTTTTCTCCCGACGGATATCTGTACAGCTTCCACTCTTTGTTCTTCAGGATTTCACCCAGATGTGTAAAAATGGTTTATGTTTTTGTAGTAAATGATGTATATGACACTAGACTTTGGCCAAACATATACTGTATATACTGTTAATAAATAGAGAACTTTTTGACAGACAATGTGTCTGTGCGTTTGTCTGCGCCGCTCCTGGCATCAGTAAGCTTAGCAAAGCACAGTGGACAGACCAAGCAAAGCATTTATTCATCTACAAAACTTTAAAACTTTACAATGTGCAAACCAGCGATACTAGAAACTCCATCCATAAAAATCTCATTTCACATGGAATGACACACAAAAATAGTTGAATAGTAACACTTTTTAAACGCACTTATTAGACTAATGTAACGTATCCGTCATACAAGTCTGTGAATTAATTCATCTTATAGATACAATAAGATTCATGTTAGAATGAGTGTATTAATATAAACGCATGATTTGCTTAAGCTGCTTTAATAGAAAAAAATAGTGTATATAGTGGTAACAGGCAGGCCACGTCATACTGATTTATTTTTTTTTCCTACTGTATATCAACCCTACTCCAGGCATTTAATCACTCCATGACATGCATGTTATTTATTACATCTGAATTACACCATTTAGACACACTTTTCTTAGGCTGAGGAAACTATTACAGATGGTTGGTGCTCAAATCTCACGGCGAGGCGTGAAGCCATGTAATGACAAATATAAGGCTTTCTTTCTACATGAGCTGCTCTGTGCATTACGAAGAGCAGTGGAGCGGTGGAGAAGAAATCTCCATTCTCACTCCAAACCAGAGATAAATGAGGACTCTGTCTGAAAGGGAATGAGACATGGAGAGCCAGGCTTAAAAGCATAGAGAGAGAGAGAGAGAAGAAGAGGGTTGGAGCGAGCAAGACAATGTGAGAACAGGAATAAATTATGAAGAAAGAGGAAACACAACAGAGAGAAAGGTAAAAACAGGTCACATTAATACCTGGTAGTAACATCTGTCTCATGACTGAGCTGATCCCAAGTGGACAAGTGGATAAGATAGAAAAATGCATACACCTGAGTTCCCTGATGGAAACTTTTACACATTCCAGCATTCATTTTCATGCTAATTTCTAAATCATGTTAAAGCTGCTTTCACACTCACTTCCCATGCAGCGCACGTGCTATGGAATGCCGTCTGGTGGAATGAGGCCACTTTTTAAATAAAATGTCACTTCTTAAGATTTTGGGCCACTGCAGAGCTTCCAGAGTTGAACCTGATATTGAGTGCAGATTTTTTTTTTTTACCTTCTTCCAATCAAAAAAAAAAAAAAAAAACAGTGTGAACCAAATAATAATAATCAATACTAATAGGACCTACTGGTTAAATACTAACTAATTCAATTAATTCATTCACTTAATAATGCTATAGTCCTTTTTCCTAGTAAAACACCATTTAAAAAATAGATTAGAAGTGTATTATGTTATTTAGAAAACACATTGGGAAAAAAAGTCTGCAATGTTTGTTTTAGTTTGAATTGGCCCCTTGTCAGTTATTTTATACACTGTCCTGTGCTATTATGCTAATACCAAAGTATAGGGGTCAGAATATCTCATTACAAAGAAAAAAGGAAATCAGCAACACTACATAACATACAGTACTCAGGAATCAATCTGAGCCAGATTCTGCCTGTTCATAACGGTATACAGTTCATAACTTTTCTTTCTTTTTAACTTCTTCTTTGTCTTTCGGCTGTTCCCTTTCACGGGTCGCCACAGCGAATCATCTGCCTCCATCTAACACTGTCCTTTGCATCCTCTTCTCTCACACCAACTAACTTCATGTCCTCTCTCACTGCATCCATAAATCTCCTCTTTGGTCTCCTCT
>JAQMYJ010000023.1:30635987-30650453 GCA_030014305.1 Clarias laeviceps | reverse complement strand
CCCCCCCCCCCCCCCCCCCCATGGTTTTTCTTTCTTTTTAACTAGCGGTGCTAAAATGCTAATACTCATGCTTAGAGCATTTTTTTTTTTTTTTTTTAGGACAGCATTGGCACCCATGGACAATCATTAGGAGGCAATCTTGTGTTTATAGTAGAGCTTTTATGCAATAAATGTTAATTTGTTGAGTTTTGATGATGATGTCATTACAAACCTTGCTAATGCTAACTCTAGTCATCATGCTAACTGTTGCTGTAAATCTTTGGCTTGTTCAGGTGCACCTTCTTAAATATTAAAGACCTAGTCTTGCCAAATTTGGGGAAATCTTGCTTAATTAATTTTTGATGACCTAATTTGAACTAATACTTGTACTTATTATTACTTATTTAGTACTATTAAGTACTAAATAAAATACAGATTTATTGTATTAATCTATATATTAAAACCAATCCCTCATTTAACTCACCTTACCCCACTAAAACAAAATCTTCTATTTTGTTAAATGGAAGTGTGTGTGTTTGAGAGAAAGAGAGAGTGAGAGAGAGAGAGAAAGAGAAAGAGAGAAAGAAAGAAAAAAGAAAGAAAGAAAGAGGACAAAAAAAGCAGAGCTAATTGAGTGTTCAGATATTGTGGATTCAAAGTGAAATCCCGAAGGACTGCTCATCTGCTGTACACAAACATCAAAGCCATTAGAATTCATACACTAGGTCTATTTCTCCCTCGATGCCATACTGCGGCATAATGCAGGCTTGTTGAATACAGATTCCTTCCCCGATTCCCTTTAAATCTTCATTTATTTTATAGAGTTGGGACACCAATTCACCGTACATACATAATAAATCAAGACTATGGTTTGTAGACAAGCTCAAAATTGCCACACAGTCATTTGACTGTTAAAAAACAAAACTTGTACGGGCAACCAGTTAGTGGGAAAAACGCTGCCAGTCATTTACTTAATAGTCTAACTGTTCGGTGATGGATGTAGGGACTATTAAGTCTGATTGCATTTCATTTTATTTGTTTAGCACTATTACCCAAAGCCATTTTCATAAAGTAGCATTAAAGAAATTGAGAATTAAGCAGAAATGTGAGGAAGACGGCTTAAAGAAGAAAAGACGCAAAATACTGTTTTGGGCAGGTGTGGATATTTGGATGTAAACTATTATAGTACAGTATACAGGTGTAGAAAGGTAAAGACGCATAATGTTAGTTAAGTGTGTTATAAGTCCTGACCAAAAAGGACAAGAAGTTTCATCTCGCATTTGCCAAAATAGTCTTGATTATCACCAACCGTAACCCTAACTTTTTGGAAAGTGTGCATCCGGTTACATCTGGCGTAAAAACTAACACAGCAGTTTATAAAAAAAACATCATACCAACAGTCAAACATGGTGATGTTAGTGTGAGGATCTGTGGCTGGATTCAGTATTTGGATGACTTGCCATAATTGATAAAAACATGAATTTGGCGCTCTACCAGAAAATCAAAAGGAGAACGCCTGGCCATCAGCTTGTGAACTCAAGCTGGAATCCTCCGAAAAGCTAAAAAAAAAAAATTAAGGTTTTAGAGTGGCCTAGTCAAAGTCTGTACTTAAATCCATTGAGATGACCTTAAACAAGCTGTTCATGCTTGAAAACAATTCTGCAAAAAAGAGTGGGCCAAAATTCCACAGCCATGTGAAAGACTTCAAGTCAATGCCAGTTATTAAACGCTTGATTGCAATTGTTGCTGCTAAGGGTGGCAAAACCAGTAATTAGGTTTAGGGGCAATTACCTTTTACATTCAGGTTTGGACAGCTTTCCCTTTATAAATCTATTAAATCTATAAAAAAAAAAAAAAAAAAACTGCATTTAGTATTATCTTTGTGTAATATTAAAATATGTTTGAGGAATCTGTAGACTATATAAATGTTTTGTGCATGTAAGCACAAAAATTAAGAATCTGAATGACTTTCATCAGATTAAATAAATATTGTCCATGTAAATGAGGCAGAATGAGGCAGAACTACTGAGGCAGTTTTTACAAATCTACGCAATCCTGGTAAGATTATTCACTGTGTTTTAGGGATATAATATTTAAGTGATAATTGTGGGCCCAACCAGCGCAGCAGGATGTGAGTAATAACTATATAAGCTCAAAGCAGAAGTCAAGGATGAACCAGGCAGGCCTGCAGGGCAGAGAGAAACCACAGTAGTATAGGTACGTGTGTCCAGATCAGGCAACTTGTGTATAGAGAGAAAGAACAGTGGTTTAAAATGGTGTATATTTTATATTAAAGTGCACGCAGGGAGGTCTGGTTATGAGAGCAAGTCAAGTCAAGTCTTTTATTGTCATTTCAACCACATACAGTTCAGTACGCGGGGAAACTAATTGGTGTTCCTCCAGGACCAAGGTGCTACATACTGTACAGTACATGTAACGTAAATGAACAAAAACTAACTATCTAACTAGAACACCTAATTAGCAGACTATCTAAGTCAAATCAAATTTACACCAAAAATTATTAAAAACTATTATACATATTTATATTTATAAAACGTATTATACAATAGACATTACTATATTAAAGATAAATACAAGACAACATAAAGTGCACGTGCAAATGTGCAAACAGGAGCAGCAACACGACAACATGACACAATGCAATAAACTGTGATATACTGAGATAGTGGGTTGAGGTAGTGCAAGTTAATGGCATGATAGATAACAGTAAACATGTCTTGTGAGTAGCAGCATAGTCGAGAAAGAGTCCTTGTGCAAATAAATATTTGTGCAAAAAAAAAGTTGTGTTGAAAATTTGTTGGATGGTTGTAGATCAGTGTGTATGTGGGTGTGTTTATCAGTCCAGTTGCACAGTATGGATGTGAGGGCCCGAATGCTTCCGTACCTTTTTCCAGATGGCAGGAGGGTAAGGAGTGAGTGAGAGGGTTGTGTCTGATCAGCCACAATGCTGATAGATTGCGGATGCAGCGTGTGGTGTAGATGTTTGTGATAGAGGGAAGAGAGACCCTGATGATTTTCTCAGCTGTCCTCACTATCCACTGTAGGGTCTTGCGGTCTGAGATGGCACAGTTCCCAAACCAGACAGTGATGCAGCTGCTCAGGATGCTTTCGATAGTCCCTCTGTAGAAGATGGTAAGAATCGGTGGTGGAAGCTGGGCCTTCCTTACACTTCTCAGAAAGAAAAGACGCTGTTGGGCTTTCTTGTGCAGAGAGCTAGTGTTGAGGGACCAGGTGAGATTCTCTTTCAGGTGGACACCAAGGAATTTGGTGCTGTTGACAATCTTGACAGGGGAGCCGTTGATGTTCAACGAAGAATGGCCGCTCTGTGTCCTCCTGAAGGCAACAACCATCTCTTTTGTCCTATTGATGTTCAGAGACAGGTTGTTGTCTTTACACCATTCCGTTAGCCTCTGTACTTCCTCTCTGTACGCTGACTTGTCATTCTTGCTCATGAGATATAGTCGTGTCATCAGTCAAAACCGTCTCATCAGATATAGTCGTGTCATACAGTCGTGCAAACTTGATAATGTGATTGGAGCTATGTGTCGCTACACAATCGTGAGTCAGCAGTGTGAACAGCAGGGTGCTGAGCACACAGCCCTGAGGGCCTCAGCTCTAAGTGTGGTGGTGCTGGAAGTGCTGTCCCCAATCCGCACTGACTGAGGCCTACCGGTCAGAAAGTCCAGGATCCAGTTACAGAGGGAGGTGTTTAGGTCCAGCAGGCTCAGTTTGGTGCAGATGGCATTGTCTGTTGAATGGTTAGGACAATATGCATACATCAGCGGGTCCAGTGAGGGGGGGCAGCAGGTTCTTGATATGTCTCATGACGAGCCGCTTGAAGCACTTCATGATGATAGGTATCAGTGCAACAGGACAGTAGTCATTAAAACGGGACACAGAAGACTTCTTCGGTACAGGGACAATGGTGATGGACTTGAAGCACATGGAAATGACGGTGCTGCTCAGAGAGATGTTTAAGATGTCGGTAAGAACACCTGCCAGCTGTTCAGCACATTCTCTGAGCACTCTGCAAGGGATATTGTCTGGTTCAGCAGCTTTACATGTGTTGACTATGCATAGAGTTTTCCTCACATCAACCGTGGTGAGACACAGCACCTGGTCGTTGGGAGAAGAGGTGGTCTTTCTCGCTGTCATCTGTGCATCAAACCAGATGTAGAAGCTGTTCAGTGCATCTGGAAGGGAGCCGTCACTGTCACAGGCATTTGATGATGTCCTGTAGTTGGTGAATGCTTGTATGCCCTGCCAAATGCACCGTGTGTCACTGCTATCTTTAAAGTGGCTGTGGCTACTCTGGGCGTGATGGCCCTTGCTGTCTTGTCCCCCACTCTGAAGGCGGAGTCTCGGGTCTTCAGAAGTGCACACACCTCTGCTGGCCAGGTTTTCACCTGCTTCAGAACCGGTTTTGAACACCTGATGAGTAGTCTGTAAACCGGAATTAGCATAACAGAGATGTGGTCTGAGTAGCCGAGGTTCTGCCCTATATGCACCGGTTTGTGTAAACAAGATCCAGCGTGTTTTACCCTTCGTGTTGCAAAGTCCACATACTGATGGAATTTAGGGAGCACTGACTTGAGATTTCCATGGTTCAAATCTCCAGCAACAATAAACAGTCCATCAGGGTATGTGTTCTGCAGTTCACTGATCTTTGCATATAGTTCGCAGAGCAATTTCTTATCATTAGCACTAGGTTTTGAATGTGCACTCCAATAATGAAAGATGTGGTGAATTCCCGCAGTAAATAAAAGAAGAATAAAAAGAGAGAGTCAAATGGAAACACTGAGGATACATTGGAACCTAAAGAGTCCCACCTTTGTATAAAACATCCCTCTTTGAACCCATTAACCCCAGATCACTTTACCTCTTTAGAGAATCGCCATTCTACAAAATGCCAGAGTCATCAAATAGGTTGTCAGCCTTGACATAAAGATTGAGATTGTGTCTGAGTACAAAACAATAAATGAAAGGCTTTCTCTTAGCAGGGAGCCTTTGTAAGAATTACACACACACACAGAAAAAAACAAAGAAAAAAAAGATGTAATGTTAGTCAGATAAAAGCTGAGCACATAACCTTCCACTTGAGTTGAAAGATAAAAAGGAGTCAAGTGCAAATACTCAGGAATATTGTACAGTCTCAAGGCTAAGAACTAATCCATCATTTCTAAGGAGAAAAAAAAAACATGTAGTGCCAGTTACACATTCTTAGACTCATTCAGACGAAGGAATTTGTCAATTTCGGAACACCAATTAGCCTAACCTGCATATCTTTGGACTGTGGGAGGAAACCCACCAAGCACGGGGAGAACATGCAAACTCCATGCACACAGAGACGGAAATCGAGCCTGGCCAGGAATCGAACGCGGACCCTGGAGGTGCAAGGCGACAGTGATAACCACTACACCACTGTGCGACCCAAAGCAGGACTCAATAACAGAATAACAGAACATAGTTACAAGAGTAAAAACTACCTTTTATCTACATATAATCCCCTTCTACACTAATCTCAGTGTTTCACTAGTGCTTGGATATCATCAATGTAAAATGTTTTCTCAGTACACTCAAGCCATGATTGGACTGCCTGCTCCATGTCTGAAATGCTGGCCTCCCAGGAACTCCTTTAATGGCCTCCTAGGAACTCCTTTAATGGCCTCTTAAGGCAAGTTAATATTGTAAATATTGGCTTTAAAAATTTTTAGGCAATGCAATCTGAATTATGTCTCCTTTGTGTAGATCGGTTTATGCAGAAGCATCTACCAAGTACATTTTAACCTGTTTTGTTTTTGCTAATGCTAACAGAGCAACTCAATCCTTCAACTCAACTCAATCCTCACCCAGAGAGCATGACCAATTTAGTCAAAAATAGACTGTTTTTATCTGAATTTTTACTTGCTGAAAGTTCATGGGAACGACTTGGCTCTGAGTGACCTTGGCTAGGATCGACATTAAAGGAATGCACAGCCTTCTTTAAAACATTTGCATTGTTCAAACTTTGTACTCCTGCAGTCTCATCATTGTACTGTGCTTGGAATCCTGGGTTGAGTCCAATGCTCCTCGTTGTATGTATTAATAATATGTATTTGTGTCTATTTAGTCTATTGAGCAAGTGAATCTTCCTGTACTTCTGTAAATATTGGCTTTAAAACATTTTCTCTCTTGAAAAAGTTCATACATCGTGCGACAATGCTTGCATTTTTACCCTTTTGTATTTGCATATGAATATTAAGGAGATCTAATGGTACCTGTATGCTCCTGTTTTGCTGAGGCTAATGAGAAACAAACAAACACATGCACACATCCTGATGAAATTCATTAGCATGGAAATTGGGGCAAGGCCATGGTCATGCTGCTTCACTGATATTCTCATTAAGTGAATTTGCCCCGAACAAGACAGTGCAGTTTGCTGAGCTGGTCATCACATCTTGCTCCTGTCTGTGAATATCAATGAGACCTTATCAATTTTACATTCATCACAGACAGGTGATGACACCCGGAGGAGACCAGGATATGGCTACGGAACCTGTACACGACCAGGATCCCAAAGCTACGCACGGTCTCATTCATCAACACGCTGACATCAGGCCACACAGCAAACCCCAGGGTCCTTCCTACAGGAAAAGCTTCCAGTCTGAAATACCACAAATATGTCACACACAGGTACTGAATGTACTCTACTTGTGATACCCTTCCACTGACATATTTACAGTATCAGTGCAGGTATTTAGTGTTATATGTACAGTACACTGAAACTTAAACACCATCACTAACCTTAAAACATCCAGTCTGTTTATTAAACGCTGGACTTTTGTAAAAAATAAAAATGTCGGACTAGCTTAACAAAGTTAATAAGCTTATAAAGAAGCCCATATACATAAAGAAAAAAAGCAAAGGAAGATCTGCGGTTGTGCCAACACACATGAATGCATACACGCATTATATAGGTGAGCTCAGTGGTATCTTTGAAGACTCATTTCCAGGCCTCTTGTACTTCAGTGGTGATGGATAAAAGCCTGTCAGAGCAAGCAGAGACTAACCGAGAGTCAGATCAAACACTAGAAGCCATTTAAAGCAACAGGGACTAAAATGGGTTCTGCATGTACACCAAAGTCTTAATACCATACCTCTAACAGTACATTCCATTATCAGCGGATGATGAGGCCACTTCAAAGAGCACATTACTATGCAGATCCCAGAACTTACTAATGATATTCATGCCACTACAAAAGATGGGGTGGATCTTGTAGTCGTTGGCCATGCAACCTGAATTATGTCTCCTGTATGTAGATCGGTTTATGCAGAAGCATACACCAAGTACATTTCAACCTGTTTTGTTTTTGCTAATGCTAACAAAGCAACTCAATCCTTCTCACCCAGAGAGCATGACCAATTAAAATCTCTTGGTCTCCCAGCAATGGTTGCCTGAGACCTTATTATGTGATCTACAGGAAATTGGGGAAATTCTTTATATTTGCTACACCCAGGATCACTCAAGCAACAGGGGGAATTTGTGCATATGGGTTTCTTCTAGGTTCCTGGGTTTTCAATTAAATTCACTCACTCACTTACTCATCATCATTACCGCTTAATCCTGTATTTAGGGTCACGGGGCCTGGAGTCTACCCCAGGAGACTTAGGGCACGAGGTGGGGTACACCCTGGACAGGGTGCCAATCCATCGCAGGACACACAGACATACACACACTCACACACTCATTCACACACTACGAGCAATTTGAGAACACCAATTAACCTACTGTAACCTGTCTTTGGACTGTGTGAAGAAACCGGAGTACCCGGTTTGTATGGCGCTTTTGACAGTGTTTAGTGTCGCAAAGCAGCTTTACAGAATAAATAAATCAAAATAAATGGAAATAAATTCGAATCAGTTACAGTCTCTCTCTGATGAGCAAGCCGAGGGCAACAGTGGCAAAGAAAAATACCATTTAAGTCCAAGACAGTCCAAGACTATCTTCATGGTCAAGTGGAACCATCCTAGGTCACTACATGCATCCCAAACAGATCATACAGGGCCATCCTCAGCAGCAGCCAGTGGCCTCCATTCGATGAGAAAATCAGGTTTTCATTCCAACTCCTTAAATAAAAAGCCAGGAAATTACTTGTTAATGCTTGACTAATGTCCCATCTATAATGTATATTTATACCAATGTTCCTGTGATAGGCCTGCAGACTTCAGCTCCAACCCTAATCAAACAAACCTGAACAAGCTAATCAAGGTCTTCAGGATTACTAAGGCTACAGGCAGTTTGGAGCTGAAATCTGCAGGACACCAGCTCTCTAGGACTGAACTTGCCTACCCCTTCTCTAGACCCACTGTGACTCTGACCAAGATAAGGTGCTTACTGTACTAAAGATCCCCCCATCCTTCCATTGTCTATATTGCTTATTCTGTGTAGAGTCATGGGGGCCTGGAGACTAGGAAACCTAGGGCCCATCCTGGTAGGGTACACTGTATGCAGTGCTGCCAACCCAACTCAGGGCACAAGAACACAGAGGAAACCAATCATGCACAGGGAGAACAAACACCACGCACACAGACCAGTGAATGAGATTGGAACCCCAACCCTGGACGTACAAGGTGACAGTGAACTAAACACGAGTCAAATTACTGCCTATTAAATTGGCAGGGTTTTATCTTGTCTTTCCTTTGTTCGAAATTCATTCACCTGAATTCTGCATGTGCATGCAAATAGAATTTATTACCACTTACAGTAGAGTACAGTACTGCTTGACTTGTGCTCTGAGCCATAGTTGCAAACATCAATACATCAGTGCTAAGCAAAAAAGCATCTCAAAATGTCAAATCTAGTTGCATTTTCAGTTGCAGGAATCTGAGTGGACACAGAATCAAGGCAGGTGGATGAAGACTTGGAATACACCATCTGGACACACCATCACAACCCCCACACCTCCCACCCACCCACCCACACATACACACATGTCCTCATTGTAATTCATGACAGTAAATACCAATATATATGGAGAATCGTTATCATTACTAGCAGATGTCTCTTTTAGCCCACTGATGAAGCCTGGGTATCGGGTTTTGGAAATAATTAAATATTTCTCTGGCAATAGATGTTTCCGATATAAATGTTTCTGAAGGAAATGAGGTCACAATTCAGGCAACTGTTGAGATAGCTAATGAACTCTCCCACACTGTGTGTTAGGTCTTATCTCTCACCTGATAAAGAAAATGCATATGCATATGATTAATGCACACTGGACCTATTCCAAGACAGAATAGTTTGGATGCATTGCTAAGTTTAGGATCGGTCCATAGTGGATTTTAATAAGGTGTTATTTAAACACCCAGACTATTGTTTTTTTTTATTATTGCTTTGGCATAATATCCTCACTTGGGCATCTAAAACCCTGCCTATCTCCCATGAAACCCATTTGTAGCTGAGGTTGGCAGTGTAGGGACATCAGAGCAACTGTTGTGACTTATAAAGTAATTAGGAAGCAAACAGAAGGCCACTGGGAGCAATTAACCCTCACCCCCTCTGTGTTTAGTTTTGGCTATAGTGGAACGCTGGAGTCGATAAGAGGAGGTGAAGAGTGGAAGTGAAAATTCAAGGAGAAGCAGGATAATGGTGAGAGGAAGGAGGCGGGAGAAAGATTGAGGCAGGGGGAAAGGAAGGGAAAGGGAGAATAATTATGTAAAAAAAAAGGAAGAAAGACAGATCAAGGATTCAGAAAGAGGGAAAAACAGGGACAAAGATGGTGAAGGAAGGATAAGAATGGATAAGAGTGGGTGAAGGAGGGAGTGGATAAGCAGAAAGAAAGACAAATAAGAATACAGAACGAGGAAGAAAGAATTGACAAAGATGAAGACGAATGGATAAGCAGACAGAATGAGGAAAAAGATAGCAGAAGGAGAGAAAAAGAATAGACAAGCGTGATGGAGGAGGGTGAAGCAGGGAAAATGAAGAACAATCCAGAAGTAGAGAGAAGAATGAAGATCACAAGAATACACTTGGAAATATGACGGTGGCAAGTCTGCAGCAATCTTTGAAATAAATAAAGGACAAAACATTAGAATGATGTAAAACGGAAAGATGTAAAAAGGTTCAGCAGAACAGCTTCAACAACAGCAATGCCTCATATCTCGAACATATTTCACAAGAGGCCTGAAATCCAAACAGCTGGCTTTCCCCTTACGGCTCTGCTGTCAGACACACAGAGTCCGCGACAGGCAAAATGAGAAAGAGCTACCCAAAAAAATGTCTAAAATCTATCACTTCAACACTACCACTTTGTATTTCGAATCAGTATATTGCCCCCTTTATCCTGCCCTCAACTCGCACACGGGGGGAATAGGGAGGCTGCAATGGCTTAATTAAGGGATTAGCAATAGCCTGTAAAAATACCCTCATTTTCTGATTATATGCTCAAAGCTCATTGAGAGAGTAAAAGGAGAAACATGCTGGGAACGATGCCGCCATGGTTACAGCAAGATATTGGCAGAGCAAATAAAAAAATTCACCAGGGAGAGATGCAAAATATTATTCTGTCCAGTGGCATTTCCCAAAGTGTTACAGTTGATATGATTCTCAGACATTGCTCCAGCCTGTGTTAAACCCTGAGAAACAGTAAATGTGAGAGATGAAGAAAGACAGTGATAAATAAAAAGGAGCATTATTCTAAGCATGTTGCAGTCAACAGCTTTGGCAGAGCCATGTATACAGCCTGCTGTGCCGTATCTCTAATGAGTTAGTGTCAGAGCGAGAGAGAGAGAGAGAGAGAGAGAGAGAGAGAGAGCGAAAGAGAGACTAAATTTTAACACTGAAGATAGCGACTTTCTCAATGTAGAGAAAATGAAAAATGTAACAGTAGCTGTGTTTTAATAAAGCACAGCTGTCTTTATCTGTGTGTGTCTGTGTGTGTGTTCTGTTTGATCTGTTCAAACTGTTGGCCTGACTGCTATTTAATTCTCATTCTCTCCTCATAAGTAAGAGCATCAAAAGATTTTTCCCCCTAAAAACAAATCAATAACATTAACAGTGACTGCCATGTTGTGCTAAAAAAGCAGCTTAACTGCTAAGTACAGTACACTATGGCCAAAAGAATGTGGACTTCAAGCATCAAGTACGATGATGAGACTCTTAGCTGCAAGAAAAATGAGTGGTGAGAACATTTTAAAGAAGGCCATATGTCTACGGAAGAGACGCATCTGTCTGTGGGAACTGTGCTTACAATCTTTCACAAACACCACTTGCACATTACAGGAATCCAGTGGGAATTATTGCAACATCCCCCCCATACAGTCCTGACCTTACTCCAAGCCATTTCCACATATTTGGGCCATTAACGGAGTTCCTGGGAGGCCAGTGCTTCAGACATGATGCAGGCAGCCTGATCATGAGAAAACTTTCAAACCTTAAAAAATTCAAAGCCTTGTGAAATCCTGCAACAAGTGCATTAGTGTAG
This sequence comes from Clarias laeviceps, assembly GCA_030014305.1. Classification (NCBI taxonomy): domain Eukaryota; kingdom Metazoa; phylum Chordata; class Actinopteri; order Siluriformes; family Clariidae; genus Clarias; species Clarias laeviceps. The sequence goes on along the minus strand of JAQMYJ010000023.1, from coordinate 30,638,988 downwards.
CAGGGGATTATATAGAGAAATCAAGGGTGTTTTTACTCTCTTTTAGTATGGTTTTTCCCCATGCAAAACCTAGGTATGAAGTGATCACTTACTCAGAGTCATTCAGTTCGTCCACATGGAACCTGAGATGACCTACTAAAGGCTGACGCTGAATGAACTCTAAAACAAAGTGTACTTGAATCCGCTTTGAGATCTCACCGAGGCCTGGTTTAATCCGACCGTGCCTGCGGGGTTCTCCAAGCCTGCATTGAGATATATGGTGTTTTAATTAGCTAAAATATACATTTATCACCAAAACTGATGACAAATAGGGTAATATTGAACGGGTTAAATTTTTAAAGTATTTTTGAAAGTTCAATTTTGGGGGATGCCAGGCTTTCCATGTAGTTTCCAAGCAATTAACTGTGGTATGTTTTTGTGCACTAAGCACTTTTTATTTTTAATTGTTGATGCAATGACATATCTTCAACCCAGACATTTCTGTTATAAAATAGCAGATTTTTTTTTGTTGCAAAGGGAGCCCTCATGTAACAGACTTACTTTTTTAAGTCGCTCTGGATAAGAGCGTCTGCCAAATGCCTAAATGTAAATGTAGATAGCAGAGTACAGTAAGTCCTCATGTCCGTGCTGCCTTCTGGCTCTCCCTTTTAGTTACACTTTCATAGTTAGTCCTGCTGGATGCTCGGATCCGCACTAATTATACATTCACTTTTTACATTATGTGATTATGACTATACTCTCTCTCTCTCTCTGTCGAGCTATACATGCGCTGCCATTTCCTGAGCTGCCAGTGATCCAGACACCCTCTGCCCTCCGGACGTGTCTGACGAAACTGGTGGCCTGTTTCTGGTTGGGGACCATGTTCCACTTTACAATGAAGATGGTCTTGGACTCTAATAGCTTGTGACTGCAGTTGCTTAATGGTTGAGGACTGAAATTCCCCCAAATCTTTTGTATCTGTGCCTCCAGTAACGAAAGTGGACTCCGTGGTAACTTAAACTACTCACAACTTACAGCCTCATAGTAGCACACAGGATGACTATAGATCAATCCCTGCTATCAGTTTTTCCTCAAATGAAGATGGGTTCCCTGTTGAGTCTGGTTCCACTCAAGGTGAATTCCTATTATCATGTCGGAGTTTTTCCTTGCCACCATTGCTCTCGGCTGGCTCATCAGAAACAATCTGATAATAATTATATTTCACATTTCATATTTCCTCAAACATTTCAAACTGATTTCCATAATTTTCTTTTGATTATGTAAAGCTGCTTTGTGATGATGACCGTTGTTAAAAGCGCTATGTAAATAAAACTGAATTGCATTTTTGTTTGTTTTGTTTTCTGTGGGGGATACTTCTGCACATCAGTTGCCATTTAATCCAAAAGTATGTTAATATTTTCTTTGAGACAGGGTTACAAAAAGAGAAAAAGAAAGAAGGAAAAAAGAAAGAAGGAAAGATATGTTGGAAAAATGCGTAGCTGAACAATAGTGCAAGGAAAATCACAGGTTTGTATAAATGCTCTGTTTGGATGTTGCCATTTCTATAGGAACAACAAATTCACATGTGTATGGTAAACACATACTGTCCACATACATCCATGTTTTTTTTTATGTTCAAGAGAAAGAAAACATACAGTAAGACTGGCGAAAGAACAATAGCCAATCAGCCAGAATATACAGTAAACACCACATAACATTAATTATATTTAACATTTTCAAGCTCACCCATGCCTATGAGGACCAAAGCCCAGCCTATCTGGTCTGATCCTACAGAACATTCAGTGTACCACAGCTTGCCATGCATGGGAACCAACAGGCAAAGAGCCCAAGCCTCCAACCTGCCAAGATCCCAGCCTGATTGAGCACCCATGAATGCACTGGACTAATAAGTTCAAACCACAGATGCCCCACCCTGCAACCCACAGCATTCAAAGCTGCCCTGGTGTCACAAGTGGAACCCCAAACCTCAGTCACTCATTGTCTATATCACTGTATACAGGGTCCAGGGGACCTGTTGAAAATCAGTGCATGATACAAGGTACACCCTAGATGGGGTGCCAATCCATTGCAGGGCACACACACATACACTCACACGCTCATTCACATTCTAGGGCGTGGGTCTCAAACTCACATACGAGGGCCTTTTTAACATTCAAGCACAATAAGAAAGCGCAATATTTGTGTAAATTTTCTTTACTTATAGACATTAGCTCTAATTGAATTTGAATTACATAACTAAAATTTTTTCTTATACTGTCAAAAAAAATGTAAACAGTGTCTCTACATTGTTTTATATATTAGTTTTTAACAGTTTGCAAATCCTTTTCCTTATTTTATTTGATTTTAACTTTAATAACTAAGAATCAACAATCTTAAGAACTAACAATCTTGCACTAAACAAATGCAATCTTAAATGCAGGCAATTCAAAATGCAATGAATACATTTGCACACTATTCTATTTCCTGCCAGACACCTGGCAGCGCTTCTGCTCACACAACTGAGCCACGTTTTCCCTAATGGAGATCACAGTTGAAACCCTGAGTACAGCTTGAAGATGGGCATCACTAAGCCTGCACCTGTACTTGCATTTATTGAAGTTCATAGTTGAGAAAAGTTTCTCACACAGATACGTGCTCCCAAAAAGGCACATTACCCGACTGAACACTTTGGACAGCTCTGGGAAGCATGGAGGTAATTCTCTCAGAAACTGTTCAGTCTTGTCTACTTTTCCTTGTGCCTCTCTGAATTTAGTTTTTAGCTCACTCTTGCACTGCAACTCAATCAGTTCCATTTGCAAAACACTTGGAACACTCTCCACATCAGCTGAGAAGGGGTCTGCAAACAGCTGGAAAGTGTCACGGTGTGCCTTGAAGTCAGCAAAACGCTGATCAAATTCCTGCAGTAGGTTTCCAATAGCAGAGGAATATTCATCACCACTGAATACTGTGCCATCCTCCACAAGAGATCTGCATGTTGTGAAATGACTGAGGTTTTTTGCAG
>JAQMYJ010000023.1:30600829-30625353 GCA_030014305.1 Clarias laeviceps | reverse complement strand
AAAAGCATTTGGCCTAATACTGCTTCAGAACGTTAGGCTTTTTTGCCTTCAGCAATGTCCAAAAGTTATCCTTATTTCTCAATAAATAAAAATAAGTTCCGACCTTTCGCCTGTAAATTGTTTTATTTTAATTTAGTAGTTCTTGTTGCTTTTGTGCAGTAGATAAATGATATAGTATTTGTTTTCAATATTTCCGCACCCGCATTCACCCATCAAATCTTGTCCCGCGCCGCATTTCATGCGCTGGGTCCCGCGGTACTCCCGCGGGAGTGCAGGTCTCTAGAATGAAGTACTTGTTACCAAGAAACATCCTCTGTCCTGCAGACCTCCCAGTGAAGTCCCAGTCTAAAAGAATCAATGCCAAAGCCAAGAACAAAAACTACCAAATCCTTTCTGAAGCCAGGTCTTTACTTCACATAGTAAAGTTTATAGGGCCAATAATGAGGCTTTGCTCTAATAGTGGGATTTACTCAATTAAACAAGCTTTATGTCTGCAAGAATAGACCGTGTAAATGTTACTTTTACAAACATTCAGTTTTATTTATTGTCTCCAATGGATAAGACCCAGAAAAGTCCAACTATGAGAGGCGATCAAGTCAAACCAGGACTTGTGATGAAATGTCTGGTGAATGAAGGTGTGAAAACAATCAACAGTTACTGAACAATTTAAGTGCAGTACAGTTTTGAGACTCTTAGCTGCAGTTAAATATTTGAATAGTGCAAAGTTTTTAAAAGAGAATGACAATCTTGGCCAAGGTGGCTTGGAGCCCACAGTAGTCAATCCAGACGATTCAGGCTTTAAAAAGAGCTTGTCATCAACTTGTGCAAGAGATGCATTTGTCTGCAGGAACTGTACACACAATCATTTACCAACACTACTTGCACATACAGGAATGCGGCTAGGAGTTATTACCACATCACCCATACGATCCTAAGCTCGATCCAAGCCATTTCCACATATTTTAAATATTAAACAGTTCCTTTGAGTCCAATGGTTCAGACATGAAGCAGGCAGTCCAATCATCATTCTGGCACACTGAGAAAACGTTCTACCTCGACGGTATCAAGCACTCGTGAAATCATTTTAAAACTTTTATGTTGTAATGTGAAGTAGCATTTGCAAATGTAATTTATGATTGTCACCTGATCTCCACAATTCCAAAAAAGTAATATTTGTTGTGATCTATTAATTCATTCAGCTATCATTCATTTTCCATACTGCTCATCCTGTGTAGGTTCTTTGGGGGCCTGGAGCCTATCACAGGGAACACAGGGCACAAGCCAGGACACATCTTGGATAGCATGCCAACCTATTGCAGAGCACACACACCCACACACAAAAAATAAAAATAAATGGGCATTTTAGAAATGACAATCAGCCTACACTGCATGTCTTCAGACACTGGGACAAAACTGGATTTCCCCAAATCCCAACATGGACATGGAAAACGGCCAAACTCCACACAGGAACCTCCAACCCTGAAGGTGTGTGGCAATGGTTCTATCTAGTAAGCCACCGTTTTTTCATTCATTCAACTTTTATACAGCTTATCCTGTACAGGGATCCTGGAGCCTATCCCAGGAGACTTTGGACACGAGGCAGGGTATACCCTGGACAGGGTGCCAATCCTTTGCAGGGCTTACAAACACACACACACACACATACATACTGTATACACCTGCCTGGGAATACAAGTTAGCCTAATCTGCATGTCTTTGGACTATGGGAGGAAACTGGAGTACCCGGGGGAAACCTACCAAGCAGAACAAGGCAGGAATTGAACCCTCAACCCTAGAGATGCGATGCCACAGTGCTAACCACCACACCACCGCGCCGCCTTGTTTTATGTATTAGTTGTTTCAATTTTGTATTTATTTGCCTTATGTCGTATACCAGTATGCAAGAAAGCTTGTTGCCATGCAAATAATCCAACACATAGAAACAGTGAAAAATTTTAAACAGTATAACGGTCATGGGTCGGACACACAGTGTGCATGACTAGCATGTTGTTTTCTGTCATTTTGGTGTTTTATCGTTTGTAGGGTAAAGAACTGAAAATGCTCATGTGGCTTGCACATAAAAGCACCACTTTCAAAATTACCCTTGTTAGTGTGGACTAGCACTCCATGTCTCTGTTTGTCTCCCCCTTTCTCTCTCTCTATCTCTCGCTCTCTATCTCTCTCTCTATTATTGTGCTGATGATGTCAGTGGTTAAAGCTGGAGGGGAGGTGGTGGGGGGGATTTGTAGTGATTTTATCTCTACAGTCACTGTAAGACTTTAGGACGAATGGTAATGCAGTAGGTGTGAGGAGACAGTATAACAAGTATAACGGATCACCGCAAACATAACCTTTGACATTTAGAGGTCTTAAACACGGCAGCATATCTTCTTCCCAGAGTCCATCTCAACACAACAAACATAAAAATCAGGGTTTCTTTTTTTTTTTTTTTTCCCTCCCACTCTGCTATTCTCGAACCACAAAGCAGCAAATAACACCAGTTAAATTGCTCTCTGACAAGTGGAATCCTGGTGCTGCCATTTTTTTCTCCTTTCTTTTTTTTCAGCTACAAAAGTGTGAAAGAAAGCGAGGCAGTGATAATAACACGAGAGGTGACATGTCTGTGCGCAGCAGATGAATGTAAGATTGAGGTTTTTCCCCTTTTTAGACCCTTGTTAACTATTGAGATGACAAGTCAGCCTCTTTGGACAAGTTGCCTTCCCTCATGCTGTCAATTGGCTGATGGCGGTCATTGGCATGGAACACAAGCATGGCCAATTTCTTTTATTTATTTCTTTTATTTTTTTACCTCGAATGCCATTGAGTTATCGAGCATGTATCTTCCTGAGCCTCACTGATCAAGCTCATTTAAATCAGGGATAGTCGGAGTGCTTCTTTTTCTGAGAAATATTTCATTGATTTAAGCAAGATGCAGGAACATGGGGACACATGTACAGAGCATCAGCTTTCACATGATTTCTCTACTTAAACTGCATACAAGTAACAGCCACCTGTTAATTCGCCACTCGAGTGATCAGAGATGCCAGCATTTGTGCTAATGAACATATTTTCTTTTTCCCAACCTAGAGAACTACCTCAACTGGCCAAAGACGAGTCATTTGCTTTAATAATTACAAGCCATCTGTAATGGAGAGTCAAAAGACACATTTTTGGATCTTCCTGAGGCTGGACTTGGCTGAGAGTTTATCCGGGCCAGAAGTTGAGCATAGGATAAGAGGACATATACAGGGAGCACAAGTCTAATGTAGATATCAGAATGCGCCTCATGAAGGTATATGGACAATGAAGACGTCTCTACTTTGACCTCATATGAGAAGATACCCCTTCCCGGCTTGTTGCTCTGCTGTTCCCTGGAGGGGTGTGGCTCAGCAGTATCTCATTTACATAGACACTGAAATGGCACATTTGAAGGAGGAGTGGAATAAAGGGAGTTGGAAGTACAACAAAAATAAATTTATTTAGAAGAGGTTTATTTCAGCTGGAGCACTAACACACACTTTAGCAGACCTTTAAGATGTGTGTTCTTTAACTTGTTTAAAAGAGGTGTGCCTTGCACAAAAAGAGGTGTTGCACCTCGCAAATACCTCTTCTCTTCATGCCAAGCGATATAAATGGATTTAAGTGTTAACACTCACAACATTAAGGCAAATAAAAAAGAAAACACTTTCCTCAGGATAGACTTCTGTACTTGACTGTAGAGGTTCCTGCATCTAGTCTGATTTATTATCTCCCTGCTTTCATCTACTTTTTGTAATCTGATTTACTGTTTTTTTCCCATTGTTATGGTTAGTCAAGCTCTTTAAAGGACACCTATTATGTAAAATGTATTTTTCAGTTATTAAAAAAAAAAAAAATTCAGATGGGTAACAAATGTGTATGTACAAACAGAAAATGTGAAAAAACTGCTTGTCATTATTGATCTGGGTTTAAACAATCCAGTTCAATTTTCTTCATAGTGTGACCTCACACAAGAAGATACCCTCCCTCGGATTGTTGCTCACCTCTGCTGTTCTCATAAAGAGAGGCGGCAGTGCAAAAAAAAAAATGCCTGAGGTTTATTTCAGCAGGAGCACTAACACACACTTTAAGGACCTTTGAGATGTGTGTTAACTTGTTTAAAAGATAAAAAAAAATATGGGACCTTTAAGGCTCTTTTATTTGCACAGCGCAGAATGCTTCAAACCACACTTCAATTAAAAGACAAACGCAGACTACAAATTACATTTCTAGCTTCAGTGCTTTTAAGACTAAACAGTTAACACACAAGGTAAATAAACTGATGCAATAAATGTGCAAAATTATAACTCTGCATATCGTATTGCACTATTTAAGGATGGATGAACTTTTTAAAGTGCATGTACAGTACTGTATGTGGAAAAACTTTTGGCTCAAAGGAAATCAAAACTGAGAGCAGGCAGCCAGACAGAGCAACTGCTTATAGTTTATTGATGAATGTAGAAAGCGATGTCTGGAGAGCGGGTGTTTTATCCCAGTGTGTCCAAATCCAGCCTCAGGAAGATCCAAAAGTGTGTCTTTGGGCTGAATCTTAGTTGAGTGGGAACAGACAGTGATGTGCAACATCTGGCTCTCTGGGCACACAGGGCTAGTCACTACTGAATTCATACTAAGTGCAAGGATTTGATCAAAATGTTATAAAGCTTTAAAGGACAATCAAAATAACTGGAGGAGGAATTCCCTCAAGATCAAGCAGAAGTGTGATTAAAAAAAGCCCTCTCTTGTACACACCTCTTCACTTCATGCAAAGCGATATAAAATGATTTGTGTTAACAGTCACAACATTAAAGCAAATAAAAGGAAACAACTTTCCCCCAGAGAGTCGTCTGTACTTGACTGTAGAGATTCCTTCATCTAGTCCGCTTTATTATCTGCCTGCCTGCATCTACATTTTGTAATGGTTTTTTTTCCCATCGAAATGGTTAATCAAACTCTTTAAAGGACACCTATTATGCTAAATTTATTTTTCAGTTATTTTTTTAAATTCAGGAGAAAAAAGCCTGTTTATTGTCTTTTTTTTATTTTTGTATTGATCCGGGCTTAAACAAGCCAGTTTGATTTTCTTCCTATTGTCACCTCACAAAAGAAGACACCCTTCCTCAGCTCTGCTCTTCTCCAGTGCATTCAAACAGGGACTGAAACAGCAAGTATGTGGTAAGAAAAAAAAGCATTATATACAGTAAGAGGTATTTCGGCTGGAGAATAAAGCTTGAATTATGCTTCTGTGTTAAATCTACAGTATGTGGAGCCTACAGTACGCCATGGGCTGCTCGAGTGGCATTTAGACTTTTATGTTGGCGCGTGTGTGATGCTCAACAATTACACTCTCCAACCACTAGTTGATGGTGGAGGTTTTATGCCACTGTGCGGTGTTTCTCCGTAAGTTCTTTTTTGTGTTTCTGCACAAACTGAAACAAAGTGGATCTTGTTGAAGTTGGAGCAAATTGATGCTGAACAACAGTGCAAAAAAGAGAGAAGATGTTGGAGGAAATGCTCAGTACTATGTTTGACTAAATAAAAAATGCAGGTTTAGAAGAAGAAGCTGGAAATGTGTAGTTGCACTTCCAAGTAGGTGCACATCAGGCTATGCCAAAGGGTAAAGCTGCGCCCCACATAAGGCTGGCAGCGTAGGCCTGATGCAGAAGCATTAATCAGGCTTTAACAGATATACAATGGGGGAGCTCTGAGTCCTACGTTCAATTTGTTAAGGAAATAGTAAAATATGGGAGCTTTAAGGAATCAACTAGTGAATGCTTTGGTCAACTAATCTATAAATTTATTCATAGTCCGAAACATTGATTGTTGTCATTGATGACTCAAGATACATTACTAGCTTATGTACTGAGAGTTTAATTTCTAATGTAAAGTAAAATCTCTTTACATAATCTCAGTTTATTGAGCTTAATATTAAAATATTAATAATAACAGTGAGCTAGCTTCTGTGAAATAATTAGGTACGGCAATGAAAAATTTAACTTATGTCACTTTTATGTTTTATCATCTTTCATTTAACCCAAAACGTTATTTCCTTATATAAAATATTATTTTATTATTTTCTGTCCCCCTACTCCCTTCCCCTGCCGCCTTTTTGCCACCCTGACTCAGATGGAAACGTTTTTATTTTCTTTTATTTTTTTCTTTTAACCACTTTAAAAGCTGCATAACTCAATATTCATAATTTTTCTTGCAAGAATATTCAAGTAATATTAAACCTTTAGTGAGTCTCAAATATAAAATAAGACCTTCAGTATGCTAGGTTATAGCTTGCTCTGATAATCATGAAAAAAAAACATTAAATATATACTAAAGCTTATGTCTTATTTTTACTCCTGCATTATATTAACAAAAATAGGACAAAGCATTTAGATTCATTACATAACCTTGTAACTCACATAGGTTTTGCACTGCGTCTCCATTGTTATAAACACACACACATGTAACACGGCCCATTACCCAGACGTAGTGCATTCCCTCAGCCATCACAAATGTGTCTTTTCAACCATAAATAATACAGTTCAGACACACACACACGTTTCTCCTCACAGTGGCTACCGACAGGTGTACTGATTTTCGTCAGCCTCCCGGCATTTTTAACTGATCTCCCAGGTGACCTTCTCCTTCCTCACACATGCGCACATAAGAGAGAAAAATTAATGGATGCAAATGGGACATCTATAAATGCACATGAAGAAAAAAAAACAACCATGAAAAATACATGGACTGAAATTATGCACATAAATGAATGAACTGCTGAGTAGAAATGCTGAGCTCATGCTGTGTTGTGTTTTCCTGGTCCACGTGGTGAAACATTATTATTCAAGGTGGAGTAAAGGAACAGAAGAACAGGGGCAGGGTCATGTGTGTGTGTTTGTGAGTGTGTGTGAGAGAAAGACAGAGAGAGAGAAAGACTATTATTCACTACCTTCTCCCATTCATTATTTATTAATCACACTGTTATTTATGATACTCATTTCTACATGGTGGGAAGAAAAAGAGCAGAAAGCTTTTTAGGCATCGTCCTGCTACTGAGCTACAGGTTAGTCTAATTAAATGCAGCTATAAAATATGGATCATGCTCCGCACTCACACTCGAGGCATGAAACACTCTTCCTGTTTTATAATCCAATGTTAATGTCACTGCGTTGAAAGAAATGAAGGCAAAGACATCGATCGGAGAAAAAGAGTGATTTTAAAGGCGTTTGACTGTTACAGACGCACCTCGCTAATAACCCATGACCTTGTTTTTCTGTAATTATTATTATTATCAATTTCTCTGCAGTAGATGAAAAAAAAAGTTATTTTGTATTTTTGAGGACAAAAGAGCTATTACATAGATGAGGTCACATTTAATGTGCACTAAAAGTGGATGAATATCAGCAGGACTACATGGGCCAAAATGAGTCTGACTGAACACACACACACACACACACACACGCACACACACACACACACACACACTCCTGGAAGCTTTAAAAGGCTAATTAACCAAAGCCCTAACTTTTTCAGCAGTACACTGTCTGGCCAGAAAAACAAAGGACACAGATTTAAATGAGCAAACACTTAAGAGCCTTTGACTGGATAATTAGCGCAGTGATTGATATGTCTCAAAATGTTTAACCCAAACAGATGAAGTGAGCAGCTTCTCATTTCTTAAACAACCATGTCAGAAGACATATCCCTTGTTTATGGAAAAGATACTGTACAATATTTAATATCGTCTTCAGGGGAAAAAATGTGTGCAGAAAGAAAAAAATCACAAACGAGTGAAAGCAGTGCTATGTTTAATAGTACAAGAAAGAGAATTTCCTCACACATAATGCGATGAGAAGGAGCAAGACTGGGATTAAACAGCTGTGTGTCCATATGAAAACCACTTGTTAGTGAGACTAATCAGAAAAAAGGACTGCAGTTTGCCGTAGACTTTGGAGCAATGAATACGTCCAGATTTCAATCAGATTGTTACATCAGGGTAAGAAGGGAAGCACATAGTGATCACTGTACAAGCCTCTGGAGGCAGTGTTATGATCTGGAGTTGCTTGAGTTGCTCAGGTCTAGATACAGCAACATTATGTGGCAATAAAATAAAATCAGCTGACGACCTGAATGTACTGAATAACCAGGTTATCACATCTGTGGAGAGATGGCGCTGACATATTTCATGACTCAAATAGTGCATGAGTGGCTTTGGGAGCACGAGGAATCATTTTCACACACCACAGTCCTGACCTTAACCCCAGTGAAAGTCTTTGTAATGTGCTGGAGTAGACTTTATAGAGCAGCCTGACTCACCCAATATCAATGCAATCTCTCGAGCCAACAATTGATGCAACTATGGATGAAAATAAATGTAGCAATGGTGTGACGAATGTGAACCGTAATCTAAACTAAAGGTGATCCAAAGAAATAGTAGTGTGTGATATATTTTTTAGGCCAGGCAGTGTTTACTAAGGGTGTAGCTAATAATTTGCTCTTATACTAAAAATTGGCACACTATTACAGTACGTAAATTCTTTGTTGTTGTTGATTTGAGAGAAATATGTGCAGGGCATCTCGAATTTCTCCTTTTTTTCTAAGGGCACAAACAATTGTCAGATATGAAGCTTATGGGACAAACACCACATTTACAGTATTAATCATGCACCCACAGTATTCATTCGTTCATCCTTAGTAACTGCCTGGTCATTTGATCTGTACCCCTGATCATTCATGTAATTATTAAATCAGTCAATCATATTGCAGCAGAACAGGAACTTTTCAGAACAAACATTAGAAAAAAAAAAAAAGGTAAAAGATCTCTTAGTAACTTTGACTGTAACATGGTTTTCGGAAAATGAAAATCTCCTGCGATTTTTTACGAACAGGAGTCTTTAGAGTTGCCACAGACTGGTGCACAAACATTCATACAACATGGACGAGATGGTAAACATTCAGCCAGATCACCTACAAAAGTAAAGGCATGAAATCTGCAATCAGGAATATGAATCTCAACCTAAATGGACAGCTAAAGATTGAAAGAATATTGCCTGGTCTAGATACACAAACACTACAGTATGTACAGTATGAATGGTATTAAAACCAGTATCGTGTGTCGTAGTAAAGTGTTAGGCCATCATAATTTACCACAAAGATTTCCCCACAGCTTTTGAGGATTTATTTAATTTTCACCCTCAACAAATCATTCAGTGAACGCTCATACACTGTCGACTTGGGCGGAGTCATCCTACATGAGGCCATGCATCGGGATATACTGTAAATGTCTGATAGTAGGAACAAGTTGGTCAGTCTGAGGTGCTTTTTCATATACACAGTCTGTGATGTATTTCCTATTTGTTCTTTTTTGTTTTGTTTAGTTTTACGTCTTACAAAATCGAAAATGTTTACCAGTACTTGATTATGAGTACTGTATGCATCTGTGTGCCAGAGGGAAATGAGTTTTATAAGTAAAATTTTCTTCTAACCTAATTTACTTCCCTGGGACATTGGTAAGCTCTGTTTAAAATTAAAGTGAGATATTATTGATTTTCTCATATTTTTGATACTGTAGACAAACATCCCCTGTATTGATCGATATGCTAAATATTTTTTCTAAAGTTTTAAATCAAGAGTATGCCTTGATATAATACACCTATGCTTCATCCAACTAAAGAGAGAGAAATGAGTAATACAAGGAATGTTCAAGTCAATGTGGGACTTTTGATACTGCAGAATAACAGAACACAGTTCTTCTTCTTCACTTATTTTATTTCTCTATACAGTATAATCCCCTGCTACATTAATGCACTGATCACATTGTTTCATTACTGCTTGGATACAATCAAGGTAGAACGTTTGCTCAGTACACCAGAGCCATGATCAGATTGCGTGCTTCACGTCCAAAACGCTGGCCTCCCAGGAACTTTAATGGCCCAAACATGTGGAAATGGCTTGGCGTGAGGTCAGGACTGTTTAGGACTATACGGGGTTATATGGCAATAATTCCCTGGCGAGTTCCTGCAATGTGCAAGTGGTGTTGGTGAATGATTGTGTGTACAGTTCCCACAGACAGATGCATCTCTTCCTCATTCCAGTGACAAGTCATCCATCTGATTGCTCACGCAGTGCAATGCAGTGATACACCTCGGCTATTCACAGGTGTACGGCATTCTTTAAAATCTTTGCACCATTCAAGTGTTTTACTGCGTTTAAGAATCTCATCACCATACTGTGCTCGAGGTCATCTGTAAATGTCAATCACCTTTACGCTTTCATTGATGAATAAAGCACTGTTAAATATGATAATAAAAAATAAATAAATAAAATAAGAAAACATATTTTTAAGAAGGCACGACATGTGAAGCAGAGTTACTGCTACCGGGCAGGAGTTGATTATTTTCCAATAACAGCATGTCATAAGGTGTTTTATAAATACAAAAAAGAAAAGTATAGAAAAAAATATCTGATGAATAAAACACTTGGGGTGTGATATTACATGAAACAATCAATAACTTCAGTTATGTTTAGTGGTGTGCGGCAAAGCTACTGATTCTACAATAAAGTTGATTCTTTTCCAATATCAGATGCTCCAAAGTGTTTCATTACTCTTTTATGTGTGCAATTTGCCACATTAACTTTTTATTTATTGGGGAAAAAATGTCACACTGTAATTTTTATAGTTATTTATAGTTGTGGCCCATTCAGGAAAACACATTAACTCTTTTTACACTTATTTATCGCTGCTATAACATGCCGTGCCTTTTTTCTGTTAGTTATAAATGCAATGCGGCTTGTTAAAAGGAAAAAGCTCAAACTCTTGAATCTAAAAATCTATGACAATCAACCTATTCACAACAACAATGATAGCACAAGTTTTTATCTGTTTGCAGATCATCTACATTCAAGTCCCGGTGTAGGTCGTTACTATAGAAACATACAGTATAAGAATGTTTGTTATAATAAAAATTATACAAATCCTTCCGACCAATCAGAATCGAGAATTCAACAGCATTGAGGTTTAAACACTAACAATTATTAAATTCTTAATTCTTATAAACTATTTTATCTTAATTTATTTGAAAGGTTTTTTAATGTTGATTTAAGTACATAACTTTTGAATAATTAATCCATTAATTCATGCATTTATTTTCAATCCACTTTTTCTGTGTAGGGTCTCGAGGGTCTGTCTATCTCAGAATACTCAGGCCACAAGGCAGGGGACAATTTGAATGAGGTGACAACCCATTGCCAGGCAAACACACACATGCTACACTCAATTTGGAAGCACCAGTCAGCTTACTGTGCATTCCTTTACTGTGGATGAAAACTGGAGTGCCTGGGGGAAACACACCAAGCATGGGAATTACACACAAACTCCATACATTTGGACTGGAGGTGAGATTCAAACCCCCCGACCCTAGAAGTGCTACAGTAACTGCTAAGCTATTGTGCCACCGGAAAATGTGTGATCTAATGCACTACATGGCACATCACTAAGAGTCGTTAATAATCCAAATAATTCAAGAAATTAAACATTATGCTTCCCCTGTTTATCTTCAGCGCTGCTTAAATTAAATGATTATGTTAATCCCTCTTATTTATCTCTAAGGGGGGTTCAGGAGGACAAAATTAGAAATCAATGAGCCTTAATTAATGCCACTTTATTGCTCCAGAGTAATAAATGTTACTCGTAGGAAGTGACTGTTATTTTTTTTTAACACAACTACATAAAAGTTCAAAACTATGTGACAGTATAGGATAAAGCTTTCCCTCGACAAATCTCGAAGTCGACGTGAATATTAAATTGCATTTAGCAATTTATAGACTGTAAAGCATGTAGGATAAACATATTCAACAGGCCGTAATGATCGCATAATACGTAGCAGGGACATTATAAATGCTTCAACAACACAAAAAACAGGTTGCTTTTTGGTTAAAAAATATATATAATAACAAAAGTCACAGATGTGTGAGAATGCAGTATTGAAGAATAGCTCTTGTCTCTCACACACACCGCATGGATGATCACGGGTTTGCTGATGATGTGTTCTCTAAGTGAAATAAAGAAGCGTGCGGATCCGTTATGCAGTGGAGGTTTCACAGAAAAACAGATTAAATTGCATAACCAGGGCCATAATGCAGAGTCTTCAGAAAATGAACGAGAGCCATTTGCTTAGAAAAATTACACCGCAATAACGCACAATGTTTGTTCTGGACTCAGAAAACAAGCTGTTTTGTATTTCAGCAGAGAAAAAGAGAGAGAAATGGAGAAAGAGAGAGAGAGAGAGAAGGGATGGTTGAGATGAAAAACACGACCGGGAAGTGGAAAAAAAAAGGGGGAAGATGGAGGGAAGGGAACAACGGCTGTGAGTACAATCAGTCACAGATGCGAGTCATTTGTCTCAGTCTGAGACGCACTCATTCAATTATTCTCGAACTGTTTACTTCACTGTGAAGAGCCATCTACGCCGACTAGAGATATTGATTCGCTTATTTTTACCCCACACCATTAAACACCAACATGAGAATCTGAATTAAAGCATTTCCACCGCAGCAACAGCTCTACACTAGTAATACAGGCTTGCACTTATTGCATGTGTTCTGATTGAGTTCTGGGCTGAAATCAACAGGAAGCAGGACGCAGCTATTTGTACTTTTAAAGATTTGGTATGTATGTGTGTGTGTGTGTGTGTGTGTGTGTGTGTGTTTAAATTGAGAAGGAACAAGGAGGCAATGAGGTAGCCCGCAGCATTTACAGCCAAAATGAAGTCCTTGGTCATGTTGGCAGCCACGCTTCGCGTGCCGCGCCGCGCCATGTCGCTTAGTGCTTGTGCCCTTGCATTTTGTACGAACCTTTTCCATCACACTTGTCTTCACTATAAAGTCGTCTAATGTAGCCGCTGTGTTATTCTATATGAGGTGCATAACTCAGACGGAGGAGCAAGGCTGCAAAACCAGCAATGGAGAAAAATTGAAGCTAAACAAATGATCAATCCTAAGCTGTTTAACCAGGGACAAGAGGAGCGTAGCCTCTAATTTATACAACCACTCTGACAAAGCATGCTGGGATTTCTTTTGTTTGTTACACTGAAAAAAACTATACATCATTATATTCTGTCTGTATGTTTAATTGAAATGTAATAAATGTTAGAAGTCAATTGTACATAGTTAATTCTGTTAGCCCTAACTGCACACACAGTCCTGTCTGTGGCCAGCGGTGGCTCAATCGGTTAAGGCTGTGGGTTACTCATCAGCAGTGTTGGGGGACATTACTTTTTAAAGTAACTAATTACATTACAAAATTACTGTCATTAAAAAGTAATCAGTTACATTATAGCATTACTTTCTGATAAAAGTAACTAGTTCGAGTACTTTTCCATTGCAAAAAATGCATGTTGTTTTAGTCAAGACCTTAATAATTATTCTACCATCATCACTCAGCGAAGTTTGGCCCATAATCTGTTAACTACTAATAGCCCTATCTCACCTATGCGGTTTCGCGCGGTGGCCGTAAGTATAGTTCATCTTTCATTTCACATTTTTTAAAATAAAACTAAATAACTGAGGAATTCAGTGGCGGACCTACCATGTTAGATTAATCGTTATATCAAGAAAGTAATCCAAGTACTCTACTGTGTTACTTTGTAATGCGTTACACCCAACACTGCTGATATAGAAGGTTGGGGGTTTGAGCTCCAGCGTGGGCAAGTTGCCACTATTGAGACCTTGAGCAAAGCCCTTAACCCTATCTACTCCAGGGGTGCTGTATCCTGACTGACCCTGCACTCTGACCCTAACTAGGATATGTGAAAAGATAATTTCACTGTGCTGCAAGGAACATGTGACTAGTAATTAAATCATTATTTTGGACGACCACAGACATTTCCTCCAACTTCCCATATTATTAATGCATCTAGATTAAGTTCCACATCCTCATGACAATTAATTTGTGACTTCACCTGCAGAAAGACATTAAGCACTATTAATCAACGTTAGGCTGCTATGTATCCTTGTTGATAATTACGTTCAAGGTGTACAGTATTTCAGAACCGAAAAATTAACAGAAAGATTACCTCATGATTACCTGATGATCATACCGGGTTATGTGTTGCTTTGTCACAGAGATAAAAGTATAACCTAGCAACCGATAGCTTCTGTTTATTTTCATATGCAGTATGTTGTGGTGCACTTTGAATTTTTAGAATGGTAACTCATTCAAAAGAGAAGCAAGCATCTGAAAATGGATGAAGGAGGTTCTTAAAAAATGCATGAAGGAGGATATTAATTTGCACTCTAATAAATTTGATCTAGATAGAGGCGGCACGGTGACTTAGTGATTAGCCCTGCAGGCTTGCACCTCCAGGGTCTGGCTTTGATTCCCACTTCAGGGTTTGTGTGCATTGAGTTTGCACGTTCTCCCCATGCTTGGTGGGTTTCCTTTGGGTACTCCGGTTTCCTCCCACAGAAATATACTGTATGTAAATTATGCTAATTGGCATTCCCAAATAGTATGTGAATGAGTGTGTCAATGGATTGGCACCCCGTCAAGGATGTAACCCTGCCTTGTGCCCTAAGTCTCCCGGGATAGCCTTCAGGCCCCCCGCAACCCTGTAAACAGGATGAAGCGGTATAGACAATAAGTGAGTGTGTGATTTAGATACATAGAAACTTTATTATTTCCAATCCCAGACATTTGGTAGCAAAGAAGACAGGAACACAAAGACAGGTTTGTAGATCCGATTGTATATCAGTGTATATCTTACATGTAGTCAGTAGACACAGGGTTAATGTGTACAAATAATTGTAGTAATAAGTTAAATGCAGTGAAATGCAGTAAAACCCTGGAAGTGCAATTGTATTATGACAAAGTGACAACAGTGCAAATAGTAAGAAATGTTCAAAAACAGAATGAAAGTATTGGTATAATATGTAATACTGAGACTAGTGAACAGACCCTGAAGGTAAAATATGAGTGAGTTATGCGGGTAGCACCGTCATGTACAGTATATAGCAAAAGAGCCTTAAGCCTAGATCTCCCAGTCCTCATTCCCATACCCTTGTAGAGAGGTGTTGAAAAGCTGAATGGCTCTAGGGATAAAAGATTTCCTTAGTCTGTCAGACTTCCCGAGCAACTTTGCGACTGAAGACTTCCATTAAACACACTTTTCTTCTTGGAAAAAACTCTGTGCCACGGGTGGTTGGAGTTGACCATGACGAACAACACTTTGTTTAATGTCCTTCTGTCCAGTAGTTCCTCAAGAGAGTCCAGCAAAACCTTGTCCAAGCATTTCTTTTTTGTTGGATTATATTCTTTCTGTGCATCTTACCGCATGTGAGGGTAACATTAGGTATTGTGACAAATCTCTGGGAAAGAAATTTAGTTTCCATTCCTGATCGATAAACTCTGTGAGAACAAAAAAATCCATCTCATACCTGTCTTTACTGTACAGTAGAAGCTGGGATTTATCAGAAAAAGAGGGAAGCTTAACCTAACCTCAAATTTGAAAGAAAAAAGTTTACTTCCTCTTCTGTTATATTTGCGACAGATTATCAGATCAGCTTCCATGTCCACAGTAATGATAGAAGCTCTAATTAGTACGATTTCAGTACGATTGTGTTGAAGAGATATTGTACTGTAGATGTAAATGTAGCTAGAGTCGGTGCTTTGTAACTGTCAGCAAGTTTTCTGCCGTGCAAAGGTCTTCAGGATGAAGGACATCTGATATCTGGTTTCTCAATAGCATGACAAGCTGCAGGGTAATTTTCTCTCATTAACTTCAATATAAAAAAAGTATAAAAAAAAAAAATACTGTAAGTGTCTGGTAAAGGAATAAGTGAATGGAAGAATCCTGTAGATGCTATAACATAAGCGATAACAAGAACCTTTCTTGTGAATGTTCCTTAATATTTCATTTAACTTGAAACAATTAAAAAGAGTTATGCTTATTATATATATGGATGTTATTCAATATCACAAATGAATAAATTGGCTAATCTTTGTTGTATAAGGGGAATAATATATCACCACAGGTGATAGGTTTTAAAACAAATTATATTTTTATACAGTGTATCATTTTTAAACATAGAATTTCACTCACTCTCATTAACTTATCAGCAATTTAGCCCATACTAGGAGACTTAGGGCACATGGCGGGGTACACCCTGGATGGGGTGCCAATCTATCACAGGGCACACACACATACACAGACTCACACACTACAGGCAATTTAGGAACACCAATGTATGTCTTTGGACTGTGGGAGGAAACCGGAGTACTCTGAGGAAACCCACAAAACACAGACCCAAGGTGGGACTCGAGGTGCAAGGCGACAGTGCTAACCACTAAGCCACTTTGCCGCCTAATACAAAATTTATGTAGGTTCAATTGTTATTTCTTCCTTAAAACAGCCTCTATTAATGGCCTACAACTAAGGCATTGTGAATTTACATCTGCTGTATCTGTAATGATACCAATGTAGCCATCTCCAGTTGCGCATAAAGCACTGAGTGTGATTTTATCGCCAACAAAACCTGATTCTAAGCAACACTCACTGCTGAAAGAGGGTGAACTCTGTGTTATTGATGTTTCAAATCCATGGGAACTGAAAGCACTGAGTAATAAGAAAGCTGAGATAAGAATGCAGCGGCGGCCCAAAAAGCAAGCCGTGTAATCTGTTGAACACTGACAGCGTCTTAACTAAGAAAGTCATTCGTGCCTGCAGCCGTGTGCTTCGTCTGCAGAAAAGCAGATTTATAGAAAGATTTCCAATCGTAAAATCAGACTGCCATTTGATAACTTATAATTTCCATCACTGAGGATGCTTGATCGGCACTCGTGCACTGAGACCTAGAGTTTTAGCTCATTGCTATGCAGGATTCTTTTACAGAGACCTTCTCATAAGTCTGTGATTGAGCTATGGAGAACAACCAGTACCTCTGAGTTAATAAGCTACGCATAATACAGCCTTCTGAGCATAATAGCTGCATATATCGGGTGTCGGCAAGAGCTGGAGAATGTAATGTGTTTAGTTAGGCATAGCGGAGCATGCTAACTCTTCGGAGAAGAAGCAGCATAGAAAACAGTTATGAAAGCAGGTCGGGCAGAGCCTCGTCGCATTTTATATGTCCTTTAGTCTTTCCTGCACCTCTGATATCCCTTAAAATGTGTGCTTTCTTTAGACCATACGAGTTGAGAGTTAATTACACCACCTCATATTGATGACTATGAGGCATTCAATATACAGGAATGTCCTACAGCTGAGCAGGGCAAACACACTCTCTGGCAATTTTCATGAAATGGTCAGTAATTTTGTGACCTCCTAGTGCTTGTAGTAATATAGTGATATCTGTCCTCACCCAGTCCCAAGGGCAGGAAAGGCAGTGGAGCAGTAGATTTTAATCAGTTTTTTGAGTGGTGTGTCTGTGTGTGTGTGTGAGAGTGAGAGAGAGAGAGAGAGAGAGAGAGAGAGAGAGAGAGAGATTAGCAAAAGAGTAGTAGTCGAGGAGAATAAGGTCCTTGGGGTAAAATGCTGGGCAGGCAAAGATGACTTTTGATCACAAATGAGGCAGCAGATGAAATGTGGTTTGAATCATAAATGCCAGAGTGGAGAGATATAGAGGGCATGACAAAATGAAATACATTAATGCTTATTAAGTGAATATATGCTTAATGTGTGTGTGTATGTGAATCTGTTTGATGTCAAAGTGGACAAATTCTAGCAAACAGACAAAAAAAGACTAAATATTCTGGCCAACATAAGCGGGGTTTGCCTGCACCATGTGAACGCTTTCACAGCAAAACGAGATAAAAACCATTTTCAGACTTTTACTCACATCTGATTATTTACAATAATTTCTCTTTGAAACACCATGTTGTCTATAACAAAAATATTTAATCTGAATACTGCTACATATCCTTCCTTTAGAAGTTTTAAACATCCACAACATGGAATGGCTGCATTACTGTGTATAGCAAAACACGACGTGTCCTTAGAAACCAATTGCATCACTTCCTGCTGTCACATGATCAATGAAGCGGAAACTACTGGCTTTGCAGAATAGTGGCAACCATGAGTGAACTCCATGTGTTTAATGGATTTTTGGAGAATGTTGAAACCATTAGAAATAAGGTTAGAAAAGAAAATGTTATACAGTAACACCAAAGAGAGGCGCAGGCTTTGTGTATAAGAGGCATGAGATGTACTGTAAGCACTGTGCATGGGAAGCCTTTGTTTGCTGCATCTGGTTCTGTTTGCTACATCCTGTTTTTCTTTGGGATTTATGATTTATGGGATCACAAGTATATGCAGTCTGAGAATGCATGAACAAACATTATTCAGGGCATACCTTTACTATGACTTTTACTGAAATATCCTTTGTTGCAAAACTCTTATCAGGTGGAGTTATAACATTTTGCAAACCCCACAGTTAATTTTGTTTCACAGTTTTTATGCAATATTTTGGCAATTGTGCTTTTTAACACCATTGTGATGCAAAGAAACAATACATAAAATAATCTGTTTTAATACAGATTAATTTGTTTTTTTTCTTATTGTTCCTAAGGCTGCAAAAAAAAAAAAAAAAAAGAATTATCTCATTCAATTGTCAAACTGTTCATATGATCTTAAAGAAACAAAATATATTTTACTATAACAACAAAAATCTCAGTTGATTAGGTACGGAATCTTCCTATGATGACGGGGTTCGGTAAACAAGGAGCCATTTTAGCAAACAAAACAGTCCATCTGCATAAATACATTTAAAGCCTTGCTATCGAAGTTATCTAAGTATCTATTATCTAAGTAATGATTTCGTCAAACAATAAACATGAAGCTTTGACCAGTTTTTTTTGGAAAGTTCTATTTTGTAATTGAGGAGATCTCAGACCGTAGAATAAAATTCCACAGGACACACTATTTCCACTTGTATGCTACCCAAGGCAGTGGAAGGTCAGTGGTTTTTGTGTTAGATTACTGATTGAAAGGTCCCAGGTTCAAGCACCGCCAAGTCGTCACTTTTTGGCCCTTGAACAAGGTCCTTAACCCACAACTGTTCAGAAAGTCCTTAACCCACGATTGTTCAACTGTTCAGTCTAAAAAAAGCACTGGCCAGAAACCCCCAGAAATTTGTGCACTGGACTAAAAACATATTTAAGCGAGGAGACCTACAAATCTGTCTGACTTATGTTAGTCCTACTCCAGGCAATTCTACAGAAATGTAGTGAGAAGCTTTAGGAAGGCAATCTTAGGAGTATGATTAAGTTCAAGCACTGCCAACACATACTAGCAAAAGTATATAAACTTTTTACTCACTAAAAATCAAATACCGTCAATTAAAGCTCAAAAAGATCGGTCTCTTGTCTATTACACTGCCTGGCGGGAAAAAGTCACACAGTTCAAGAATCCGTTGACCTCATTTAACTTTAATTATGGTGCACAGCGGGTGGCGAATTCATGTGTGAAAATGATTCCTTATACTCCCAGAACTACATTTTTACAATCTGAGTCCTGAAATATGCCTGTGCCATTAGGTAGGGGAAAAAAACTCCATTCATGTGCTACTCTGGTCATTCAGTACATTCATTTACATTCATGACTTCATTTTATTGCCGCATAACATTGCTGAGCCTAGAACTGACCAACTGAAGCAACCCCACTTTGACTTTTAAACATGGGTGTGATTTCTACAGAGTTGAAGTTTCAGCATAGTCCTTAAAGGTTTTAATAATGTGTTGGACGGCTCTTAACCTACTTCTAGTAATTTGTAGATTAATTGTTTTCGGCGCTTGGTGCAGGCCAATAATTTTACCCTTCAAAATGTATTTATTATTATAATTTTTTGTCCAGGCAGTATTTTTTTAGTATTAAACTAATTGCCCTAACTGATCTAACACATGAAATATAACGGGGTAACATGAAATGTGTATAATTGTAGTGAAATGAGTTTAAATATCTTTAGCCTAGATAAACTTTTGAACTCTTCAAACTCTTTCATATCCATATCCTCTAAAAAGCTTTTGAATCTTCACACTTGTAATATTTGACCATTAGAACTTCCACACACCCTGACACTTTCTTCCGGGTGAATCGTTTCTAATTAACAGATTGCTTGGCAAATATTTGCCCAATCTTCTTGACATCTCTGCTACGCTGTCTTCCTTGTATCTGGTCAGGAGCTTTAAAGGGATCACTGCTAAATGTCTTCTTATAATATTTTTCTGGTGTTCTGATTTTTTTTCATACTGTGTTTCAGTGCAGGATACACTCACAAATTTATTTTGTAGATAAAAAGTTTAAAAGCAGAATGGAAAATCCAACTTCACTGGATGCTGATTAATTGTGTGTGTAAAGAGGAGGGAGAGCGCAAGATCGTCTTTTTAAGATGAACATTCATATAATTCATTTTACTTAATTTATTATTTTAGAGAGAAACAGAATAATAAAGATTTATGATTTCAATAGTGGTTATTGAAGCTAATTCAGCCTTTACTGAGTAAAGTGAAACAAAATGAATTGTGTTACGCATTAATCCACATTATGCTCTGTAAGACTGACAAATATTCTCATAGTTTTCTGATGTATAACAGTTTTAAACCAATTAAACTGACGTCTACAGTTTGTGAGCATGAATTAAAAATAAAAACAGTAAGATCTCATTCAGTCATTTCTTAATTCCTTTTAGCCTTCAGAACCGAACTGATAAATCTTTGGACACATAAAAAACAGCAGACAGTTTGTGCACTGAACCATAAATTAATTTTAAGACCCAAACACGGCATCCGCATAATACACAAATAAAACTGTAAACATGTCAGGAAAAGCAAGATGTGTTTATTGCAGTACTAAATTAGTTTTAGATTTAAATGCACCTGTTATGAGTAAAATTTACTGTAATTGCTTCACACATGCCCAGAGCTGCTCCTCAAAATTTCCATCAGAGTTTATCGGTGCACAGTGATATATGGACAATGATTAATTGTCAGATGGATAAACGATAGATGAATGAGTGATTTCATTGCACTAGCCCTTCTATTTCCCCTGATAGAATACATACAAATAAAACACTTGGGGTCGCACTGTTGTAGGAAAATAATAAATTTTGTGGTTTGTGCCAGGCAAACTGAACAACACTGATCACCAACTTTACACCAGCAAACTGGTGACAGGATCATGGGCACCCAAGGCTCACCCACGCCCGCAGGTACCAGTCCAATCCCACAGAGCAGCACAAATCACTAAAAAAGTGCGTGCTGGCCATAATAGAAAGGCGTCAGAACCCCCAGTGCACTACAACATGCCATGTACAGTGACCAGCATGTAAAGATCCCAAAAATTCTAACAAGCACTCATGGGATGTGCCACATTATACAAGTAGCGCCAAAATATATAAAAACAATCTTGAAATTAATTAAAAGTCAAAAAGATCAATTCAAACAATTAGACAGTTATTGGAAGTTACTGGGAGTTGGAGCCCCTTTTTCAGGGTCTGGTAGAAAACCAAAAATGTCACCCACTACTGAAAGGAAATTAGTTCAGATGGTCAGGAACAACTCGGGAATAACAAGGCACAGGTCTGCCAGGTCTGGAAGCTGCTAGAACACCAGTGTTATTGACTGGCATGCAAGAAAATTCACTCCTGACAAAGAAAAGGTTTTCTAGAGGAAGGTTTAAACAGACAGTTAAAATCTGAACTAAATTGGGTTTTTCAACAGGACAAAAGCCCAAATGTGGAATGGAATAAAACAGCCTTACTTTAAGCTTTTGGAGACTCAAAACCAGTAAGAATTTGTAAACAGAGCTTAAAAGTCGGGTCTCTGCCAAGGAACCAACAAATGTAATTGAACACTATCAATTCTGCCAGAAAACATGCTCAAATCTCCAACCGGGACTCTGCTGAAGCGTGTTAATGGCTACCAAAAGCATCTGCTAAAGGTGAAACATGCTAAGGGTTGTTCAACTAAATATTAGGTATAACTAATATTATGCTGTATGGATATTTTTCCACGTATTAATTTTAGAAAACCCAAAATAAAATATTTTAATAAGTATACAGCAATGGGTTGCAAGCCTAATACTACCACATCACAATTGTACACCATCGTTACATAAAATCCTTCACTTGCCTTTGAAAATAATGAATCAAAATGCAAATTTGTTTGTCTTGAGGATGTAGGGATGTTCCTACATTGTAAATGTAAAGGTCAAGCTAAAGTTCAAACTGATGAAGGTCCAAATGATAAAAAGCTTTTGAAAAAATGATCAAAAAGGCTGACGATCCAATATGGTGGAATTTGACATAGTTTCCAATGTATAGAAAACTGTTTTGGATGGATTGCAGATTTTCACATTTGGCATAGTGGTTAGCACAATAGCCTCACACCACAGGGTTGAGGGTTCAAGTCCCCTCTTTTCCTCCAACAGTCCCTAGACTGTAGGTTAATTGGCATTCCAAATTGTCCATAGTGTGCAACTGAGTGCGCAGGGGTATGTTATTGTGCCCTGTGATGGATAGGCACCCCATCCAGGGAGTAACCAGCCTAGTGCTCTGAGTTCCCTTGGATTGGCTCCAGACCACCTGCAACCCTGTAAAGGATAAGTGGTATAGTATATGACTGAGAGTGAAAGATAGTAATTGAGCAAACTGACTGACTGAAACGGACTAATAGCATGGCTACTACAGAAAAGTGACTCTGTTTTAAGGAAAGTAAAAAAGAAAAAGCAAATACACAATAGATGGCATTCAGCAACAAAGTCTGGGGAAACCAGGCACGGAGGAGCCGAGCAGGAAAGGAAACAAGATTAGAAAGGGAATAAAGCCGGGGACACGTGGTGAGCATGGATAGCGATGCTCACCATCAACTCCAGCAGGGTGATGGCCAGGTGAAAGCAACTGGAGGAGGATTGAGCTTACAAGAGACACTACAGAGCTGCAGAGAAATTCCTATGTTTTCCCTGTTAGGTTGCTCCAGTCTGACATGAGGTTGCTCTGTTGTGACCCCTTCCCCCTTCTTTTCTTTAGTACATTCCCACTCCTAGTTCATATTTTAGTATTTTCCTAATTATTTGCGTGGCTGGATGTTTTTTGCTGTTTTTAGCCCAAAACTATATTATGCCATTATTATTTTTTTTTATTTCTTTCTTGCAATCAATTTTCAGTGGTTATACATTTGTGGCCTTTTTGATATCTAGTTTGACCCCACATTAATTTAAAGAACTTGTTCTTTTAGTGATTTTTTTTTTTTATTGTGGTTAGTTGGCATCTATATTTTAAACAAATAAACTATTTTAAATCTACAGTAATTTGGCCCATCCAAAGTGTTATTCTTTTTTTAATCTCCTTAAATAATCTACAGTAACCTTCATTTCATTAGACTTTTACTCTCTTTGGAAGAGAGTTTTCTCTTGCTCTTCTTCTCCTTTGCCAAGTCCCTTCATCGTTCTTATTATACAGCGATTTGCAACACAAAGGACTCATGTGCTCATGTTCATGTACAGTGACCCTGTTTGAAAGCTCTCAAGCTTTACATTGGCAAACAGGATTTGTCATTTTGTGTGTAAAAGATCTGTTGTTGTTGTTGTCTGAATTAAAAGAGACCTCTTATGCCAAATTAATATTTTGGTCATGTTTAGATAGGTCTCCAGTATGCATGTACAAAAATAAATAAATAAATAAATAAATAAATACATTTAAAAAAAATTTTATTTAAATCAATACATAAAAAAATGTAAAATCAATATCAATAAAAAAATCAATACATAAAGTAATGTAAAAAAAAAAATGACATGTTGTACTGTTTATCCATTTATAGTCACAATTCGTGCAACATTTTGAACCAAATGCATTCTTGTTAGCGATTACATTGTAAACATTATAAGCAGATTTCCCACACAAACCTCTCTATCATGCTAAGGTTTCTAAGAAACTGACAACACAATATTTTCTGTTTCATAGCATAAAGATTAAGTTTACAGCTTTACTACTAATTGCTGACACTGGAGACTTTCAGAAACAGTTTACTAATCGTTTTTAAATATATCATATCACTAATTATACATGTATCTTATACATGTAAAAATATGTACTTTATTAATAGGCTTAGATTATGTGGCGCATCTGCCATACCAGACCCTGTGTGAGCTGTTACTATAGAAACCTTAACATATTAAAACAAGTGCATCAATATAAACCTGTGATTTGTACTGCAGGCACAATGGCTGTCAGAACTATTGTTGTTCATGCCTCGCTGCATTATAGTGTCTATAAAAAGTGATATTTTTCTCATTCGTGACTAAAGTTTATAGGTTCAGTTGTCTTCCAGTGGTAAAAACCTTTTTATGCTTCACTAACAAGCTTTATTTTCAGTTGAGTTCACATTTTTTAAACGTTTCATCCACTGAGCATTTTGTATGCTCCAAACTGTAATTGCTTTGACAAGTCATTGAACACTTTTTTCCATGGAACAAAAAATATATATATATAATATAATATAATATAATATAATATAATATAATATAATA
>JAQMYJ010000023.1:30586595-30600753 GCA_030014305.1 Clarias laeviceps | reverse complement strand
CTCCAGTGGAAGCCCTGATGGTGTGTTAAAGGAATGTTAAAGGTCAGATATAGTCTTTTCAAAACAACATCCAGTACACCCCTCACATTTCAGCAACCACTTTATTATATGTTCTCAAGGGACAATACTATAGAAACAAAAATTGGATATATACTTTAGGGTAGTCAATGTGCAGCTTGTATAGCAGTACAGCTTTATTGTAATAACTCAACATGCAGACTTTAGTGTCTAAATAACTGCCAACGAAAATGAGCACATCCTAAGTCAACAAGCAAAAACTGTGTCCAAAGTGTCAATATTTTGATATCTTAATCTTTCCTGGGCATGAAATTCACCAGAGCTGCACATGTTATTGCTGGGATCCTCTTCCACTTCTCCATAATAATCTCAGAAAGCTGCTGGATGTTAGACACATGGCGCTTCGCCACCTTCTGCTTGAGGACGCCCCACAGGTGCTTAATAGGGTTCAGGTCTGGAGACATACTTGGCCACTGACAAACACATGAACATGATGAATAGAACATGTGACTTTGCATGGTTAAAGATGTACAGTATATCTGTTCACTTAGGGTGTACTCACACTTGTTGGCAGCTATTTTGACAATAATGGCTGTGTGTTAAATTATTTTCAGAGGACAGTAAAGCTATAGCTTTGACCATGTCAACAAAAAGGCATGGCAGCTGTTAGTCAAGGGAAACAAAATTATGTACTTTCCACTTCCTACTGCTTTCCTGCCAAGTTATATAAGGTCTTACTGCATCCACCCAAGTTACTGTAGGTGTTGTGGGAATGTGACTCAGTGTTAAAGGGTGGTGTAACCTAGATCTTCTAAAGAGCTAAAGAGAATGTACGACCTGGGCAAAAAAAAATAAGCTAAGCTTAAAGCTACAAGGGGAGAGGTCTCTTGGTATATGAGGTCACAAAACAGAAAAAATCTGATTGGCTTGTTGAAGCCCCAGCCAATACAAAAACGAAGCCTCACATTTGTTGATAAGTTGATATGGCCCAAGTTTACACAGGAAGTACATTTATTTATTTATTTATTTCTGTCTGTCTGTCTGCTCTCCATCTGGACACAATAGCAACAGAACAGTAGAACCGCAAGGTTTCACCAGTGTCGGAGGTCAGGTAGGTAATAAATCCAAGCATTCTGAAAACTGTGTTTAATTACTGCTTTTTTCCAAGCGCATCAAAGCATGTAGACTGCTAATTTAAATGCGAGAGAAAAAGTTAACTTGGAACTGAAAAATGCTTGTTAATAACAGCAGAGAAAAGGAGACAAAATAAACAAAGCCCTACTTTATATGTGAGCTATAAAGTATATTTCACTGTAAACTGCATACGTCTCAGTTGCAATGCTAGAATATTTGTTTTATTGTTGCTCATTTCCATTTGTTTACTCCTGTTTCATATATCATGGTATGTTCCTTACAAAAAAAAAAAAAAACTATAAAGTTAACGTCAAAGGTTTGTGCTCTGATGGAGAAATTGTTCCTGTATGGTGGAGAGAAAAAAAACCAGCACAAAACATCACTGTGTTTTGATAGAATGAGCTCATTTTGAGACGTGCTGTTCTGTAGATGAACTCTTCTGTGTCTTTAAAGCTGCTGGATGTGAGACTTTACAGTTGCATCCTGTCTGGTGGAAAAATTGGTCAACACTCTGCAATACCAGACTAGAACCAATGTACCTGTCATTTACTAAAACATGAGTTAAATGAAGCTACCAGTGTTTTGTCAACTCATTTCGAGAGGAAGAAAAATCAAGTTTTTAGAAGTCAGCAGCTGACGTGATGGACTAATCTGCATCTTCATCGAATCAGTGCGGTCATTTGCATATCAAAATGTGTTACAGGAAGAAGGAAGATTCGTTTCTTGTAAAATTCATTCAGTCATTTGTGTCAGGAATGCAGACAACATGAAGCAGTGTCAGTAAGGAAAAGGTTGCAGTAACTTGCTTTTATTACCCAAAATATTAGCAAAAAGAGTGTTTTAAACCAAAAAAAAACCTAAGATGTGGGAAAAAAACTGTAATCAGTGATAGGGCAGCTTGGTGGCTTAGTGGTTAACACTTGCACCTCCAGGGTCAGGGTTCAATTCTTACCTCAGGTCTGTGTGTGTGGAGTTTGTACGTTCTCCCTGTGTGTGATGGGTTTCCTCCAGGTACTCCAGTTTCTTCCCACAGTCCAAAAAAATGCAGACTTCTGAAATCACCATTGATAAGCAATGGCTCGTTGGAAGCAGCGATGGTCACTGATTGGTCTTTGGAAAGTGATGGTGATTAGTGACTTGTTAGTGATGATATTGGATGCTCACTGGGAAGAATGGTGAGCCGTTATTAGTTACTGGGAATAATGGTGTTAAATGGAAACAACGATGATTCGAATTTGATCATTAAGAACACTGGATTGGGCAAGCACAACTCAATCAGACTATACACATTGGTGCTGAGTTGACTAAACCTGTTCTGAGCTTATCACTACGTCTGTGGTGTGAGCTGAAGAGCTGTAACATCTGCTTTAAAAGAAGCTTTTTTTTTACAATAATTCACTGGAGAAATGTCAGATCGTTTTGTCTTGTAGTTAGTGATCAGGACACAGTCTTTAAAGCCTAGTTCTTACTTTCACAACTTTTGCTACAGACAGTTAAGAATTTAAATATCCTGATGGTTTGTGAGTAGTTGTTGTGGGCTGGGGTGATTTGCAGCTTGTCAGCGAGTGTGATGAAGTTTTTGATCATGCTCAAATAATTTATAGCAGAGTTAAGCCGGTTTATGTTCTGTAAGGGCCTCTGATGGTCAACTGAAGCATATACAGTACATAATTCTGTATGCACTGTGCACACATTTTATTATATTTTTACTATTTCAGTTGAGTTTTTACTGACGTCTGGAGGTCAATGAATGTTTTTTTCACATTTAGCTTATCTTATTTGTTAGCAGGGAAATAGGTAGCCTAGAAATAAGCAAAAGCATAAGCAACTGAATTTTTTTCAAGGTTTTAAAAATAGAAAGCAGCTTGTTGTACTTGTTGTAGCTATGTAGTGAGGATTCTGCCAAGAGCAACAGTTGCACCGAGTCTGACTTTTGAAATCCACATGGTAGGAGAATCAGAGTTTTGTTGTGGTGTCATATCAGTAACATGCAAATAGAACCTGAAACAAATTTTCCTTACTCACTCTGAGTAGTTCTATGTGAATGCCTTGCCATGTAAGGTACGTAATAAAGGCAGTTGTTGTGTGTTCTATGAGGTATAATCCTGCCAGTGTCCCTGCACATGATTGTGAGGGGATTTAAGCACCAGGATTGTTTTTTTAGTTTTTTTTCTTTTCTGTAATATTTGATGTGATAATACGTGATTAAGACAAAGAATTTCATATAATATAAATATAATACCACTGATACAACTTTGGTAGTTATTGCAGGTCTCTTTCTGTAGGGATCCCAGTTGAACTACTGTACTTGTAAATAATTGTTGTTATGTGTGATTGTGCCGTACCAAATCATTAGCTTTTTCATGCTTTTTCATGCTTTTATGCTTTGAACCCATAGTGATCTGTAACAAAAATCAGGAAAGTCAGGTCTTGGTTTATGCCTATGCTGAAAACATTTGTTTAGTCAAGCCTTTTTGTGAATTGCTTTTTCTTAGGTAATGGACCAGATCTGGAGTGTTCATGGGCATTGAGTGTTTTGGTAAATCACACTCTCACGGGCTCACTCGGGTATGTTGACATCAGTGTAGCTGGCTGTGTTATGTCCCAGAGTACGTTCATTTATGCTGTCTAGTCTCAGACTCTTGTCTAAATTCCTGCTTGCACCCTGCACACAACATACATCTTCTAAAACCATTACAGTACAAGAGCATATGTAATAGAGTCTATCTACCTCTATCTATCTCTCCAGTTACCCTGAATCCTCTGCTCTCCAGTCCTGCCTAATCCATCCTTTTTGCCCTGGTCACAGTAGCTACATTTAAAATATTTCAATACAATGGTGGTTGGTGGGATATACAGCAAGTGGACCTTTTTTTCTAAAGTTAATGTGTTGGGAAGAAAAAAAATGGGTGTGCATAAGGATCTGAGTAACTTTGACAGTGATGGGTAATGGGTCAGAGCACCTCCAAAACTCCAGCTCTCATGGGATGTGCCTGGTCTACAGTAGTCAAGACATACCAAAAGTAATCCAAGGATGGAAAACTGGTGAACTGGCAACAGGGTCATGGGTGGCTTAGGCTTACTGATACACGTGGGGAGCAAAGGAGAGTGCTAGTGCAGATCAAATTGATGAAAAGGTTCATGCTGGTTTAAATAGAAAGGTGCCTGAACACACTAGTCAATACTGTTTTGGTGGCAAAGACAGGACCTACTCAATTTTAGGTGGGTGGTCATAATGTTATGGCTGATCCATGTACAAGGTGACACAAAAAAACGGGAACTTTTTTACAATCCAATAAAACTAGAAGTGATAAAAGAAAAAAAATTTATTCATAGTAATTGAAACCTAAAACTTGTAAGAAATAAAGTATATTTAACTAAGTGTCACTAACCCGCAGTGCTACCACCTGCTAATGGCTACCAATGCGCATTTCAAAAAAGTCACCTTGTATATGATTAGTATATAATGGCTATTATAGTATATTTTTTTCTAAATAACTGATAACTGCACATATACAGCTATCAAAGTTGAGAAATGTGTGAATTAAGATTATTATAAAAAGAAATTGAACACATACTTTTTTTAACTAGTAAATATAAGGGGTGCTCAAGTCAAACTGTGACTTTTAATTGTCTAGAATAAAAGAACAGAGTAATGAGAGTAAAAAGTCCCTTTATTTCTCTATATAATTCCCTTCTACATCAATGCACTTATCCCAGCATATCAGCATACTTGAATACCATCAAGACAGACTGTTTTCTCAGTAGCCAAAGCTATGATCAAACTGTCTGCTTCATGTCTGAAACGCTGGCCTCCCAGGAACTCCTTTAATATCTCAAACATGTGGAAATGGCTTGGAGTGAGCAATGGGGATGTGGCAATAACTCCCAGTCGAGTTCTTGTAATTTGCAAGTGGTATTGGTGAATGATGGTGTGTACACACAGATGAGTCTCTTCAACAAGCTGGCAACAAGTTATCCATTGAATTTCAAGGATCAGGCATTCCACTTGCTGAATGTTCATGGGAATGACTGCAGTGAGCTCTGAGCCAGCTCAGCCGGGATCGTCATACACGGATGTACAGTCTTCTTTAAAACGTTTCCACCATTCAAATGTTTTACTGCAGCTACTGTATAAGTCTTATCACTGTACTGTGCTTGAAGTCTTCTGTAAATATCAATCAGTTTTACACCTTCATTTACCAAAAGTTTCATCACAAATCGCGGACATGAACGTCCGTCATGCATAGTGCTTCTCAAGATGAATGTCACAAAGTGGTTTCCAGAAAAAGAAAAAAAAAGATAATAAAAGGCAATAACTATGTATTAACATAATAAAACTAATCAGAAGCACTTTGAAAAAGATGAAAAAAGCATATAAAATATTAAAAATGAGAATTTAATGTTAAGAAATAAAATGTTACAATTTATCAAAAGCATTTTTTAAAAGGTGTGGGTTCAGCTACTTTTAAAAAATGTCCACATAATGTATTTGTAAGAGGTAAAAGAAATTAATAATAATCCAATAAACCATTTGACATGCAGCCCAAAAAGGAGTTTATAATTACCTGCTGCTGGTATTGTCTGTGTAGAATTACTTTTGTGTTTGAGAACTTAAAATAATTTAATAATTTCCTGAGTACCAGATGAAAGAGCAAGGCCTCTATCCTTTAACAAGAGTTTGTCTTTTAGCTACGAGAACTTATTAGACTAAGTTAGTGAGATTTTTTTCCCATTTTCTTTCTTTTTGAATTGCCAGATTGCACTGATTTTCTATGTACGATCTAGCAATCTATCAATCTGTCTACATAGATTAATGTGTTGGTACCCTTTCATTAAAATGTATTAAATGTGAAAAACCCACAATGGTTAATTAAATTTACTGTAAGGACTATAAGACCATCTTCAAGCAATTAAATATACCTGTGACTATAGCTGGAGATAGTATTTAAAAGTTTAGGGTCCATGGGTTGTAGACAACCTCCTTGCACGTGGCAGCAAGAGGAAAATTTATATCAAATTGAACAGAAGTATAACAGAGTGCGAACCAAAGACCCAAGGACAACTTCCAAAGAGATTCAAGGTGAACTCAAAGATTAAGCTACATCAGTGTCAGATCACACCATCCATTACTGTTTGAGAAAAAGTGGACTAAATGGAAGACAGCACTGTTGAAAGACTCCACGTCTGAAAGCAAGTCATAAAAAGCTAGACTGAAATTTGCCAAATTGGAAATTTTGACAAGCCGCAGTGCTTCTGTTATAATGTGCTCTGTACAGATGAGTCGCATCAGCTGTATGGTTACAGAAACAAAAATAAAACTTCTACAGAAAAGAGCACTGTACCTACCTGAAACATGGAGGACGTGGGTATATTCTGGAGCTGCTTTTCTGTGTAATGCACATGTCTGTGCATGGTACACTGTAATCCCAAGACCACCAAGGCATTATGGATTGAAATCTACTGCTCAGTGTCAGAAAGCTTGGACTCAGTCGCAGGTGATGGGTCCTTAAACAGGGTAAAGGCACAGACCTTAAAACACACAAGAATAGCTAAGAACAAAATATTGGACTATTTTATATTATTGGACTATTCTTAGTGGCCCTCTATGATCCCTGATCTAAATCCTATTGAACATCTGTGAAAGGAGCTGAAACATGCAGTCTGGCAAACTTCAAACCTGAGACAGCTGGAGCAATTTGCTCATGATGAGTGGGCCAAACGTCTTGTTGACATGCAGGTGCAGGCGTTGCTTGATAGCCATGATTGCCTTAAAAGGTTGTGCAACAAAAGGTTAATTTATTTATTATTATTATTATTATTATTTATTTATTTATTTAATTAATTATTTATTTATAGGAATAGTAGGAATTAATAATAGGATTACTATTAGGTTAATAATTTTTGTCCGGGCCAGTTATTTAAATTATTCTGTTAAATCACTATTCAAAAGCAATGTCTGATTTTCATTAGTTGATGTTTTTTTAATTATCATTTATTATCACTTTATTATAATAAATGATAATAATAATGATAACAAGTGGTAATAATAATAATAATAATAATAATAGTAATAATAATAATGAATTTAAAAGTAATTGTGTAACTGAATTTAGTAATAATAATAATAATTATTATTATTATTATTATTATTATTAATCATTTTCTTTCTTTAATGAATGGGTGCAAAAAAATCATCCACATGAGTATACAACTAATGTTAACTATCTGTGAAAAAACGAAGAAACAATCTCTACAATTTATGTTAAATTGAACTACTGTGCAAGCTGCTTGGGAATGAATAGGGCTTTCTGTCATGTAAAGAAAAAGTAACATTCTCAAAATGTGGTCTGGGAATTCATGGTGAAACGTGTTAAGTTTGCAGCAAGGTAGGAAATGCTTAAGGACTTAATAATAAGCGCAATAAGAGCAGTTTTGCAGTAAAATGTCTTTAGAGTTTTGTGGCAGAAATCTTAGCTTCAGCTACTGAGAATTGTGTACCAGTGTGAAATACCAGTGTGTAAGTAATCGTACAAAACCTATAATCTGTTCCTGGAAAACAAATCAGCAGCCTTCGCTCCCGAGAGTCGCATTTTCTCAGCATGTGCTCCGCAATCTAATTGCAAAATTGCCACCACTATCACTTTTCATTCATTACAACATACAGTATGTGGCCAGGACATGAATGAGTTCCTTATATAAAAATGGCAGAAATTCCTTGGAGCATGCTGTGATGAAAAGCAACGATTTGGGATGACCAGTGAGTGCAGGAACGAATTGGGAGCATTCACACAGCATGAAGGTGCAGGCGTTTTAGTGTAGGCCATGGAAAGTGTGTAAGGACTAAGAGGATCCAGAGAGCAAGTCTGTGATGTGTGAAGCATTGCTGTTTCTCTGCAAGTGGAAAGCACTCAATCCTCAGGGAGGATTTCTCTTCCTTTTTCAGCAGGGCTCGAGTTACTTAAGCAGCTACTGTGAGAGGAGAAGAAAGAGCAGCATGTGTGTGTATGTGTGTGTGTGTGTGTTTATATAGGAAGGCTTTTAATCAGCCATTTTAAGACGAGGTGACTGTTTCAGGAGGGGTTTCAGCAAATCCCTCATGCTTAGTGATTAGTGGGAGATGTACACCTATAGCAAGTCAAGTGAAGCTGGCCAGAAAGCTAAATCATTTTGCCATCATTCCTCAAAATTAAATGTAGAATGTAAAAAAGGTTTGACAGGCCCTCTTTTAATTAATAAAACAAATCGTAACTTGTAATATAGTGTGAGAAAAAAAAAAAAACATTGGACATGCTGTTATAGGAAAATAGTTAATTAATCCTTAATTATTATTAATTTAGGCTGGATTAATTTCTTCTTTTTAATGTTTATATGAAAGATGCATTTCTTAATTTGTGCAGGATCGGTGCTTCAAATTCATAAACAAGGCTTTAAGTCAACCTGACTTAAATTAAATTAATCTAACCTTATTCAATGATTAAATTAGTACAAATCTTCGTATTTAACGTTTATGTGAACAGTTTGACAGCAAATTCGACAAACACCAGTTTTGAACACACAAGCTAGTCTATACCAAAGCATTTAATTTGAAAACTGTAGGATTTCTATAAGTTTTTAGAAACTTAAAACGTCTATATTTTAAGCAAACCACAGGCAATAACAGACACATTTTAGAGCACAAGCTGTCAGGTCGTGACAAGCCAATCACATCTCTTCTTTTTGTCTCGTTATCAGTGAAGCGAAACTACCAGCTGGGGAAAACAGTGGCTGCCAAGAGTGAATTAAATGTGTTCATTGGATTTTTAGAGAATGTTGAAGCCAAGATGTTACTGTTATTGCAGTTATCCCCAGTCCTGCCCCCCCCCCCCCAACCATGTCATAAACCATGGCAAGACTGAGCTTAGCAACAAGATCCAAGGTAAGTTATACTGAATCAGCAAGGTCTCTCCGAGGCAAAGATTTCAAAGCAGACTGAGGAATCAAGATTTTTGAAAAAGCAAAAAAAATTAATAAAAAATGGGCAATGTTGAGGACTATAGACACTGTGATTGGCCAAGAAAACTTAATGCAGCAGATGAAAGACACATCATTGTTAGTTCCCTTTAACATTGGAAGATGTCCAGCAGTGCCATTAGCAAAGAACTGGCAAAAACCATTGAGACCCAGTAACACCTGTCTGATTGGTCTTCTGGCCGAAGTGGTTCTCATGGAAGTATTGCAACACACAAGCTAAACCAACTGCAGAAAAATGGCTGCAGGTGGTCTGGACTGATGAGTCAAAATCTGAAGGCAGGTTTTTTACTGAAGGGATGGAGAGCAGTACAATAATGAGTGTCTGCAGGAAACAGTGAAGCATGGTGGTGGTTCCTTGCAAGTTTGGGTTTGCATTGCTTGCACTGTTGAGAAATACAGACATACCAAATGTCATCAAGAACTACCTTTAGTGTAGAGAAGAGCAAGGAATCCTGGAAGTAATGGTTTGGCCTCAATAGAGCTCTGATCTCAACACCATTGGATCTGTCTGGGATTACATGAAAAAACAAAGGAATTCGAGAATTCGACCTGCTGAGTTTGTTCAAAAACTGTACAAGTGTACCTAAAAGAATTGATGCTGTTTTGATTTATATTTCTCTTCTGTTGTTAATTGATAAAAATAAAATATTGACACTTCTATTTTTGAAAGTATTATCTATATTACTTACTTTACAGCATTTTTATGATTAATTAGCATTTTCACAATACGATGCAAAAAAATTTAATAAAAGAAAGATATAGTCAATATAAAGTTACAGTTTAAGGAGCCTTTAGTGTCAGGTACAATTTGTAAAGTTTTATAAAGAAATTATCACTTAAGTATTACTGAGCATACTGCAGTGCTACCCACAGTTCTTCTGAGAACTTTGACTGTTTAACCTGCTTCTTTCTTTGGCATGTAAAATCATTATGCATTATTCAATGCAAACCAAGTTTCCATTTTTTTTTATCTAAAAAGTGATTACTTAGATAATGTACTACTTTCTTTTCTGGCCTACAAATATTTTTCTGCAACTTTTAATTTTGTGGTGGAATACTAATGTTTGAGAAATCAGGAATGTTTTTCTATTAACTCAATAATAAAGTCATAAAAAAAGTACTAAAAACACAAGACTTTAATTAATTCATTTATTTTTAATTTAATTTCAAACAACATATTATTTACGCTAAATTGCAAACACAAATTCAGGCTGATTTATCCATTAGGACAAAACTGTGGAGTTATAGCATTTTGCAAAATCATACAAAATTCACATTGATACAACCTAAACAATTTTTACTAATTATTTTGCCATTTGTGTTGTTACCAACCTTGTGACTCATAAAAAACATGCAAAAAATATTCTCTATTAGTTTGCAATAATTCCTGCTTCCAAAAACAAAGGTTCTTCTAAAACTCCAAAAGCTTATTCATTCTAATTTGCTGTCATTTTCATAAACAGCTCACAAAAACAAACAGCATTTTCCATAACTTTTATGCACAATTCCAACACTTTTAACAGAAACAAATAGTTGCAGAAGACAGATCTATTTGACCTTTTCCTCTGCTGAATTCACTCATTCATCTTTAGTAAGTGCTTTTCTCCTTTTCTCTGGTCAGAGTCACAGTGGATCCGGAGTCTATTTAGTAAGACTGAGTGTGAGGTGGGAATAAAACCTAGATGGGACACATGGGATATTTTACAGAAAGCACTGTCAGGCTTCAGGAAACAATATTTAATTTTGCAGCAAGCAACCCAGTCTCTCCTAAATGTACTGTACTGTATGTACTTGCTTAATTTATTTCTTTCCTCAAATTGAGAATAACTTTTTTTTATTGGCTCACGGTCATAAAACCCATGAAGGAGTATATGGTTTATGGAAATTAGGTGCATAAAAGGTGAAACTGCATCATGTTATATGCAAATTAATTTTTACTGTAGTTGCAGCCACGTTCACTAACTCATCAATGATAATTTTTTTTGTTTGCTTCCCTAAACATCTCTTAGCATCTTAATATTTCAAACAACTTGGTTCAAAAAGCCAGGCTTCTGCCTTTCACAATAGAGTCTAGTTTAATTTTTCATTAATAAACATGGTCCAGAACATCCTGCTTTCATGGAAAGAGGTTGTTTGAGTGACACTGCAATGGGCCAGTTATAACCAGGTGATAAGGAAACTATACTTTAAACACACTGTTCTTGTGCAATGTGACATATTTATGATTTAAGCAGTGAAATTGGTTGGGCAAGACTTTAGCGAGTTCATTTGAATATCAGAAGGGGTTACTAGTAGAGGATCACTAATAGCACGCTTGTTGGAGGATCGGTGTAAATCCAGGGGGTGCAAGAGGGGGAGAATGAGAAAGAGATGTAATTTGAGTCTCAGAAAGAAGTCGACATTTATTTAAGAAAAAAGTTACAATGAATAAAAAGTTAAAGCCAAAGTTTTGAAAATGTCTCAGTGGGAATTCATTTCATATTTTTGATCCACCCACAACACTTCACCAATGTACTCCAAAATCAGTGGGGGGAAAAGGCACAGCTGTGCTTAAGTGGAAGATAATGGACAAAAAATTGATTTCATCCTTCAAGAGAAAAATGTAGATGAGTCAAGTTTAAATAAAACGTCATGCCAGACATCCTTCTCCTAAAAGCTCATTGTATCAGGGTGTTTGTGTCATACATGTCAGAAAGAGAGAGAGAAAGAGAAAGCATCTGTCTCTTTTTACTTCATGAGAGAGGGGTAAAGAGCACACAGTTTATTAGGTATGGATTTTACTGTAATAGATAATTATGCAAGTAAGGATTTCAACAGGTAACTTAAAGCGACCAGTCACTCCACTGTTTAAAAAAACAAGCATACAGAAATTCCACAAAGAGTTCTTATTCTCTAATTACATCACTGGTGTATCTGTACAGGAGGTGTATCAATCAGATCATGAGGATCAATATGATTTAAACAATTTAAAAGCAAATGACTAAAATTAATTGAGAGAATACATTTCTAGTAAGTCAATTATTCTTGAAAAAGGACAATATGTTCATAATTTAACAAGCTAAAAAGGTCACATGCTAGTAAATGTGATATTTAAAAAACTCCTTCGTTACACTATTAATTCATTCACAAATTAATAGTAGGCTTTCTCTACTACTTAATCATTAAATCAAATCTTACTATATTGTATCATAGCAGATTCACTGCAAATATCGAATTGTTGTGTTAAGAAACTAAATCGCATAATATTGTATTAAAGCCTGAGGTGTACCCTTAATACTGCTTACCACTGGGAGTTCTGACCTCGCTCCAAGACATTTCTACATGTTTGGGTCATTGAAGGAGTTCCTGAGAGGCCAGTGTTTCAGACGTGAAGCAGACAGTCTGGTCATGGCTCCGGTGTACTAGTCTACCTTGGAGGTATCCAAGTACTAGTGAAACGCTGGGATAAGTGCATTAGTGTATCAGGGGATTATATAGAGAAATAAAGAGAGGTTTTACTCCCATAACTTATTTTGTACAATTAAAAGTCCGAGTTTTTAAAATACTTGCAACAACCCTCGTTGTAATCAATCTCACTTATCATCTATACTGTGTAATGCTGTATACATGGTCGCGTGGAGCCTGGAGCCTATCCCAGGAAACTTAAGACATGTGGCGGGGTACACCCTGGACAGGGTGCCAATCTATTGCAGGGCACACACAGTTATTCACTCACTACCAGTTAGCCTAACCTGCATGTCTTTGGACTGTGAGAGGAAACCGGAGTACACGGAGGAAACCCACCCAGCATGGAGAGAACATGCAAACAGAGAAAGGAATCAATGTTGGCCGGGAATTGGACCCGGACCCTGGAGGTGCAAAGCAACAGTGCTAACCACTAAGCCACAGTGCCGCCTCGTTATAATTATAATTGCATAAATGTGTGAAGCTTGGTCTAGCATATTGATAAGGTGGTTAAAGGTGAATCAGAGGAAGGAATGTGGATTTATCAGTTCATTAGTCCTCCAGATGAGTAACATTTGCATTTACACACAAGGGGCAACATGAAGAGCTGACCTGGACATGCGGCGTTAGGCAGATGGGCTATTAAAAGATATTTAAACTCTATATGATCCATTTGTTATTAATTTTCATTAAATTACTTTCTTTCAGTCTGTTTACATGAAAAAAAAAACTGAATTGAATCCTAAATATGTAATAAAAGTACTAAAGTATTGAGTACTTAATTTAGTAACTAAGTACTAAAATAAATAAACATGAAGTTTTTTGAAGTTCACATAACTACAGTTTTGGAAAAAAATAAGAGACCACTGTAAAATAATCAGTTACTTGTCTTATTTTTTGAACTGCTGACAATATTTCTCCTTAATTAAAAATACAACTTTCAAAATTTCATTGCATATCATACTGTGTATGGAGGTGTATGTAACAAATAAAGTTTTAATTTTAATAACTATTGTTATTTAGAATGTATATTTAAAGGAAATGACGATGTCACAACACATCAAAGTAACCCAGGATCATGCAGTATTCGCAGAGCTTAAATAACTAAAATAAAACAAAATGCTAATAATTTTTAAACAAATTGTGTTAGTGCTTTGGCTAAATAACATTAAGAAATCAGTATTTGGTGGAATAATAACCCCGATTTGCAATTACAGCTTTCATGAGTTTTGCCATGCTCTCCACCCGTTTTTCACATTGCTGTTGGGTAACTTTATACCACTCTTCGTGCAAAAAAGCAAACAGCTCAACTTTATGATGGTTTGTGACCGTCCATCTTCCTCTTGATGACATTCCAGAAGTTTCTCTTATTTTCTTCCAGAGGTGTACAGTGGGAGCCACGTCAAACAGCCGCCTGGAGCATGACAGGTCCATGCACGATTCGTGCACGGAATGAGATCCCCCGCGATGATGCAGTTAACGATGCCCCGCCCCATAAACGCCCCCATGCGCTTTCTAAAAAGATGGTTGCAATGCTGTATAATCCCGC
>JAQMYJ010000023.1:30565282-30580381 GCA_030014305.1 Clarias laeviceps | reverse complement strand
TTGAACTAATTGTAATTATTTAAGTTACCAGTACTCAATATGTTTAATTACTTTGAGCATTAGGGTTTACAGTGTATGAGTAACTCGAGCATTTATATTTTCATGGATTTTGCTCTCACCAAGCCTTATTACATTGTTTTAAATTGTCTTTTGTATGTTAAATAGTGTTCATTGTTTCATGTTAAGTGTTAACCATCATTATTAATGGAGATAATTTTAGTGGCTTATGTTTAAAATGTGAGGGAGCAGATTGTTTTTGTGTAGAAAACGTATAAACACGGATTTAATTTACTTGGTATATGATTTGAAGTTTAGATGCAAAGATTTGTACAGGTGGTATAAAAAAGTGCTAATTACAACATTGTTGTCATCCCAAAATCCCAGAAGTTACAGTATCATGACCTTGAATGTAACTTTTCTTAGAATTGATCAAATATTGCATGTTAACAGTCCCCTCACAGGACCCATAGAAAGTAAATACCAAAATGTTACTTGTACTGTACTGTTTTGTTATTACTTGTATTGTTATTATTATTACTGAACATTTTTGCAATTTAAAAAGTTTTAACGTGTTGCCTTAGTTTGAGCAGCCATTATTATGCAATTTAATGCAAAAAGAAATAAACCATGAGCCACAATCATGCCTCTGATATGCAATTTAAGAATTATTTATGGCTATTGTTCTTTTTTGACTAAAAATTTTTGTTACACAACTTTTACTTTTAAACAACTTATTCTGTGTAGACAAGCTTTAGCTGTAGAATAAACAACTTACGTTGATGTGTATGTACCTTTAGAAAAATCAGATACTGTGAACTTAGTGTGACATGTTTTCAGTTCAATTTTTATATTTATACGTATTTATTTTTATTTGTGTCTTTTGTATTTTAATTATTTACTTAATTTTACCTGTTGTATTTGCAGTGAGCTTTACACATATTTACTTTAGCATTGCACTAATCAATATTTTTCACAGAAATAAAGAGATTTAGATAATTTATTAAGGTAATATGTGGTATGACCCTGTGAATAACAGGTTGCAGGTTGCAGTTGTTCCCTGTGAGAGCTTGTGGTCCATCTCCAGTTAAACCATTCAGAGTGCAATAATTTGCCTGTAAACAGACAAAATGTCAACCCCCTTACACCACGTACAGTATGCATGGCTTACAGTACATAACAGTTATATGTATTTGGATTATAATAAACTTCTGTGAACCTGACATGAATACATAAAATCGTATTGGGGAATGTAGCTGAAGGTTATGCATCCTAAAGCTGCTACTCATGCCACGCGATGCCTCTTTGTTACCTAGGCAACCCAAGTTCCATCGTTTTTGCTTCCGACCTCGAAAGCTGAAAAGTCGCACTCTATAGCAATGTGCTTTCTCTCACCATGCCAGCATGCTTTAAAGTTGGATAAAATAAACACCACCATAATATCAACCTCCACTACTATTGCTACTCTGTCTCTACAGTAGCTTTCAGGTCACAA
Organism: Clarias laeviceps; assembly: GCA_030014305.1. Classification (NCBI taxonomy): domain Eukaryota; kingdom Metazoa; phylum Chordata; class Actinopteri; order Siluriformes; family Clariidae; genus Clarias; species Clarias laeviceps. The sequence goes on along the minus strand of JAQMYJ010000023.1, from coordinate 30,578,889 downwards.
ATTCCCACAGTGCCCTTTCATTCTCAATGTCATGATCCTATTCGCTATCGATTAGGTAGAGCTTCTATAAAATCAGGTTGAAGCTGCCCTGAGTGCTGCTTCTAAAACAGGCCCAAATACATAGAATACATTAAGTCATTTATGTGACTTTATTGTGACTTTAGACCATACTGCTTACAGTATATCACATATCATGAGGAACCTGAAGTGGCTGGGATTACCCATCCTCAGGGATTTTCTTCAGAACAATTACCTGAGCTGTCCCTTGTCCCTGTGTACTTGTGGATGTCATTACTGGATAATATAATCCTATAGATAATTAATTGTTATGGCTGGTGAAGGTGCTAAGTTTGAAGGTATATTTTTTCATTCATTCATTTGAGCTTTCGATAAATTGTATCACACAATACTGAATATATCTTGCTATAGCAGTGCAGAACAATAATAACAATAATAATAATAATAATAATAATCGTCATCATCATCATCATAATAATAAAAACTTGTAAAAACAATGCAAGAACATATCTAAAATGTTGCCAAAATGTTGTCCAAAATATTTCTATACTGTCAACATCAAATTTATTTTAAAGCACATTTAATACAACTTAGTTGACCAAAGTGCTTTACAATTTTAGAAATACACAATAAAAACACAATAATAAGGAAATAAAAAATAATAAAGAAAATAATGTTATCCCAAATGATACCAAATCGTTACAAAACCCAAAAATGTCCTCTAAAAATGTCCTCCAAAACATTTGCAGAAAATCCAAAAAAAATGGACAGGAAACCTGGAACCAAAAATCCTAATGTTCTAAGAACATTTTGCTAACCTAAAATTATTATCTAATAATTAAATTTTATAAAATTGGTCATTCATTTGTTGTTATTTTTTCAATTTCTTTAATGTGCTGCTCATAACATACATTTAGCATCACTAAGGGGTTAAATCATTAACCATGCTTGTGCAAAGGTAGGTATTAAAACCAAAAATAAGAACTTGGTTCTATAAGTGTTTCTCCCCAGAATGTTTTTCAAATTGGTTCCCAAAACACGTTTTATTTTGGTTTGCTAACATTTTAAGACTATTAAAATACATGGCAGCTAAACCTTTAAATAACCTAATGAGAACACTAATAAATGTTCTGGGAAGGTTCCCTATTAGCTGGGTAGACACTATTGAAAAACCTGGTCTTGACCCAAAACTCAAGAGAGATCTGTTCTCTAACTTCTGCTGTTTGAACTAATGTGCATGCAGGTCACTCCAATAATGTGCGACATATTTACTGCTAATCCTAATAGACAGGATATACACTGCCTGGCCAAAAAATGTCATGTTTCATAAGGGTCAAGTTATTCATCAAGCAAATTAAACAATTGTGCAGAACTGTGAATAAGAAATGTGGCCAGGGCAAAAAGCTGTGCTTAAGAGTTGTGTTTAATAGTGAACATAGGTGAGCATGCAGGGTTGGGACTAAACAGTTGTGTGGCCATTAGAAAAACACTTGTTAATAAGTATCATCAAAAAAAAAAAAAAGGGCTTCAGTTTGTAGTCTGATCAGTCCAGATCGACTCTATTCCAGAGCGATATATGTGTCAGGGTCACCCATCACGCCCACTGTAAACACCCCTGGAGGCAGCGTTATGATCTGGGGCTGCTTCAGTTGCTCAGGTCTACAATCAGCAGCATTATGTGGCAATAAAATAAAGTCAGCTGATGACCTGAATGTACTGAATGACCAGGTTATCACATCTATGGAGTTTTCCTTCCCTGACAGCCGAGGTATATTTCAGAACTCAAACTGTGTGAGTGGTAAAGGAACATGAAGAATCACTTTCATACTGTACATGAATTTGCTAGGCAGTGTTTATACATGAAGAAAAGCCTTCTGTATGCAGAGACACCATTCCAAGTTTCTTCAAAATGCTGCAGCATTTAAGTTTATCCAATCATGTCAGTGAAGACAAGATTCATATTTCCTGTAGTTCAATATGAAGAATAAATATGTTGACATTTTCCCCATCATAGCTTTGTAGATTAAAAAATATATATATAAACATTTTTTCATTCAAGATCTGTCCTGTTTAATATGTGCATATGCACTGGATATACAAAAGGATTAGTAAAGTCACTTACAAAAATAGTTTTAAAATCTGCAAACTCAAAACTTGCCATCGAAATAATGTGTTATTTCAAGAAAAGGATTTGTTTGTATACAAAATCCCTGTATGACCTTCAGCTTCTCTGACTTTCTACCATGAATTTTGAATGAGTTTTTTGTCTAAACCGAGGCCTAATTATTTCCTCGTGGAAACCTGAGCAGAGAATGTGCTATTCTGGAAACCATTATAGTTGACACTTTGACACAGAGAGAATACTTGAAATGTGCATTATCTTAGCCTACACCCGTACATGTGACTGAAAAACCTTTCTTCACCAGTGAGAGCATCATTCTTTCCAACTTTAATTTTCTTTGCTTTGGGTATTTTGGTTATTTTCATTTGGGAAAAAAATGTGCCAATGTTAACAACATACAGTAGAATGTGGTTATTTTGTTGATTTGCAAACCAATATAGTCGCATGGTGAATCTGAATCCAAATCTGAAAATAAATAAATAAATAAATAAATAAATAAGAGCTTGTAATTAAGGCAGCCATCACTCCAGTCCGCTTTGTTGAGTTTAGACCTCTCCTTTTCACATCAAGGCATTCCGATTCTTTCACGGGAAAACTGGGAAATCTATACATCTCCCACACTGGGAGAGCTTAAAACAATATATGCATGCACGTATATGCTCTTGTCCCTTTTTCCACACAGTCTGATGCTTGTGCATAAGGCAATTTTGTCACTGTCACAAAACCTTAGGAGAAAAGGAGAAGCTTGTCTGCTGATATTAAAAATATGTTTTGGAAAGCTGAGAAAAAACGTCTTGGGACTGTGCATTATCTCAAAGATTGATGGTGATCCCTTCACTCCGGCTTACATAAAATCTGCTTTCTCTGACAGCACAGTCTAGCATTTCCTGGCTACACAATGCAGAGAGCTGTATGGACTAAGAAACATGTAATGTGAACATAAACAGTGACATCTGCCAAATATGCACAGCAGAGGTAACGCTCAAGGCAGGCGTGCAGGCAAACGTTCAAACCCTGCAAAAGTTGCAAACGAAAAGAGGCGCAAAAGTGAAGTCATGCCAAATAATTAGCAGGTCACATGACCTGACATGTCTCTGTTTAAACAAGAAGGGTGCGTGTAATTAGTGGGAACCTCCACTAGAGAGGGACTCTAGCCTGCAGAACAATAAAAATAATTGTAAAAAATCATATGTTATTCTTCCAACAGAGAGCTGTGCATGATTGCCCATCACAAGGGAAGTCAGAACGCCTGCAGGCATATAAGAGGCAGAGTTTTCTGAACAACCACACACACTCGCATGCAAAACTTTCGCTGAAGCTTTTTTGTTTCATACGTACTACCGGCTGGTTCTGGATGTGAGACCATGAAAAGAGATAAGTTGGGTGCCAGAAGTAAGCTGGTGGTCCTGTTGAGAGAGAGTGTGTGTGTATGGAGGAAAGGAAGATCCTGCTTTAGCTTAGAAAGAAAGTGAAAATATACCTTGTACAGGTGCCAGTCCACCTCAGGGCATCATCAGACACCTAGCGGCAATAGTAGTAGCCAATCCATCTACTGGAATGTTTAGAGGAGGTAGGAGGAAACCTGAGTTCCCAAAAGAAGCCAATTTGGACATGATACAACTTATAACATTTGCAACACAGACAAGATTAGGATTTAATTCTGCACCCTTTTTTTGACTATCTTGAACCAACACTACCTATTGTGCCACCCTGCTGCATTCATCATGCTCCATTAAGGCTCTCAACCGTGGACACACATAACATTAAAGCTTGCAATCACGCTGATTTGTTTTGAGAATGGCTGTCTTCTGGAATCCTGTTTCGCTCCTGGGCTACTGGGAACGGATCCAATTCAGCACGAGTTCATTAAGAAAACAGAACAAATATGTTAGCAAATGGCAAAATTAGCAAGTGCTAGAGAAGCGCAGGCATCTGCTTGGGTCAAGATGCAAATGAAAAGCCAGCTGTTGCGGCATGAGAGCAAGAAATATAGTTAGATTTTAAAAAGAAATAAAAAAGAAATAAATTCTGAAAACGATTCGCAGTGTAGCAAAGCAAGATTACAGCAATACAAATAAGCATTCCCGCTGAGCCCTTGTATTTGGACACGATCACAGTGGGGCCTGTGCTGATGTTTCAGGGTCTCGTCTGGATCAAGTGCCATTTTCCCATAGGTGTTGACATTTCATCCATGCCAATTCATCTCATCTTTCTCTCACCAGCTATTTGCAATCCGCCTGGTTAAGGGCATCAAAGTCAAGATTTTTTTAAATGTTTCACATGGGTCCAGTGCGGAGCCACAAAGACCTAGTCATTTTTACCTATTAGGATAATAATAAATAAATAAATAAATACATACATACATAATCACATCCTCTGATGACACAAGTACATTCGTTCCTTTCAAAGTTCACATGCAAAATGAATGGGTGCAGGTCAGCTCATTTAGTATAAGGTCTCTCAAAACAGGAATTAACCTTGACAAAACCGTGTCAGTTTGTTTCTCACCCTCATTAGTATCCCAGAGCAGAAACGATGGGTCAGACGAGCGCCATCCATTACAGTGAGCTTATGAAGGGAGCAGTCGGCCCTAATGAACCAGCAGGGTGACGATATCCTAACGAGCGCGAGCTCCCACTCGCCAACTGTCAGACCGTAATGATTCGGGTAAGTCTTATTACCAAGACTAGAGACATATTACTTCATCCCTATAGATAAGCTATAGATATAAATATACATATAAATGTATGTATCAGATTTGTTTGTGGTGCATTATTGCAATTATTTAGAAGAAATATGAAATACTTCCACAAATGGGTTTGATCCATCTTAGATGACCAACAAATAACTTAAAGTTGTTTTTCTACTGTGCAAGGTATGAAACTTTTGGCACCAGAGAACTGTAACTTCCATTACCACTGACATTCCACTACAACAATAATGAAAGCATCATTCTTGAAAATGACAATTCTGATGCAATGTTTATTTACTACTAGTTGCTTTTTAATTTTGTAGTATAAAAACACAGAGACAAGTAAGTAAGTTTTGGACAGAATATGTGATGAATGTCTCTGTAGAATTTCTCTGTAGTCTCTGTAGACACTACTGTATGCCAGACTTTAGCTGCTTTCTTAGATAAACACCACTAGCTCCGTGTCTACTCCTTACAACCTGCACGCCTCAAGCACACATACAGTACTGGCTAGTATCTAATATTACAACCACAATTTACTGCTTTGCCCTTTTAAAGCACCACTGACAAGACAGAGTTCATTCAGGCGCCATTAATTCTGCCTTCCCACCTCCATGATGGTGTAAGTTTCAGTGCTGAATCGAGCACAGATGTACACCAAGTGATGGTAGGAGGAGAGATAGGAAGTGCTTTCCCCACCCTATTCTGATCATCACCCTGGCCCTGTAGGTTTGGAGAGATTCTGTGACCCGCAGGGCATCAAGGTGCCATCCATCAGCGCACAGCCAGAGCTGTGCAACGGATTTCCGCCTGCCAGCCAAGTCATTGATCAGAATCAGGCGCAGAACATACTCAATCAGAACAGAGAACTTAGACAATGTCACACTCTCTCAAACTTGCCAAGCTCCCTGTGATAAATCCTGCAAAAGCCGGGGGATGGCGGTTGGGGGGGGGGCTTGAGCTGGAAACTTACAGAGCCCTGTCTGAGTCTGTGAGAACTCAAAGAACAAAAAAAGATTAATTAAAGGGCCATGCATTACATGGCTGCTTAGACATTTCAACAATGAGTGCCTCTCCACTGCCTCTTTTTGTTTCCTCCTTCTGGGAGTGTGTGCTGTATCTTGTGGATACGGTTTTATTCATGGCAAGTAAATCAACACAGAGACAGACAGAGAACAATCCTCTGGAAAGTATCAAGCATTTAATGCGTAAAGTGGTATTTTGTTTTTTAAGAAAGAAAACATGAAAGGACATAATGTTATAGAAAAATAATCAATAACACGGATGGTTCTGTGGCAGTTACAGCTCTATACCTGATTGTATCGGAGGACTTTGGGGTGAAGGACTTTGCTGGGTCCAACAGTGGCAGCCTGGCAGCATCAGGGCTCAAACCAGGGACCTTTTGGTCAGCAGAGCAACACCTTAACCATCGAGCTACCCCTGCCCCAGTACACCCAGGACAGGGTGCCAATTCCTCGGAGACACACACATGTGCGCACAATACAGGAAATTTGGGAACAGTAATTAACCTAATCTGCATATCTTTGGACTGTGGGAGGAAACTGAAGGAGACCCACCAACCCAATCACATGCAAACTTCATGCACGCAGACCACAAGGTGGGAATCGAACCGTCAACCCTTGATGTGCGTGGCCATAGTGCTAAATCGCATGCTGCCTTTAACTTGCCCACACTCGAAGCTTCAATAAATATTGCATCTTCAAGATTCATTACATCAAAGATTAATAATAGAAGATTTGTTAAATAATATGCTAAATCTTTGATCATACTGTATAAGACAACTCCTTGTGTATGCTGTTTAAAATCTGGTTCAGTCTCTGTGCTTTTCACTTTCATTAAACCGGCATGAGTCTGAGCTTACAACATTAATGAGAACAAAAAAGTCTGTGGATTTCACAAAACGGTGCCAATTCAATGTGAGTTTGGGGTCAGGCTTTTTTTATTGCTTGCCAAAACATCCGCATTGATTCAAGCATGTTATTTTTCTTGTTTTTATTTTTATTTTAAATCAAATTTAAATAAATGTAAAAGTTTTAGTGCTATTTCTTTTTATGATTATTCTCTTTTATGTAAAGCACTTTGAATTACCATTGTGTATGAAATGTGCTATGCAAATAAACTTGCCTTGCCTTGCCTTGTTTTTCAGTGTGTGGTGCTAGCTGTCCTTACTTTGAGGACGGTTGCTATGACTATGCATGCCCATGCTCGACAACACAACAGACAGTGTTTAATTGTATCTGGTGATCATCTCGTTTGGTTTCAGCACTCTCTCTGTGTTTGAATCTCTGATCTTGCACGCTTAAACTGCGGACAGCCCTGTGAATGAGTAATGGTAAACATTTGGAGAGCTTTTGTCTAGGTCGGTCTGACAGAGTGTGCACTTCAGATCACCCGTGAGATATCATTTCAGCTCGGGGTAAAATTTTTCTCCATGCCTGCTTTTTATGATCAAGAAATATCACACAGGCACAGATGTTATGACAGCTGGCTTTGTGCATATGCCACGCTCTCTTTGCACCACTCCTACCATTATTATTATTTTTTAACGTCTGTTTGAATTTTTTATAAGGGTGTGTTGGCATGGGACAACCGGATGGATGTTGCGGCCAAAAATTAATCATCCTCAGAATTCAAAGTGCAGGGGTGGAGCTGGATCTGATCCTACTCTTTTGATAAAGATTACCCAAGTTTAACCCCTCATCCTTACCCACATACTGTAATAATTTGCTCACTCACTCATCGTCTATACCGCTTTATCCTGTAATCAGGGTTGCGGGGGGCCAGAAGCTTATCCCAGGAGACTTAGGGCACGAGGCGGGGCACAACCTGGACAGGGTGTCGATCCATCGTAGTGTAATAATTCAATTCAATTCAATTTTATTGCATAGCATTTGTCTTTCATTGTCTTAAAGCAGCTTCACCAAATCAAAAGAAAATTATGATGAAATGTGTATGAAAGGTGAGAAAATGTGTATTGTGTAATGCCCACATTGTCCCTAATGAGCAAGCCGGAAATAAATAAATGAAAAAACTCCCTGCTACCTCTGCTGCAGAGGAGAAGTTCATTTAGAGTTACCAGCCTCAAAAATCATCATCATGAGTAGCAGATACAAGTCAACATTAACTGTTCGAAGGAGATTATTGCATATTTTGGACGCCTTTAGCATTGCTTAACAATGTAGAAAGAAATAAAAATGAGGAATAACCATGGAGTTAGAAAGTAATCCCAAACGTCTGATCAGTAGTGTACGTACAACAGCACTGAACCCACTGGATGTTTTTCGTGATTCTATTCAAGAAGGAAGAAATGGATCAGGCTCTGTTTCCGTCCATGTTAAAAATCTATTTTTCATTTATTCATTATCCTGTACAGGGTTGCAGGAAGCCTGGAGCCTATCACAGAAACCTTGGGGCACAAGATGTGGTACACCTTGGACAGGGTGCCAATCTATTGCAGGGCATACACACTCATACTCATTCGCACACTACAGGCAGTTTGGGAATGCCAATTAGCCTACTCTGCATGTCTTTGGACTGTGTGAGAAAAAAGTTGGAATGGTGGTCAGGAACCCCCCCCCCCCTATCATGATTTGATCAGAATGATGGAGAAAGCTTACGTGCTATAGTGTAACAGACATAAGCCTTTCCAATTCAAATCAGCCAGCATCATCAATCAAAAGTCTTTGCACAGATGACAAACCACAACGATTTAATATATTCATTAGATTACTTATTGTGTACAATAACAGGGCACAGTAATGGGTATAAAAACACTTTACTTGTTTCACTTGTGCTTGGATACAACCAAGGCAGAAACCTCTCAGTACTCCAGAGCAATGATTGGACTGCCTGCTTCATGTCTGAAATGCCAGCCTCCCAGGAACTTATTTAATTGCCCACACATGTGTGAATGGCTTGGAGCAAGGTCAAGGATCAGGCATTCCACTTAATCCAATTGAATTTAATTCCATTGTATGTGTATAGCACTTTTAACAATTGTCATTTTTGCAAAGCTTTACAGAATCAATAGCAAATGCTGGAAATGTGTATGAAAATGAAAATGTGTATGAATCAAAATGATCAGATTGTCCCAGATGAACAAGCTGAGGGCGACGGTGGCAAGGAAAAACTCCCTGAGATGACAATAGGAAGAAACCTTGAGTGGAACCAGACTCAACAGGGAAGCCATCCTCATTTGAGTCATACTGTGTGTTAGGCAGTTCAATATAACAGATTATGTGTTCAAGTTAATATGTCTTGTACTATTGACATGTCATGGCAACGACAGCAGTGGGCCCTGAGCCTCCTCAGCCGGGATCGTCATTTACATCACAGCCATGCCGATATTCAGTATAACTTCACAACCTCAAGTGTGATATTGCTTTCATGCCAAAGTCCTACAAACATCATTTATTATCAAGAGATAATAACTAATTTCTTTATTTAAGCAATTATTTTCTTCTGTCAACACATTTCCTTGAGGGACTGGCAAAACCAATGAAGTAATTAAAAAAACTTCATTTATTACTACAATGAAGTAATAAAAAACTTTAGTTTTCTAGCTAAAATGCATCCATGACTGGCAGGTAACTGGTCTCTCCTCAGTACTGTGTTCAGTTCAGTAATACCCATCTACTATCACCCATGCTCCAACCGTCAAATTAATGATCTTAGAACACCTGGGACGCTGAGTGATACATATAGCTTAATGTCTCAATGGTGTCAGCATCCATCATCTCCATTCCTGGTCGCTTCCTGCCTCGCTTCAAATTAGATTGCTCAATAGAAACTAACTGTTGTATAATAGTTTTTAAATGTAGAGGTAGGTGGGGTGTCTTTCATCTAAAAAGATTAGGATGAGGTACATCAAACTTGGATGTGGACAAGAATACTGTCTATGTAGTCTACACAGAGACTTTACAACAGTTACACTGTTTGAGTAGCAAAAGGGGAAAAGAACAAACAGGAATCATTTTGCCACCCGGGAATCACGAGAGACATAGGAGCGTGAGCTGAGCTGCCTGAGCTTTGACTTGAGTCATCATTGAATGTGAAAACTTGTGGAGTAACACTTGAGTGTACATACTGATGCAAACCAATGCAAGAAAGAAAAGAGGGACCTGGACTACACAGACAGCAATCAGCAGTATATAGAGCAGAAGCGTAGATAATGCTGATGCAATCAGCTTGAAAGGCTGAGGCGGCAGGCAGCAGAGTGCGTGTGTGCATGTGTGTGTTTTCGAGTGTTTGAATGATCCAAGTCAAATTTCATCTCGGCTATTCAGTGCTGCTGTGGTGACAGGGGACAGTGTGTGTTTGGTGGGTTGGGTAACATGTGTCTGGTGTCAACAAAGCAGATGAGGAGAGCCTGCAGGTGGCTGGATGCTGCCCTAGCCCCGCCTCCTCGTTGTGATTGGCAGGAAGAAGCGAGAGCCTCTGCCACACTAGCAATTAAAAGCTCTAATTAATCAGAGCTATTTAAAGAAGACTATTCATTCCCTCTGGCAGGCGGAGAGCGAGACGAGAGCAAATGATGAACTGCAAACTCTCGCTTTCTCCTTCTTCCTCCTCTCCCTTCCTCATTCACTCTCGACTTTTTTCTCTATGCTTCTCTCTGCAGCTGCCATTTCAAGCTCTGTGGAAAGGCCACAGTGCTGGAAAGCATCACGGTCAGCAGAAACTAGCACTAGCAAGATTGAACGGAGCCACTGAGATTACATGCCGCTCACACAGAAATCCTGAATCAATCTTTATCTCAGCAGACGACGGACTTGCAATGGCTGCTGGAGTAAAATAGTTCAGTAGGAAAAAGAATGCAGCGTAAACATTTGGGAAAGAAGAGTGGGGAAGTCCTTGGGGAAGAAGGGTGAACAAGTAATTTATACAACCTAAAAAAATAATGGGAGAGGGGGGGGGGGGGGCATCCAACCATTTAACAAATGTGTTCATCTATCTCTCAGAAAAATTGGTTTTATATGCTTTCTTTGCTAAAAATGGATGTTGGATACAAGAAAATATAGTCAGAAATCATAAAATCAATAAAAAACCAATTGTAACACTTTTGTGTTTACTGCATGTTTGGGTATTTTATACAAATTACGTGGTCGAGTTCAAAATGTTTATATACTTGAATTTCAGATATACGCATGAATTGCATCAGCTGCTTCATATTGAAGGCTCTATGAACCATTTAGTTGTCATTTACTCATTTTGTTGCCTTTTATGGAATTCTGTGGGTGTCATATATGCAAATCAGCTCAGGTAAGCTTATGGCAGATCACCAAAGTTGAAACCAGAAGTATTATACAGTAACACAATAATTTTGGGGTTTTTGCCCCAAAGTGGTATTATATCATAGATTTTGTGCTTTAATTGAAGAGTTTTAAAAAATATATTATATTTTCTGTTTGGGGATTGTATACATTTATTTAAAAAGTCCCTCCTTTTTCACAGACCCTAACATAATTATGAAAAAAAAACTGTAAGCATGTACATGAGCAATAAAAAAAATCATCCTTACTGGAACTTTTCTAAATCTGGTAATAATTTTAAGTTTTGTTTTGTCTCCAAAAACATTTACACGACTTTACAAAAGTGGTAGATTTACATCGTTACTGTACTTAAAATACATTAAATATACTAAACATATTTAATGTATCTGTACTTTATTTTCATTAGAGGATATGTTTTACTTTTACTCCACTACATCGTATAGCACATATCTATACTTTCTACTTCACTACATTTCTGTATGGTGTTACTGTATGTTGCCATATGTGTAGCATTTGGAGAAAGACTTGATCCCTGAGTACCTTTTGTACTTTTGTACTTTTACTCACATAGAATTGTAAATGAAAGATTTTTATTTTTACTTGAGTAATATTTTACCTGGGGTATCTCTACTACTCAAGTACAGAATTTGTGTACTTTGCCCACCACTGTAAATGAGTAAAAGGGTTGAAAGTGAAAGAGATGAGGGATGTGGGAGGAGGCTACTAGATCAACATGTATATTATATGCACAAATTTCTGTACATTTCTTGTCAATACACTTGCTGCTGAATTGGTGGATAACAAACTAGCTAACTTGCAATTTAATCACACAAGTAAAAGTATTCATTTAATTCAATATTCAGTATAAATATGAGCTAAAATGATTGCTTTGTCCATTTCATCTTCTGAACTGCAATGCAGTGCAACATTGTTTAAATGGTCAAATGCATGTCAGAGTTTAACAAAGCTTGCAAATTGTGCATCATGAGGAAATGTAAGGTATTATAGTGTTTTGCAGAAAAAAGCAGACTTTTCCATATATCCTTAAACTCAAGTAAAACCAGTTGCTCATCATAAATGTTCTGGAAAATGTGTTTGCTTTTCTTACTCTTTTAACTGAAATAAAGACTTCAATAAACATAAATAAATTATGGGGTTTTTTTCCTGTACAAAAAGGTGATGGTAAATTCAATTAAAAATAGTTGTACTTGAGAAAAGTTAGGAGAATTTGCCTTAACATACCTGAGCAATCAGCTTTCACTACCTGGCTCAGGTGTGTTTGTTGCTAGAACAGACTTAAGTTGAACTGCCTGAAGGTCTCTGAGGAGTAAATTGAAAACCTGTGATGTAGAGCCAGGCCACTTTCTTTTCCTTAGGCGCCTCTACAAAGCGCAGACACGATCCCAATTGGAGTTTAAATCTTTAATCAGCTCTCTGCTGCCAGGCACTGAAATAATTACTTGTTATGTTGTGGCACGCTGCGATGCAATGAGTGAGATGCATCATAAATAAACAGCTGCCACCAGCTGATGAAGGAACCAGCATTCTCAAAAGTGAAAACTCAGATCAAGACGAAAACAATTCCAGCTGTTTATAATCACTCTATAATCCCTGCTAGGTTATACTTAATGCCATGGAGAAGAGCTGCCAAAAGTCCCAGTGTTATCTTGGAGAAGCAACTGAAGTGCAAATAAGCGTTCAACTTCAAAGAGAATTCTCCTAGATCAGCTAACTCTGGCATACATTTAACCATGCTAGGATTGACTAGATTAAACACAGGCTCTCAAAGTCAATGACAAATTCTCTTGTTCCCTCAATGGGAGCTTTTGTTGCTCTGAAGAGGAGCCTGTGCGCAAGCGTCGTTTTATTTCCATGGTTGGAATCTATCCAGTGAATTACACACGAATCACTAATAAAACCGTAATATTTATGCAGCCTTGCAGCTATTAAATACGTAACAACATAATCTGAATAGCGCTCTAGTGTGAAACTTGTCAGAAGGATGGTAGTAAGAGTGTGTGCAAGCTAATTAACTAACTCGCCACTGGAGTTATTTTCAGCCTCCTTACTCATACAGTAGGAAGACTTTATTATAAAGAAATGAATACATGCGCTATTGCTGAAACAGATACTGTAATAGCCTCAGAGTCATAAACAAATATATATTAATATAATTGTATAATATAATAATATTAGTTAGGTATTAAGATCTTGTTAATTAACTTATTATGTTAACATGATATCAATGAATATCATGCAAGGATAATTATTTCTCTATATTGGCACATACAGTACAGAAGCATTTATACTTATATATAATTATATATACAGTGGGGGAAATAAGTATTTGATCCCCTACAGATATTCTAAGTTTGCCCACTTACAAAGAAATGAAGTGTCTATAATTTTTATCATACTGTAGGTTTATGGTAAAGGATTGAGACAGAATATCAACCAAAAATCCAGAAAAAGCACATGATAC
>JAQMYJ010000023.1:30552715-30565182 GCA_030014305.1 Clarias laeviceps | reverse complement strand
TTTGGGTTTACCATTCACGCTACAAGGGCTAACCGCTAAGCTACGTCTTCTCGTCACCTCGGGTTAGTTCCTGACATCCCCAGTATTGTTGTAGAATGTAGAAAATAAATCACTAAACAAAAACAAAGACAAGTGACCCTTTGCAAGTGACCCCAAACTTTTGAACGGTAGAATATATATATATTTTTTTATTTAATAAAAACCATTGCTTTTTCAATGCTTTTTAACCATTTATAATTAATATGTTACATTTTGTGAGTTCCTGTTATTCCATGTGCATGATAGCAGCTCCTGAAAAAACTGGCATGTTATTAATAAATAGCAAATTATAAAATCCCCAATCCTGAGCATGTTCCTGTGTCAGAAACCTTGTCTTTTACAAAATGCTGAAATATGCTGACACTGGAGATTCCTTTCAAAATTGCTAAATGCTTGAGTTTTCTGTAAAGAATCGTTCATTTAGCAATTTTGGAGTCTCCAGGGTGATCAACCTTGTTTGTTACAAAATGCTGACACTGGAGACTCCTTACAAAGTTGCTAAATGAACAATGTCTCACAAACTCCTCACAAAAAAAGATAAATGAATATATTAAAACTGTAAAGTACATGAATCTTGTGCATCCACTATACCAGTCCTTGAGAATTAGCCGTTACTATGGAAACAGTGATGCATTAGAATCAATGCATTAATACATATTAGCGATTACAGCCAGAACTTGCTGCTTTTAGAGAAAAAACAATCAATACCTTCTAAACAAACACAATCAAGAAATCGACAGCACTGTGGTATAATTATTATGTTATGCTTATGGACCTTATTCGGGGTAGTTAAGTGTTACCCAACGCAGTATCTACCCAGAAGCATGACAATATGCATGATCACAGATGGAGGGCTATAGTGTCAAGTATTGGCAAAATTCACAATTGAAACATACACCCATATACAGTACACTTAAACACCCACACATTCACTCACACACTTGGCTTTGTAGTGACCTCTTCACCATCTGCAGATTTGTCTGTCCATGACTCATAACTAGTGAAAATATTATGAACATTATTAAAAGATATGTCAAAACAATTTGCAATGCTCTACCAAAGCAAATCAATATTTCAGCATCATTACCTATCATTCATCAAAGTCTGGTGCTTTTTACAGAGGGTTTAATCATCCATAAAATCACTTATTGTCCAGTAAAATCTGTCATTACGTTCCAGTGGTTATATAAGTAGTTATAATCTTCCATTAAGTTGTTAACATCAATTAGCATCCACCATTCCGCCATCCTGGCCAATAACAGTGCATAGTTATTCAGACATTTTAACCTGGGGTTATAGCTAAAAAAATAAAATTACTGTGAGAATGCTCTTGTAAGTTACTATGAGACTGAATAACAGCCAGTTAATGTAAGACTGCAAGTTACTGTCAGACTGTAAGCTGTTCTGAGACTTAACTATTGCAAGATTGGACGTTCCTCCAAGAGTGCATATTACTGCAAAAATGCAAGGTACTGTCAGATAGCAAGTTAGTACAAGTCACTGAAAGTTACCATCATAGTGTTAGTACTGCGAGACAAATTGCATGCAAGCTACAGCTGAAGTACAAGTTACTGAGAGACTAAGTTACTGCATAACTGCATGTTATTGTGAGACTGTTAGTATAAAACGTTTTGCAGTTTGAGTGCAATTGCTGCGAGAAATTATTTTCAATAATTTTAACATTGTTTGGGACAGCTTTCTATCTCAGCATGGCTTGAGCCAAGTGTGTGATCATTACAGAACTACAGTAACTTTGCATAAGGCTAATTAGTTTTATTAGCTAAGTAGCTTCAAATCAGAACTACATTTCTTGGGTGCTTGATTACATTTATAATATGCAGAAGATTTTGTACATTTAATTTCTACTGATCAGTTCATTAGTCTCAGTGGAGGGATAAAATAAGAGAAATATATAAATTAAATTAAATAAAACTACTGCTTTCTTATATTGTATTATTACACACCTTCATCATCTTTATATGTCTGTCTTTGTTCTATTGAATGGGTTCATGAATAGAATATGAATATTTTTATTTGGGTTCTCTATTACCATATGCCCTTTTATTATCGTCATGAATCATACAGAACCTGTAAGGACTTGTCAAGTGGCCCTCTTAAAGAAAATTAAAGTGGGCTTACACTAAGCCAATTCTTGTTTTATAATCTGCCGGCTTTGTAAAATGATTACGCAAATTATAGAAGATTAAGCAAACCATAAAATTGTGGTGTTTTGAGGACTTGCAGGATATAAAAACAAAGCCTGTATTGTAACAGTTGACTGTAAGAGCTGAAAAACGCCTGCCAAAGCATCATGCCTATGAGTGGATGTGCGCCAAAATTTTATAAAATGCGTAAAAAGTGAATGGCAAGGGGAGAGAGGAAAGTAATTGATAGAGAACCTGCAAAGACACGTATGTGTTGCATACTGATGACTATGACAAATTAAAACCTTATGGGATATACATCAGTGGATCCATTGATGACTTCGAGAGAAGAATGAGGCATCAAGAGATGCATTGATGAATTCTCAAGACAAATGAGCTGCTTAGAAGCATGCAAAACCAATAATGACCCACAAATTATCATGGGTGTTTTATTACAGGCTCCCATGCACAGTCTGACTGAATTGTGAAACTGAAAAACAGCAGTTCACTGTAATGATGAGGTTCTGTATGACACTTTGAATAAATCTATGTCATTTTAAGATTAAGTAATATAAATTATAAACTTAATAAGCTTATACCAAGAGCACACTGTGTTCAGTTTTGAATGGGTTGCTTTTCACAGAATTTTTATTATTAGTCATAGTATAAAATTATAGTATGCTGCTCTTAGCTTTATTAAAGATCAATATCTGTATTTCCATTGAATAGCAGTAGCACAGTCTAGTGCTGACTGTCTAGAATAACAACAGAATAGGTATGTAACTGAATATGAATAACTCAGAATCATTAAACAATATGTTCAAAAGAGATAAAGATAGAAATACAATTAATTAATTAATTAATTAAATGAAATAGCCTGCTAGAAATTATTGCAGGGCATTAGTGTGCATTGAAATTATACGTAATGCAATGTATATTCATACATACCACCCGAACCGCTCTACAGACAATGTCATCTCTCACCTCCTTCATACAGTACATCTCTTACTCAACTGGACACAAAGAAGGGGAATTATGTTAAAATGCTTTTTGTCGAGTACAGCTCAGTGTTTAACAATATAATTCCCTACACACTCACCACTGAGCTGGAGCACCAGGGACTCATCCATGCAGCAGTGGATTTCAAACTTCCTAACTGGCAGACCACAGGCAGTAAGGATGGGCAGACATACCTCAGCCTCCCTCACCCTCAGCACTGGAGCTCCCCAGGGCTGTGTTCTGAGCCCCCTGCTGTATTCATTGTACACGTACAAATGTGTAGCTACTACAGTACCAACTCCACCACCATCCTCAAGTTGTGGGCCTGATCACTGACATCGTGGTGGGCCTGATCTCTGACAACAAGAAGACGGCCTACCTGGAGGAGATTGGGAATCTGGAGAACTGGTGCAAGAAGAACAACCTCCTCCTGAATATCAGCAAGACAAAGGAGCTGATAATGGACTTCAATACAAAGCAGGAGAGGAATTACCAGACCCCCGTCATCAACGAGAGCCCAGTGGAGAGTGGACAGCTTCAGATACCTCAGCGTTCACATCACACAGGAGCTGTCATGGTCCTGTCACATCAACACCGTGGTGAAAAAGGCCCAGCAGCATCTCTACCACTTCAGACGCTTGAGAGACTTTAGACTGCCCCTTAAGGTGCTTAGGAACTTCTACTCCTCTACAGACGAGCTCTACAGGTGGTGGTGTGATCAGATGAGCGCATCATCCACACCAAGCTCCCTAAAATGCACTTAATCTACAACAAGCGGTGCTGGACCAAGGCCAAGAAGATCATGAAGGACCTCGGCCACCCCAACAATATACTGTTCTCTCTGTTGAGAAAAAGCACTTCCACTCAGTGAAGGCCAACACAGAGAGACTGAGGAGGAGCTTCTTCCCGCAGGCTATACGGACTCTCAATCATAACATCTCTTAGGACTTAACACTGATCTGCTTTCTCACAAACTCTGATTCTCACAAATAATCTCACTACCCACCACGTTGCTCATCACGCATTACATACAATATGGCACACTTGCACACCACAGAACTGTGAACCTTGAACTGCAACCTTTGCACATTATTCCGCACATTCTGCACATTGTCTTGCCCATAACTGGACATTGCTCTACATTCCACTTTAACCCTTCTGTATTTTATTATTTTTATTATATTATTTTTGTATTATTATTGTATTGTTTGTACATAATGTACATTAATAATTTTTACAGCAGTCAGTTAGGTCGTCAGCAGTCGTATATGCATTTCACTTCATATCTACTGTGTATGACTGTGTATGTGACAAATAAAATTAGATTTGATTTGTATTTAAGCAATAGCATACTCGAGGTCATGTTATTGTAAATGAAAATCAGCAGGTAGGCATACGGGCAAAGCCCGAGTACTGAATATATCACAGCCGTGCTGATACAGTACATAGTATAACAGCACGACCTCAACACACATCATTCCACGACTGGAGGGAGAAACTAACCGTGACTGTCAGCGCTGGCGCCAGACAGGTACAGTAGTGTAATTAACAGGTGTTAAAAGTAGTTATAAATTCTTCCTGATACTATTTAAGAGGTGAGGAGAAACTATTCACCTTATGCATAAATACAACACCACACACAGTTCAGATACAATTTGGAACAATGTAGAAGCAACGACTAAGTGTTTTTAAATGTCATCAGATGTGTTTTCTTGCTGAAAGTGATTCCATGACTGGTTTTGAATGTGGGTTTTGGCAGGCAGATGCTCCCCCTCTTTCCAGTACTGCAGATGATACCGACTGACTTTCACCCATGCTAGCAACCAACAGTTAACAATTGTTAGAACACCAGTGACATGGAGTGAAACATATCATTTAAATGTCAAAGTGCTTGTATGCTTATCACCACTCATGGAATGCCTCTCGTCCAATCAGACTGATCGGTCAGAACTAACTGTTGTATAAATTGGTATATACTTAATGTCATTGTGTTACACCCCTACTATACACTTTTACCTTCTTTTCTGATCAGCAGTGACTGAGAAGGTCCTATATGAAAAGGTAATAGTGGGTATAAAACCATATATGGTGTGAATTTATTGATCATTGATATTTTGGAAAAGCCTTTGGAGAAAAATCTTGGAAAAAAATTGTCTAAGCTAACATTATTTAAATTCATGTCAGAATGGGTCGTTTTGTGTGGTTTGAATGACAGAGCTTTTCTGTTTACAGTGCTTAATATTCAGAACATGGTTACAGACCAATCACCAGTGATGTTATCTTTCCCTGAGTGTGAACACATAACAGTTTTATGTCTTTGATGAGTTTGAATCATAAACCGAGTCAAATTGTATTTGGTTTCCTAATAGAAACGCTAATTTACTGATAGGCAGCAGAATTTTTTTATACTCCCCATGCAATATAACCAGTGGTCACTAAATAGGTATTTAGGTTTTCCTTAAGCTAGCAATGCAAATAGAGAGGTTATTTAATGCAACATCCAAGCAGTGCAATAGAATACCTGATTGCTTCACTTGTCCTTAGAGACGATAAACATTTCCTGCTGTAGTAATGCATGATGAGTGATGGGTGACCAAAACTGATCTTGAAGTGCTCATGGTTTTAGTGCTGTGCTAATAAATGTACATTTTGAACAAATGCAAGAGTCCTGTAGACTTCCATTTCATTTGCTACTGACAAAAGTGTATTATCAAGCATAAATATTTAACTAATCTCCTTCATGTAAGTACATCGTTTCTGTATTTATACACAGTGTAATGTGAACACATTGTTTATCAGGGCGCTTTACAGTACATCACAAGTCTCAAACAAACACATTCTGCCAGGCTTACATTAGGATTTTGTGAGCTCTTGAAGGCTACTGATGTTTTATATACTGTATACATATTATATCCAAAATAGTTATGGGTCGTTCATGAACGATTCGTTCTTTTTGCACAAGTCTTTAACGTGACTCGACTTGTACGAGTAGTCTCGGAGAGTGATTTGTTCATTTTCTATTGGCCGCATGCACAAAGCATCGCAAAACCTCTTGTAACTTGTAGTTATCTTTGATTTTTGGTCCGAATCGTTCGGTCTTTTGTCACGTGACTCCCATAAACGCTATGCAGTGCAATAGATTCAAAAGGACAAACGACTCGGACTAGAAGACTCATGAGAAGAACCGTTCAATTCTGTTCCCTGTATAATGCACTGCATAAACTATCGTGTTACTGTAAATGGTTCTGTTGAGATGCGCGTATTGCCACGCCCACTTCAAGGGCAGAAACATTATATTCTCCTAAAAAAACGATGGCTGCTGTGAGGTAATCTGGCACAAAACTGCTCATAACGTCCCTTCTACTCAACATTTGATTTAATTTATGGCTCAGGATTAACTTCAGCAAATATTTAAGGACTGGCAAAGTTTCATTAAATTCCGTCGAGCCAGTTTTGCGTGATGCTGTGACAAATTCGGTGGGACAGACATACAGATGGTTTTGACACTGGATTGAGTCCTTCAATGTATGAAACATACATAAGAGCGAGTTCTGACCAATGTACAGTACAGACAAATCCTTTCCTGTATGTACTTTATACAGATACTAAAAACATTTCCTATATCTTTTGTCTTCATGCTCTATCAACTTTTTTTGTTTCATTATGTTTTTAAGTCTCTATGCTGGGTGAGACATTTAAGGATTTGGAGTCAAGCCCTGAAAGACAAAACCCTGGGGTTTCTCTGCACCTTTTTAGATGCAGGAGACAGTCCTTCATAATAACAATTGCTTCACCTCTGTGAGATTGAGGCCGGTAGCTACGCTATGGATCTGCTGAATTTTAGACAGTGTGTAGTGATGTACTACAGGCTGTTTGCATATATATGTTTTACAAGTTCACAAGGAAGAAAAAAGGCAGTGGGATGGCTTTAGCATGTAGAACTTGAGTTTGACACACATGTTCTACACACTAACACACAAGGTGTGTTTTACACCTGAACTTGAAGCAAATTACATACTGAGGAGATATACTCCAAGAATATGCTTTCAATATTTCAATTCAATTTCAATATTGATATTCTTGCCTAAAAATGATTAGAGCCTGACACAAAAACTGACCTGTTTTTTTTTTTTTTTTTTTTTGCATCACAACAAAAAAGATGTGCTGTGTCAAAATGTGCTTTGATTTTACCTTTCCCAAATCCTTCACTGTGTGAGGAAATTCAGTTAAGAATGACTTTTTTTTTTTCTTTCTGTCAGCTCAAAGTTTCTTCAAGGGCTTTTCTGTAGAGAGTAAGTCTTGATAAGGGTTTTAAGAGCCAGTCCTTCTGTATAAGGCACTCCTAGCCAAATGTCCCACTTGCAGTAATTTGCCTTGGTCTAGGTGGCAAATTTCCAAGCTGTTACAGACAGATCCTCAGACATAATTTAGAGAGTCTTCACATGTATAATCTGCCTGCTTCTGAGATTTCGAACAGAGCTTGACGCATAAGTACTCACTTTTCTGC
The DNA here is from genome assembly GCA_030014305.1 of Clarias laeviceps. Classification (NCBI taxonomy): domain Eukaryota; kingdom Metazoa; phylum Chordata; class Actinopteri; order Siluriformes; family Clariidae; genus Clarias; species Clarias laeviceps. The sequence continues at coordinate 30,557,493 of JAQMYJ010000023.1, read as the reverse complement.
AAATTGTAAGAAATTATAACCGTGCTCTCAAATTTCTGCTGACCAGTCATGCCCATGACCCAGGTGGGTACTGATCCAACTGTGGGGCTAATTATTTCCACTGAACTCCAGATAACGGCACTATCCATCAGCTAAATTACACCACTTAACCACTCTAGCTCATTCTTTCTCCCTTTTAGGAGTACATAATGAAAGACAAATAAATCTGTTTCATAGTCACGATTTCCTTTTCTATTAAAGCATATGCGTTACAACTTTACGTTCAGCTAAGGTATTATTTTATGAAGTATTACATTATTCTGAGCTAATGTTGTGGAAATTAAAAGGTAATCCTTGATTTTTTTTTTTTTTTTTAGATTTTGTAGAGGTGTGGGAAATGTGCCTTATATCCAATAGGATAATTGCTTTGTTTGATGTTAATCATTTCTAACAGTGCAGCAGCTGCCAGCTCAATTAACTAAAAACAAAAAAATCTGAAAGCATTTTAGATATAAACATAAAAACTGAGGCAAACAATTGATGACAGAAGAAAGAGGACAAATTGGACAACACAATACTATCACGATTTGACTGTTTTCTTACATCTGGTCCTTCTGACACGTTATCTCTCTCTTTATCAATGAACTCTAATTAACAACTGATAAACTATCATCTATCAACTATCAACTAACATACAGTACTTAGCAAAAGTGACTGTTAATGATTTCACTGTTTACTTACTTAGTTATGAGCTTAAGATGATAATATTCTGACCTGTCCTGTTGTAGTGCATTTAAAAGACTTCTCGAGTAGATATCGGATATGCTACTATCCTAACTAGCTTCACTGTCATTTGCGAGGGGTCGTTCTGTCAAACCCAGACTTGTGATGAAATGTCTGTCATTCACAATCATTCACAAAATCATTTATCAACACCACATTACAGCAATTCAGCTGGGAGTTATAGCCACATCCCCTGTACAGTTCTGACCTCTCAAGCCATTTTCCAGATGCCTTGGCCATTTAAGGAGTTCCTGGGAGGCTAGAGTTTCAGACGTGAAGCAGGCAGTCTGATCATGTCTCAGATACACTGAGAAAAAAAAAGTGGCCCGTTCAAATCAAACTGGGACTTTGACTTGAACAACCCGTTTGATTTTTTTTTTTTATATTTATTCTGTCTCTAACATTTAAGAGCTTCCATCCTGCAAGGGTAAAAGCTAGCAGACGTTTCCTTTTAAACTAGTCTTCATATTGGGGAGTACATCATGATCTTTGGGATTTAAAGTTCTGATCCTTAATGTCCTTATTCATTATTTTTCATTATTTATTATATAAAAACCTTATTTGTTTTGTTTCCCCGATGAGCCACTTAGGTTTGCAGCTATTCATGTTAGCTGAACAGTTAGCTAGGAATTAGCTAATGAACAAATTAGGAAGAAACAGGGTAAAACAATGCCAGTGGTATACAATAATGTGCCATAGCAAAGCATTTAGACTCTATGACCAGCTGGATCCAGCAGGTATTGAAAAATAAAGTACTTCATAAGATACAGTATATTTATTGTTATAGAGCAATTGCATTGCATAAAATAACTATTCTTATTATTGTGATTGCCATTATTTAAAAAATTAAAAAATGCCATTAAAACATTGATTTTCACTTCGGTTTCAATACTGTATATTTGGTCACCACTGTACACTAACTGTAGTTCCCATAACTGTTTTAAAACTTGTGTTTCTGACATTCTGACTTCCTGGCAGAAACTTTCTTTGTTTTATTATTTTTTGAAGTTTATGTCTATGGTTGTCCTTTTTTCTTTTGAAAGACAGAACTCACAGACAGACAGACAGATTCACACTCAGACTTCACTGACCTCTATCTCTTTCATTTGAAATTTCCCAGTGTGGGATATTATTATTATTATTATTATTATTATTATTGTTCCTCTGAAAGTTTACCTTTTCTCATTGCATCCTCCTTATTTGCTCCTCACTTGCATATCATGTTCTTTTCACTTATTATACCACACTAAGCCCGACTCCACCTTCCTCATTGCTATTGCTTCATCACCCCATGTGAGTGGTAATTTTAACATGATTACACCCTTATCTTTGGTTCAGCTTTCAATTTGGTGCCTGAAAAAGATTAGATTACCTAAAGTTTCACTCCTTCTTCTATTTTGTGCAATATCCCACCCACCTGTTCCAGCTGTCCTCCATCAGAAGGCAAATATCTTCTTATCTGCTCATTTTATCATTGGGCATCGATCTGTAAATTTAATTGTGTGATCTCAGTTTTCTGTTTGAAAATACTGTACATGGTGCAGGAATCGAATCAATATGTTGATACAAAGGTGCAAATTATTATTGTTGAGATGCCAAATAACTTCTATGTGTGAAAACCAAATCAATGTACTGCAAACATCTAAATAAGGTCAATAAATAAAAAATGGCAATTTTATTGTAGACTTTTCTATGGTGGAATACTCCTTTTTCACAGAAAACCAATAATGGTGATCTATTTGAGACAGCGTTTCAACACTGTGACAGGAATAATTTATCCACTTTGACATTTGTCTAGAGACCTACAGCATATGGAACCAATAATAATGTAGCATCAAGTCTGGATTTAGAGGGGGGAAACGGGGGACAAACGTGGCTAACACTGAATATTAAGTTGCATTCACTATGCACATGTCAAGATTGCATGTTTTATTAATTATTTTTTTATTTTTATTTTTTTGCATACAGTAGAAGGCCCAAGCTCAAAAGTACCAGGAGTGTTCATGTCAACCTGGGACTTTTGATTGTGCACAATAACATTGCACAGTTATAAGAGTAAAACTCCCTTTATGTCTCTATGTAATCCCCTGCTACACGCCTGAACACTGGCCTCCCAGGAACTCATTTAATCTCCCAAAAATGTGAAAATGCCTTGAAGCGAGGTCAGGACTATATGGGTGGTGTGGCAATAACTCCGAGCCAAGTTGTAATGTGCAAGTGGTGTTGGTGAATGACACATAATGATGCGTCTGTTCTACAAGTCTCAGAGCCATTATGTACAGCCTTCTTTAAAACGTTTGCAACATTCAAATGTTTTACTGCGACTAAGAATCTCAACACCGTACTGTGCGTGAAGTCTTTTGTAAATATAAATTGTTTTTTTACGCCTTCATTCAGAAGAAGGTATGTCACAAATCCCGGGTTGTCTTGACCACGACTTGTATCCTAAAAGATGAGACATCAAGCTAAACTGAATTGAATTACCTTGAAAGTATCTTGAGAACTATTTCTATACCATGCATTACAGCAGCTTCCTAAGGTTATTAGTAGTCACAGTGTATAAGACGATCTCAGTAAAATCTTAAAAACTGATGATTTCTATAAAACTTTTGATGATAAAGTGGGTTTCCCATGTCAGATTATGTGAATGAAGAATTTCATCAGTTAGCATGAATCAGATGGCGGCACGGTGGTGTAGCACTATCGCTTAGCACCTCCAGGGTCCGGGTTCAATTCCCAGCCAGGCTCGATTCCCGTCTCTGTGTGCATGGAGTTTGCATGTTTTCCCCATGCCATGGTGGGTTTCCTCACACAGTCCAAAGATATGCAGGTTAGGCTAATTGGCGTTTCCAAATTGCCCGTAGTGTGTGAATGAGTGTGTGAGTGTGTTTATGTGTGTGTGCCCTGCGATGGATTGGCAGCCTGTCCAGGGTGTACCCTGCCTCGTGCCCTAAGCCTCCTGGGATAGGCTCCAGGCCCCCCATGACCCTGAATACAGGATAAAGCGGGATAGAAGGTGAGTGAGTGAGTGAGCATGAATTAGGATTGTGCAAAAAATAAGGCATATCAGCATGCAGTGTGGAATCCTGTGCTTCTGTCCTGTTCATAGCTTTTAGATGAGCCTTGTAACACTATGTCTTACATTTATCTGTCTTTAAACCCAATGCGACTAATTCAGCTGCAGTAAGGACATCATATTATGTCTTCCAAGAACACCAATCTCAACTCATAACCAAAGAATTCTTTTATAATTTGCAAGGTTTGCTATTGTCGGAAAACCTTGATTTTACTAGTGACCCTGGTATTATTCACCAGTAAATAGAGCAAAGAATCAGCACTTTCAACTAATTGTCTCTTTGATTAACATTAAGGGTAATTTCACACATGTGGGTCCTGAATGTAAATCAGAGTGAAATTGATACTTTTGGTTTGTTTGCTATTTGATTAGGTTCATAATGAAACGAACCAAAAAGCAATAAGCATTGACTGAGAGACATATACTGTTGAAAATAGCATCTAATATTGAATTCATTCATTGGGCAAAAATGAAACATGATAAAAAATGGTGAATAAACCTTTTCCAAGTACGAACAGAAATCAGTTAGATCACCCAAGCATGAGAAACGCGGAGATGATGGTGCAAAGTAAATGATTAGCTACAGCTCTGAGCTGCAACCTAAAACACACGGCCTGTCGGGTTGGGTTTCTGCAGTCAGGTCGATTGAGTGTCACATAGTTTTCTGATTGCAATCGAACCGAGTTCACTTGGAAGCAGATTGAGAACGCCTCACGTTGTTGATGTGCTGTGTTCTCACCTCCACCTGGGGCTCCATTCAAACAGACTGAACAATGCTGATATAAAAACGTCCTTAAAGAAGGATTCGGTTTCATTTTTCAGTCTAGGGATTATGTACAGTCATGCTCAAAAATTAGTAGCCCCTCTTTTACATCTGTGTTGTGGTGTTTATAAACTATGAAAAATTATCTGATCGTAGCAGGACAAAGAAGAACATATA
>JAQMYJ010000023.1:30526083-30544518 GCA_030014305.1 Clarias laeviceps | reverse complement strand
AGGTGTGCTCGAAGAACCAACTTAGCCAGATCGTAATTAGCATGATGATCTCATCTGAGATGTGTCAATTCATCTCGTATGTGTCAAGCGACGTACGAAGAACGGACCCCAGGACTTTTGTTTATTTTGGCCTTGTCAGCTCCTGAACCTAACCTCCCAATAAACATTTGTTGTAAAGAAAATCTGTTGCTTTGGTTAGTCCTTTCATGTTGCACTTCTTCCCTAGACGGGGCATAACATAATCAAAATGTACTGTAAAAATAGTTTGTTTTACTAGTATGTGACAATGTTGTGGCACTGTCACCTCACAGCTCAAGGGCAGGGGTCTCGAATCTTCACTCCAATCTGTGTGCATGGAATTTGCATGTTCTCCTGATTTCATCTTGGTTAGTCTGATTTCCTATATTTCCAGAATGCCCAGAGTGTATGATTGGATGCATGAGTGTGTATGTGTGTCTGAGCCCTACAATGGGTTTGCACCCTTCCAGGGTGTACCCTAACTTGTACCCAAAGTTCTCCAGGATAGCCTTTGGACCCCGAAATTGTCCTTGTCTGTTAGTGTTAACAAGTTAATCCGAACATAAGATAAATAACCAGTATTTATAATTAGTTTAAATTCCGTTTCCTAAACACTTACGTATATAATGTGGCCAGTATTTTGTTGACATCACACCATCACACCCATATGGCGTTCTTCCCCAAACAAAACTGGAAGCACGTAATTATAAGAATGTCTCTGTACAGTATGTTGTAGCATTACAACTTCTCTTTACTGAAACTAAGAGGCCCAAACCTGTTCAATTTACATCTCATATGCATTTAGCAGACAATCTTATCCAGAGCGTTTCCGCCATTGGATAGATGTGCCCTCCAAAACATATTGTGGAATTTATTATGACAGAAAAGGAAGGGGTTCCAACTCTGGAAGTGGATGTGCAAAAAACAAATATGAGTGTGATTGGTTACTAGACATTGTGGCATATTGGTCACATACAGTAACTATTAACTAATTATACTTCCTGGAATAAATACTTGAATAATGGAATAAATACTTGAATAATGGAATAATACATTAGCAAATTAAACTGGCTATCTTAGTAAATATGGTCACTTAAAAATAATTCAGCAAATAAGTTAAACTTAATATGCTTTTTAAAATATTTTTCACCTTCTGTGAGAATTGTATATACTGTAGTCTTTGCTTACTTCAGCATATTCAAACATTTTTCTGAGGTACGGCCAGGGGCATTCATCTTCCACACCTAAGTTCCACCCCGCAGTCCTGTGTGTCTTATTTATTTTCACCCAGAGGGAAAAATTTTTAGAAAAGATTTCTTAAAAAATATAGACAGCTATGAGGTCAAAGTGAAACCAAAATGAAACTACGACTATTTCTCCTGTCACTCTTTTTTTCTCTAGAAAAAAGCCCCAAATCTCCAATCAGCCTCCCTAAGTTTCAAACGAGCTCTCTTCAAGCTCTAAAATAATCCTCAACTTTTCCACATCTTTTTAGTCTCAGAGCTCTCTATATGGACTCAATCTATTTACATCTCACCCTCATTCATTCAACTCATGCTGAGTTCTGAAAGTGCAAATAAAGAGCTGTCTGCACGCACTCACTGAATTCTCACCCAGGCTTAATTATTTATTTTTTTTCTGTTCTCAGCAATTCTTTATTTTATTATTATTTGCACAATTAAATTTTAATAAGAAAATTTGATTGATAATATGCTGCAGCCTTGCTGGTATTACACAAATTATATTTTCTGTGAATAACTTTAAATAGTCCACTAGACATTATTCAGTTTTGACTAATGTACCACTTAATAAAACTTTATGATTTTTTATTTATGATTTATTTGTTATGTATTAGAGCTATAAATTCTACTCTGTAAAATAAACTCAAAGGTTGTTATTGGCTAAAGTAGTGACATAAAATAACTATTAATCATTTGCCATTTCAAAATAAAACTTTTTTTTTTTATCATTTTTAATTTGCAGGATAGTTGTGATTAAAAAATTCTAACCAGTTGCCATTTAAATCTTCACACAACATAGATCTGTTATGCAATCATTAATAAAAATACTGTAAGAAGAGCTTTTCAAGAACTGACATTTTCTTTTAATTTAGAATTTATTTCTAAGAATATAATTTTAAATACCAGGTCAGTTTCATGAGGCTACCACTGCTGTAGGGCGTATAGAAAAATGAGCTGGGCAGGGATAACCCGTGGCTGGACTGCTTATCAGAAGGTCCCTGGTTCGAGCCTCAGCACCACTAAGCTGCTACTGTTGGTCCCTTGAGCAAGGTTCTTCACCTTCAACCGCTCAGATATAATCTGCTGTCGAACTGACAACTTGACACTGTAAGAAACTTCCCCAGAAAGGATGGATCTCCACGGAGGGGAATATTTTGTGCCTGATGGCATGTGGACAGACCCCTATCCGACCTTATATGTTATATAGATTCATAGTGCTCCATAGTAGCTCTAGTATTGTTAATTTTCTTCCTCAAAGGAAAAAAAATATGAAGTTCCCTTCCTTACATCTCAAGAATGACTCCTGTAGCAAACTGTCCCATCTCACCAATTTCTATTTAGAGTAAAGAGAATTTTAGGAAAAACACATTAAACAAAGTGGAAACTAAATTGATGCTGAAATGAGAATTTTGTCTCCCAAGTTATAGACGAGCAAGCTTTGAGCAGTAAAATTGTCCTCTGGGCAGACACTAGACACTAGCTATAGCACTAGCCACAGCATCAGATCACCACAGGTGATGAACTGCTATGATTCTTGATATTCTGCATTCAAGAACTTGATTTGCTAAACTATAATGATTGGATGTTATCCTGAAGTTTATAGCATACAGGCACTGGCTTACTGAGAGAGGAAGAGTTCTTTGAAATCTGTAAGAAGTATTTTGAAGGTCTAATTAAAGGAGTAAGAGTGAGAGTACCTGTATTCAAGATCAGGAATATTGGGCTTTCAAGGATTTTTTTTTAACTTGTACTTTTTCTGGGGTAGAATGATTGTACAACACACATTTTTGATAGAAGAAATCCAGAGGCACACAATATTTTAGATTATTAATTCAGTAGTGCTGAATGTTCTGTAATGTCTTTTAATTTGCCAAGGTCGAGGTCTCTTAACTTCCTCTTAACTTCCTACAGCTTGCTTATCTGTTTTTTGACAGCACTCAAAAGCTCAACCAACAGTACACTGGGAATGTTCAAGGACCTCAGTATAGATCAAACCATCACCCTGAGCTGAGAGGAAATTGGTTCCGCAGGTCAGGAACAACCCAGGAACCAGCAACACACAGGCGTGGCATGACCTGGGAGCTTCTGGAACACCAGTGTCACTGTCCACAATCAGGCCAGTTTAACATTGCCAGGGAGTGAAAGGCTGCCATTCAAGAAAGAAGCCACTGCTCCAAAATCAACACCTTCACACTTAACTAAAGTTTGCAGCTAACCACATGGGCAAAGAAAAAGACAGATTATGGAGGACCAAGTTTTGACCAAAAGATATGTTTGAAAGAGTATATATACATTTCACAAAGTCGATGGAATAATAAAGAAGGCGGACTACCGCAAAATTCTTCAGTCAAACTAGGACATAATTGAGTATTCCAAAAGGGCACTGACCCCAAATTTTATGGAATGGATAAAGCAGGCTAACTTTAAGCCTACAGAGGCTCGATACTATCAAACATTTGTGGATCGTACTTTAAATACAGGTCCACAAATCTAGGAGGGGCATTCAGGTCAAACCAAGAGGAAATTTCTTGTGAATGATGGGGCAAAACCGATTGGCATTTACAGAATACTGGTGAATAGTGCAAACGTTGTTTAAAGCCCACTGCACTCGTTCCCGTGTACACTGAAAATCGACAGGTAAGGGGGGTATTTATAAATAAAAATAACATTTAAGCTCATAATCTTGTTCTGTTACTCTGCACAATCAAAAGTTCTGGCTTCACCTGAATGCCCCTCGTAATTAACCTCTACCACTTTTGTCAGGAAGAGCAGTCAAACCTCCAACCAAAATTCTACCAGAAGCTTGTTGAAAACTTCCTAAAGGATGTTCAAAAAATTATTAGATGTGTTGTACGTATTATTGTGACCCTGTGTCAATTTCAGAAACTAGTAATAAAAATGTCTGGTAATTCTAACCAAATTCTACACTTTTTCTTCTATTATAGATGTATGTTATCGCCACAGTATTGGTGCTGATTTTAATTTTTTTCATGTTATATACACAGTAAGTCCCCAACATACGAATGAGTTCCAATCTGACAGCTCATTTGTAAGTCCAATTTGTTTGTACGTCCAACAAACATTGTATAGGTACTAGGATAATAACACAATTGGCTATACACAGTATAAAACTAGCATGTTCCATGATCGTGTCCTTATTCTTTAGCATTGTGCCGATGGTTGAACAATTCATGTTAAAAGAACAAGAAACATTTGCCATCTTTTCACCTCACTCTTGTCTCCATCGTAATTGCAGTACCATCTTATAATTGCCGTTGCTTGTATAATTTCCTCCGGACATCCTGGGATGCACGCTGCGCACACGTGACAATGATCACTGGACATGTGATCTAACTTCTGCAATTGAATGAATGCATGTTCATATGTTCGAAAGTTCGTAATTCAAATGCTTGTATGCAGGGGCTTACTGTACTACAGAACGTGTGTACAAACAGTAATATAATAATGATAATTTAAGTAACAAGTATCATATTTATACTTAAATTATATGTATAAATATAAAAATAATTTAAATGCCAAATGATTAATACTTGTTTGTGTATTGATACTAAAATTGGTGTAAGCTGCTAGAAGCATGATGTATGACCTGTACAAGTTGTTGTTTAAATTAAAAAGTGATGGTTTTTGGTGAAAGCTTAAAATGCAAATAATCTGTAATGTCCGCAAAAAAATGTCAAATTCATGTCGCAATATCTTAACAATTTTGCATTTTAAAATGATACTATGTTTCAGCTTTTGTCTTTTCATGTGAAATCTTTAGATAAGTTTTATCTTAATGACAATTAACATCAATGAAAGATTTGAACTCGAAAAGGTTACAGACACTACATAAAAGGGATTGAAATTGTATTAACCAAATGTGTTTCTTTTTAAATTATTAAAATATAAATGTGAATGCATACAGTATTTACAAAAAAATGAATCGGGAGATGAGAAGCATTATGAAAAATGGTATTATATGATCTTATCTGAAAACTAAATTTTTCACCTACTGTAGGTGAGACACTTTTTGCACCAATACCATGTTTTGGCCATATGCATGTTATGCAAACTTAATATTGCCATGGCATGGGAAACTACGCAAACTTCTAACCATCAGTTTAAATGTCCCAAAATAACCCTTAAATACAATTATAATCAATGCCTGTCTGTGTAGGCACCAGAGGAACACTCACTAGTTACAGTAGGTAACTGATGGCAGTATTGAGATGCCATGCACAAAACCGGTGGTGTTGTTTTTTTAGTATTTTTGCTACTTTAGGACAGTTTCCGTCTATTGCAAGCAAATAAAAAATAAACCACGATAAATTATAGCATTTTGAGTGATACATGACAAATTGCCTGAAAAAAGGGTGTCTAGTGATAAATAATGAAGCATATTGATATTAAATGGATTGGGACAGTAAAAATGCTTTTAAATGTCCTAAATGGAAAACTAACTCGCAGTTGCAGCAGCTCCATCTCCAGCATCTGAGCAATTTCTCATAACTCACAAATAATTTATATGAAAATGAACATCCATAAAAATGAACTTTGCACCCCATTCAGTATTAAACAGGAAAAGTTTCTCTTCTAGGGAAATTGCTCTAAACAGATATGCATTATCCACATCCTGCCACAAGATTTAGTATTCGCTATCCGGAGTTCGAACAAGCGTCTTTAATGGTTCATGGGAAAAAAATCCTCAATCTATTGATAATCCTTTTCGTTGTCACAAAAATGCATGTCATGTCATTTAATTGCTGCTCGAAAAGATGTGGAAATTCTAATTCTACTGTAAAGATAAAGTGGCAATCGCATACAATAAAGTCTTATAATCAAGAAACAAAGTCATAACTGTGTGATTTAAAGTTGCAAGTGAAGGTTTTTAAGATATAAAGAACAACTACAGAGATTCTGCATTCCTCATTTGTTATGCTCTGAACTTCTACATGAAGTATTTACTGCAGAAAGAAATACTCTCAGGCTAGAAGCAGCTTATCTTAAAGAAGCTTGTTTCCCCCCCGAAACCTTCATCACCGCCAGCAAAAGCCTATCAGTTTCATGCAGGCAAAGTATTTTTGGTAGAACTGACCTTTACGGTGCTGCGCTAAGCCGTGACAGGGCATACTAATTGCGTAGCCCCAGGGGGGGAAACGCTGAGCATTTAAAGAACTACTGTATATTTCAGAGGCAGCGACAAATAAATGCATACATGCTTAGGTTGTTAGGTTTAGATTTTGGTTTAAGCTTTAACACTCACTTGCCGATAGACTTACTTGACGATCCAGTGAACTTCACCTAGCCCAGTATATTATTAACATTTTTTGCTATAGTACAAGACGTTGCTGGCTGCAACCTATTTTAAACCTCGCCCCAATCTGGCAATCCTGCTGTTTATGAGAGTGTGCATGGGGCAGTGTGATTTTTTTGCTATCTTCAAGCTGTGTGATGACATAAGCATACAAATTTATACCCTGATAGTGCCAACTCTGACTTGGATCATCACAAGCACTTAAAAGAAGCACAGGAACATCAGATTGAAAAACATGTTTAGAATATACTAATCAATAATCAATTTCACCAAAATATTGCGAGTACTGCAGTAAAACTTTAAATATTAATTAAAAAAGTAATTTTAAAAGTCATGAAATAAACTTTAGAGATAGCTTTACTTTATCATCATCAGCAGTGGATCTTCTCATTTTTATACCAAGGGCAATCAAGTCAAACCGGGACATAAGGCGTAAACCCCATTAACCTTTACTTCAAGCAGGGTATGATGATACGGCTCCATAAATGACATTCCCGATGGAGGTGGCTCAGACCCCACTGCAGTCGTTGCTGTGAACATACAGCGAATGGAACGTCTAATCGTTGAAAAATCGATGGATAACTTGTCGCCAGCTTGCGGTATAGACACATTTGTCTGTGAGAACTGTACACATGACCATTCACCACCACCACTTGCACATTACAGGAACTCAGCTGGGAGTTATTGCCACATCACCCATATAATCCTGACCTCGCTCCAAGCAATTTACACATGTTTGAGTCATTAAAGGAGTTCCTGGTAGGCCAGTGTTCCAGACATGAAGAAGCAGGCAGTCGATCATAGCTTTGGCATACTGAGAAAACTTTCTATCTTTATGGTATCCAAGCACGAAGGAAAAGTGCATTAGTGTAGCAGGGAAATATATAGAGAAATAAAGGGAGTTTTTACTCCCATAACTGTTCTATTATTCTGCACAATCAGAAGTCCCAGTTTGACTGGAACACTCCTTGCATTTTTCTCTCCTATTAACTTTTTCTTCTAAAATTTGGGTTTATTATTATTATTATTATAATAATTCTTATAATATTATTCTTATATATATATATATAAACTAAAGTTGTAAATACACCTGACACCTTTGCCATCACTAGTTTACACTTTAGACAACAGGCTTGTTAATGCACTGGATTAATTCAGATCCAGCATTGGATCCTGGGAACACTTAATGTAAAGCTGGAATAGATTTCCCTACTGAAATGTTTCTGAGAGGTTGGAAGAAGAATAGATGAGCAAGATGTGTGCGGCAGTGGAAGCTAGATCTTGGGGGCAGGAACGCTCCTTGGTGCACCTCACAGGTAGAACGTGTTCGTTCAGGGCGGTCTATCCTGGTCAGCTTACTTGGAATAGAATCATCAGATTTTATGGCTTTGTGCACATATTGTACGTCGAGTTCCTCAGGAAGATCTTAACATGTCGAGTTTAAAATGTGACGCGGAGCAACACTGCCACCTGTGGGACATATTTCACTTGCTGTAACCTCCCTGGATGATTCTGTTACACTAGTGTTTTGTCTGGAGTACAACCACTCTCTACATATTTAGGGGTTTCCTCTTCCACCACACAGTTTATCAAGATTTATTAGCTGAGCAGTTCCTCGAACACACAATTTATCCCTACAGTTGATTGTTAAAACATAATGATGATCATAATGATCCAGAATCAGGGCTGAGGAACACTGTGCCTCTGATAGCGGCAGCACGTTGACTTTTTAGTTAGTTGCATGACGTCATGCTGGAGGGATTTTGCCTCTTTAGAAACGGAGAAGAATTCTAGCAATTCCACTGAGCCATTGGTTTCTGTATGAAGGAGGCTGGAGAAGCTACATTCCCTTTATCACCAGCAGAGGGAGTGCAAGAGCTACCAGCTGATCTGACATTCCAGGCTTATTTCTCATTAAACCAGCAGAGCTCACAGTCTGAGATAGGTGTATTTTGGTACATTGTATTAATTAAAAATGTGAAAAAATGTCCTAATTGTGTAAAAGGTTGTGTTTCTTACTAGTTTTTTATTTTTTTTTACTATTTTAGTATTAAGATCTCTGTCATGGAATGAAAGAATTGGCTCTTTTCGTCTACGAATAAAAAGCAAGCTTCCATATTTATCATTTTAAAAAACATAAAACATTTTGTGTCTACACAAAACCCCAAAACTTTCAGCCATACTGAGTGCATCAGTGAACAGAACTAAAAAAAGCAAAGACTAACCATGAAGTTTCACACACAAGTGACGAGACGCTAAGAAGGATGCATGGCTATCCATGTCCTGATGAACTCCTCTTTTCCAAATTAAACATTCCCACATTACAATATACCATGTGACCAGTCACATGACCCGCAGTGGACAACACCTAAAGGAAACTACCTGATGAAGCTTTTTCCGGCCTCGACCAACAGGGAAAGTACATTCAAATAGACTCAAGACAAAGACAAAGCTTTGTGAAGAAAAAAAAACAAAAGCTAAAGTAATTCTGATGCTTTTGTTCTGCATCGTGAAATACTTTGAACAGAAATGAGCCGAGACTAAATGATCTTTATTCCTTAAGCATAAAAACTTGTTAAAACAAATACGGTCTTGTGATATCTAAAATAAAGAATTTCTTATTTATATATAAATATTGAAGTCTTAAATGTGGCACATTTTTGTTTTGTTTTTTTGTTTTTCTGTTTTATTTATTTAGACCTAAGCTATAGAAACTGTGTTTGTGTGATTTTGCAGTGTGTGTGTGTGTGATGTGATGTGATGTGCAAACATGACCACACAAACAATGCAGCCACCTTTTTTTTTTTAAAAGCACTTATTAAATTCTACCTATATCTGTCTACGGTGATTGTCTTAAATGTTTTGCAATAGTGTTGGTAACCTTTAAGTTTTTAGGGAAAAATATATATTTTTATGCAGCTAAAACAAATGTTAAACCATATTGACTGGGTCATCCATCCTCGTTCTGTCCAACATACACACACACATTCATTCATTCCGTTATAAATGCACGCGCAAACAAGCATTCGCAAAGGTTTGGTGCTCGTTGGTCTGTGTGCTGTCCTTTAAAAGAAACGTTTAAACAGAAAGGCCAAAGAATAACAGGTTTCTGATAAGGGCAGAGAGAAGCAAGTGTTATGGTTAATTATGTTCCTCCTTTTTGGTAGCACCAAGACCACATCTCACTCTCTTTCCACTCTCTCCACAGAAACACTTTGCACAATCTGTGTTGTTCGCGTACGTCCTGTTCAGCTATAGCACTTAAGCATCCTCCCTTGTGGTTGGTCTTCATTCGATGATGGCAGACAGCTGATGTCTCGCAGGCCAAACAGCATCTCAAGCATATACGTGCTCACTGCAGCTCAGGCGTCTAGACGAGGAGGAGGAGGTGGCGGAGAACAAGGAGAAGGGGGGAAAAATAGAAATAAAAAAAAATAAAAAAGCACTAAACATTCTCATGCTCTTTCTGGCTGATCTGTCGGGAATCTGTCAGAAGCATAGCATGCTCATATCTCTCTCTTTCTGTCTTTCTGCAGAGTTCTGTGCCAAATGATATGCCGTGATGATGGGGAGTTGCTCTTGGTGTCAGGGACGGCTCGGTCTGGGTCACTTGTTGAGTGCGATGTTGGCGTAGGAGGTGGGGATGTAGCCTTCGTCTCCATTGTTCCGTCGCACTCGTGTCCATCCGTCGCCTTTGTCCTCCTCCACCACTGCCAACACCTCACCCTCCTGCATGGCAATAGTGCCTTCGCTCGAGCCTAGATAGAACAATAAGCAAAAACATACACGATTGGTTAAATGCACCAAAAAAATCAGTACAATAATAATCAGTTTTATTGCAGATTTTTGTCCTGTAAACACATTATTAGATATTATTGATTTGGATATACAAATGAACTTATTTGCATATATTTTGCATATTTTGGGCGCATGTTCTCCTGAAGCAAAATTAAGGAACTGATTGAACAGCTTCAGACTCCTTGCACTTTTATACTCTTGTATAAAATATCTGGACACTAAAAATGGGGGGAAATTTATTTAGTTACATATTATGATTCGTGTATCACCACACTGACATCCAAACTTGATTTACATTAAAAAAAGTTTTTAATTATTATTATATTTTTTTTTTTATGTTTTATGCATTTGAGGTGGTAATGTTGCAGTTCATCTATAATCCTGCAGGTGGTGCACTCTAAATTATTCAGACATTAGCACGCATCACAGAATCTGGTGTCTTTGCTAAGTTTGTTTAGAACGATAACACAATCTGAAAAAAAAAAAAAAAAGGAATATCATCAAATCAGAATATTTATAAAATAGAATCACAATACAAATCGAATCATCACCTAGTTATTGTGATAATATCGTATCGGCTGGTCCCTGGCAATTCCTCTGCCTACTGGAAACTGTTTTTAACTTTGCTCAAGTAAACCACAGTTTACACGTGAACGCAGAATATTTAATGCTCCTCTCCTATAGTGATGTTAAATTCTTTTATTCGTACCTGGGAAATTGTACAGAGCTGTGCACTGCCCGATAGGAGTGGAAATCTCCTCTTCTTCAAAGTCGTCATCAAACTCGGCATAGATGGCCTGAGAGGCGTCAGGAGTGCTTCCATCCGAATGCGCACCATCGGGACTGAAGGGGGAGAGATGTGGGTTATTGAGTTGAACGGCACTGCTAGAAAGTCAAGCAACTACACAAACAACATTATGTTCAGTTTAGTGAAAATGATGTGTGTGAAGCTAATAACTGGGATTAATAGATATGCAACAATTTTACAAATTACTGATTTGTGTGGTTCTATATTCAGGGTAAGGACAAAGCAATCACACTCAACCGGTCTGAGAGCATCTGGACAAAATGTTATTTTTCCACTAACAAGTCAACTCTAGCGTAGTTCAATTTCAGCGAGAAAGAGATTTGACTCTGAATCAAAACGACTGCATGAATTAAACCAAACATGCAGTGTGCTTTAGGTCACATTATTCTTTTTTTGATGTGAGCTGAACTGAACCAGGTCAAGGACAGAGCTGTAGCACTGCTGAATGTCTTTGGATATTTGTGCCGAAGACCATAAGAAAAGACGAGAATGCACAACACTTTCAATGTGATACACAAAAGACTAGTCGAAAAAGTCGATCCAATACCACTCTCTTGACGTCTATGAGAATTGTCCCAGGACAATTATTACACTAATGGAGAAAATCAGCTCTGCATGGAACATCATCCGTTCTGGTGCATTAAGGAATGTTCAACAGTCTTGTATTCAGTGTACACACAAGTGCCGCAAAGCTGTAATTTATAGTTTTAAAACAAGTTCTGCCCAAGGATGCAGACGTTTGGGACATTCTACAATTGCGCAGTGGTCCAAACTCCACTAAGCTACTGTATAACTGTTGAGTACGTGTGGCAAAGCCCTCAACCCTGTCGGCTCCTGAGGCACCGTGTTACACTGACCCTGCGCTCTGACCCCAGCTTCTGTTGTAGTAGTTCTAACCAATGAATTCCACAGCTAGTGCTGGGCGAGATGACCTCAAATCAATCCCACGAATAATTAAACATTTCAACTAGATTATAATTGAATAAATATGATGAAGGTTCCGATTATGAGATTTGATTAATTTCAATAAATTACCCTTTCTGGATCACTTAAGCTCTTGGAGTTTGAAAAGTCAGTAGGAAGTGAAGCAAAAATATCAATTTGACACCAATCTGTACACAGCAAACAGACTAAATAGGTAGCGATGGGAGACAAAAACATTTTTAGTGATGCATCACAAGTCTTTTGTGTGGCAATACATGCATCATTACACTGACTCCAAAATCTACTTCCAATGTAAAATGTAAATTGTTGTGTTTCCTCTATAATCCTGCATTTGTAACTATTCACACACTGGCTGGAAGCAGAGCATCCTGTATGGTAGCAAATTATTTTCTAAATTGTTTAGAATTAATTGCTGCCCAAATTTAAAACCTACAGTGATGTTCAAAAGTTAGTACACCCTTTTTTTATTCTATTGCTTCTCTAAGCCCATTGCTAGTGTCCCTCCCTCTTGGCATTGTATTAACACACCTGGACACTCCAGACCAGCAAACTGTCATTTATAGACATCTGCACACCTGCTGATGATCAATTAATCAAAGGCTAATGATTAGCAGCACCTGGCTGCAACCTACCCTTTTAAATCGTATGGAAGCAGTAAGGGGAATCCTTAGTATAGCCCACGTTGTTGTTGTGTTGTTGTTTTTTTTAACTTTAGTTTCACTTTGTTAAATAATGTCAGGTTGAAAGGTTGAAGTTATATGATGTTGTTCATCTGATGTTGTATTGGCCTAATATTGGGACCCGCTATGATCAGATGACTTTTACACATAGAATTAAAAGAGGGGTACTAACTTTTGAACATGATGGTGAATCCTAAGGTCTACTAATAGATGTGAAAGTAATGTAACTGTATTGTAAAGTGATGGTCAGGTTGGTTTTGTGCTGATGTCGCTGGGCTGTAGATTTAAAATCTTGGAAAGGCGAGATACTTTCTTTCTAATAAATGAAAATGATTGATGTTTATAAACATTACACATTTACAGAACTATTTGAATTCAACATGCATTCTGTCATGTTTCTTTCCTTTATTATTAAATTACATTGGATTGTTAATGGTACTTGTAGTCATGCAGCATCAGCCACCCTAACATTATCTCACCAGAGTAATCTAAAGACTGCAAATTACAGAATACTGGAAGTGGGAGTTTAATTGGTTCCCAGTAGCAAATCTATTTCTATTCATCATGTTCGGTGTTCCTTGCCAGTCGTTTTTGAAGCATGATTGACCTGAGGTTACTGGCTGCTCTAAAACCGATTCACTGGTTAATATTTAATGAGGTGATTTTTACAGCTGCAAACGAGACCTGGTCCTGTGCATCTTCAAGCTGTTTCTATTTTGGTGCAAAGGTGAACAGCTTTCCCGGCATGTTTGAGCTCAGCCACAGACAGAGGAAAAATAAAGATCCCTGGATTTAAAGTAATAATATTGTTATAAAGCTAGAATCTAGTTGTTTAATTTGATGTTTGTGACATTTAACAATAAGGTATATCACTTAAAAAAAAGATCAGATAATGACTGCATTACACTGCCTGTCTTAGAGTTGTACACGTCAGATTTATGTGCAAAAATTATTCCTCATGCTTACATAACCATGCCTGTTCCATCAGGGAAGAAAACCTCCATATGGAGGGTGTGATAACCTGGCCAACTAGTCGTCAGCTGACTTTATTTTATTACCACATAACGTTGCTGAGCCTAGATCTGACCAACTGAAGCAACCGCAGTTCATAACACTGTCTCCAGAGGCTTGTATTGTGGGCGCTATGCATGATGGGTGCTTTGCTTCATGCGCTTCCCCTTCTTACTCTGACACGCCCAACGCTCTGGAATAGGGTCAACCTGAAATCAGACTAGATGATTTTTCCATTGCTCCAAAGTCTAATCTTTATGCTCGTAGCAAATTCAAGTGTTGGTTTCATGATTTAGTCCCAGTGTTTAGTACCAATCCTGTACATTCTCAAGTTCTCTCACATGAGCTATTAAACATGTGATTGCTACTCTTAGTTTTATTTTAATTTTTTTTATCATGCATCTTTATTAATCATTTGAGTGATTGCTATTCATGATTTTTTTTCTGACCACATTCCACATTTCATCTTTGAAGATTCAGCTTTACAGGTTTTAATAATGTGTTGGACGGCGCTTAACCCAATTCCGGTAATTTCAAATATCTTTAATTGTTTTTCGGTGGTTGATGCAGGCCAATAATTTGACCCTGCTGAAGCGGTGACTTTGTTTTGGCCATGCAGTGTATTAATGAGCTTTTAAATGCACTCTGTGTATCCATGGTTTATAATCCTGACCAGTTGAACCCCAACAATTACATAAAAATAAAAAAATAAAAACAGTATTTGACATTTTTTTTTATTGCAGCATGTCTATTTTTTTTTCTTTCTTTCTTCTTTTTTCCTACATTACATGGACTCCAGCCTATCTCGGCATACTGATACATCTTTGTTCTAAGCCAAATGTGGGTTGAAGATAAGGTTATCTTAAGTGTGTGTGCGTGTGTTCTCTGGAACTTGCTTGGCGATAACACTGACCTGTATGCATTGTGGCCACCATTGTTGTTTAGGGAGTGAGTAGAGTAACGAAGAGTGGCGTCTCCTCGTCCCCCGGCTCCTGCAAGCCATGACTACAATACAGAAAGACAACAGTGAAAAGGCTGAGTGTGTCTGTGTGTATGTGTCACTGTGTGAATGCGTAAAGGCACAAAGTTATCAGATGAGGTCCTCCAGCACCTCGTATTTGTTAAGTTCCCCTCTGAGCTTTTCGATGTTGTGCGTTGTCTGGGTGATTTGCGGTGCCAGGCTAGCAGGATCGCCCATCTGGGGATTTTTCTCATAAACGTCTTTCATCTTCCCCAGAGCCTCGCTGCAGAGATATCATCAGGGACAAGCCAATATAATACAAAATACAAACAGACAAAAATAGAGAGACACACATGCGATTAGGGACATATCTCACTTCAGACGTTTACACCACTGAGACACTGAGGTTTATAAATACACTCCAGACCCTGATAAACCTGGGACGGGAGGGGTCGACTTGACTCGCTGCGACTAGTTGTCATAGCAATGGTTGCCGGGGAGACAGGGTGCCACATTGCTCACCTTTGGTCTAGTTCCTTCTGCAGCTCCTTGCTGATGTCATCGATCTTCTGTTGCAGCCGCTTCCTCCTCTGCTCCGGGGGAAGATGACCGAAATCCTCCGTGGCAGCCGGCTGAGGAGATCGAGAGGAGATAGTGTCACTCGTGCGGAGAAAAAGAGAAAAGAAAACCTCACACACACATACCCGCACACACAGACCAATCACATAAGCTTAAATGAGACCTGACAGCAGAGTAAACCTCCTAATGAGCAAATTTACCCTTCCGTTTAAGAGTGCAGAAGCAGAAAACAGTTTACCACCAAGGGAACTCGCTGCCTTCAATTACCTAAATAAACAGTGATCAACAGTAACATCAAATTCTTAATTACGTTACGTTTTTCCCAACATGCATCTGCTTTTAAAAGACAATACGGAGTTACGACGACACCGATTTATCCAGAGCGATTAACAGAATCTGCCTTTGGTGCAAATGTTTAAACGAGAGCAAATCACCCTTTCCTGTTTATCCTAGTGCTGCCTGGCATTTATTCTAAAATATACCCATTTCACTCACCAAACTGTAATGAGCATGATGACAGTTAAGCACCACAAGTCCATTTGGGATAAAAATACTTTTTTTTTTCTGTTGTTGTTCTTTTCAGTTGAGTTGCAAACATTTGCATCAATCAAGGGAGAACAAAATGAAAAGGATACCTCTAATTTATTTAAATAATTTAAAACTTGCATGATACTGTGCAAAAGTTCTGACCCCCCATTTCTTCATATTTTGCTTCCAAAATGTAGACCTTTCTTAGACTACTGTAGATTGAGGAATAGTTCACCAAGCATCCTGAAGGACTTTTTTGTAAAAGTTTTGGCAAGTTTTGGTCTCCCATTTTCAGTCCAGTCCCTGTGCAGTTTTAGAGGAATGCTTTTTCAACATTCAACATAAAACAACAATCTAACTTGATCCATGATCCAGTGAGAAACAGGTGCAGATGATGACGGATGATCAGTGTACTAGTGATGCTGAATGTTGAGCGTTTGGAACAGACGAGAGGGGAAATGAGGTTGATGCGGAGGTTGTTGCATAAAAAACAACATCTTGTTTTAAATTGCATCTTTAGGGACTTTGCAGGTTGTCATGGGAAAACATTTGCCATTTTTTATTTAATCTACATCATTTAGTTTAATTTTAAATGAAGAAATGGGTGAACTTAAGAATTTTTACATAGTATTGTATCTAACAAAAACTGTAACAAATGGGATTTTCGGAGCGGATTCAAAAGTTGGGCTCGATGATGGTGGCTATACTGGGTAGTACCTAGAGTAACTAGAGGAAGAGTTACTCTACCAACATGTGCAATTTGAGCGATCTGTGTGTCAGTAAATGTAAAAAGGCTATCCCCACTTTTGCATTATTTTTGGTACATAATCATGCAGGCGGAGCTCCTGTGAGAGCTGCTGTAATTAATCAACACTGAACTAATCGGATTACACAATGTAGCCGTGCTGTGGAATAAGTGGTGTCATAAAAGGGTGGTAGGGTTGAGTATAACGATAAAGGATGGGCTTTCAACCTAGATAATTACAGAACATCAATATCAAACTCATATGAGCTTTTGTCTTTTGACTATTTAAAAAAAAAAAAAAAAAATAAAAAAAAACATCTGCTGGTTTCTTCCCTAAATTTTATGCAAACTATTTGCACTCAACTGTATTGAGCTTCCTTCCTTCCTTATGAATAAATGACTTCCCCATATAATGAGTGTTTGTTTTATGTTACCTTTAGTATGGTCCTTTTCATACATGCTGTGCCAAAACAAATTTTCACCCAAGCACACTAAGTGATAAAGGATATCTCTCGTCCGGGAGATAATTAAACCGAGGCGGCAAAGATCAACATGCAAAAAACCTTAATACCAGTGTCTCCTGTTTTACACCAGTGTTAGTCCAAAGTCAAAACAGCATCGCTTTAAAAGTCTTTCCAAAAGAGTGACCATTTTACAGTGCACCATCAGTCAGAACCATTAAACCAACCGGGAGTTCCCAATGAACTTTTTGGACAGACTATGATGATGCACTATAAATAAACCATATGTCTGAAAAAGCTCGTGTCTGCCCCACTTCATGGCCACCTATGCGACATTTTTAGCAACAGTTTTAGGAGTGACTGAAGCAACCCAGCTACTACTAATAATTAACCACATCATGTACGTGAGGCATCGGTGACCATGTGGAAAATCTGTTTAACTTGCCCATTTATTTTTTTAAATAAACACAGCAAAGAGGATGTAAATTATATAACACCCCCACACCACACCTCATCACCCTGATGTTTATTACCGTAATCCTTTCCAGGGTATATTTCTAAAAAGAAAAAAAAAAGAGAGAGACAAACACAACAAAAGACAGGCAGTATGTCCGTCAGCAAATTCACACAAAAGTTTTCTAGACATGTCTTGTCACACTCACGAGGCGATTGGGGAATCCGAACAAGGCATACAGTAAATGTGCACATGACTCGCTGCACATGATCATCACTCTAATAAACGTACTGAGACTCCTGAGCTCTGTCCGTTCTCACTCACCGTTCTGCGCAGGGTCCGGAAGGACGAAATTCGTGGCTTGACTGTTTTATTGATCTCCTTCAAACAGTAGGACAGGGGATCCCGGGCAAACTTGGGGGAGGGGGGTCCGTTAGCGGGTGAGGGGGCAGGGGGTGTGGAGAAGGGTGTGAGCGGGGAGGAGGAAGGCTGGGAAAGGGCACGGCGGGGTGAGGTGGATGGGGCCCAACACCAGGAAAGCAACCCATGGAAAAGCAGGGACATGATGGCAGGAGGTGGTGAGGAGAGAGAGGGAGACAAACACACATGACAAGGGGAGAAGAGAGACACCGTCAAACACCATAAGCAACATCACAGAGCGAGGAACAAGAGGCAGAATGAGAGCAACCCGCAACAAACTATTAAAATAAACACCAAACCCACCCCTAAAGCCTAAAGTTCTACAATAAAGCCCCACGCTCAAGCCCCACCCTAAAGCCCCTGAGCTCCACGCTCAAGCCCCACCCTAAAGCCCCTGAGCTCCACGCTCAAGCCCCACCCTAAAGGCCCTCAGCTCCACGCTCAAGCCCCACCCTAAAGGCCCTCAGCTCCA
>JAQMYJ010000023.1:30499790-30510381 GCA_030014305.1 Clarias laeviceps | reverse complement strand
AAACACACACTAAAACCACACACACACACAAACACACACACACTCAACACACACAGACACACACACACACTCAACCCACACAGACACACACACACACACACACTCAACCCACACAGACACACACACACACACTCAACCCACACAGACACACACACACACTCAACCCACACAGACACACACAGACACACACACACAACCCACACAGACACTCAACCCACACAGACACACAACCCACACAGACACACAACCCACACAGACACACAACCCACACAGACACACCCACACACTCACTCACAGTTTATCTGTACTAACCGGTTAGATGACGGTGTGTGTTCTCACCTGAGCTGCTTGGCGTAGTTTTGCTCGATCTCTGTGCGCTCCTTTACGAACTTGATGTACTTTTCCACCAGCTCCAGCCCTGACTGTGTGTGTTTATCGATGACTTCATTTTGGTCCTGCAAAGAGAAGAAATTTATACATTTATTAAACGTCAGAAACACCGACATGCAGGAGAGTTATGCAAGATTCTTATCACGATAACATTGTTTACTTCACGAGGGAAATATGTGTTACGCAGTGTGTGTGTGTTTGTTGCGTGTGTGTACAGTATACACGTGTTGGTCCTCTGAGACCCCTGTGGTTAGAGGATAACGTCTGCGTGTCTGTGAGGCTTTAAAATAATGAGTTTAAGAGACCTGTAAACACTGATTGTGGTTGATAGCAGACACTGTCAGAGTGTGTGTTTTTTGTGTTTAACTCTCGAGAAATAATAAACATACTCCACACACACACACACACACACACACACACACACACACACACACACACACAGAGCTCACAAGATGCTGTTCTTGTGTTTGTGACATTACCCGTTGTCATGGTTGTGCCGGTACTACCAGTGTAGTGCGAAATCCAGTACAGCTGTTGATCAGAGGTAGACTGTTGATTCAGTTCGACTACAGTTTATTGTCTGGTTTATTTTTTTTCAAGCAGCTCCATTTTTTTATTTTTTTTTTTACAGGTTTTTAAGTATTAAACTACTAAGGAAAAAAACATGAGGGTGAGTCAAAAATTATCTGCACTCAGGTTATATCATGTACTATACTGAGGTTGCACATGCCATTTACTTTATACAGTTTATTTATACATTTTTACATTTTAACATATTTCTACTTTATTGTATTATAACAAATTAGTATATAGTGTAGATGTTATATTTTACATTATTTTCCACTGGCATTTTGCCTCTCATATACTCTTTTGTATTTCACTGCGTATCATATTGTGTATGGTTGTTTACCGTATATGACGAATAAAAATTTTAATCTGATGAAAACTTCTGTTGGCCGCACTGTCCTATCAGCACTTTTAATTCAAGGGTACCGTCTCTCTAGCTGTAAATTTGTTACATCAGTTCATTTGTAACTTCAGTGCGAGTAAAAATGGATGACCCGCTTGTGATTTGCACAAAACAAAAGCAGCATGCAGTTATTCTGTTTTTTTTTTGTTGGTTTTTTTTCGTTGTCTGAGGGTGCATCTGGTGCTGAAACAACTCACGAAAGAGCGTAAGCAGAAGTGTTTGGATATCTGCAAACATGATTTGGACTGATCCTCGCCACGAAAAAGTTCATAAGTAAACTATCAGCTGGAAAATTGATGCTTACAGTTTTTTGGAATTTTCAAGGGCCAGTATTGGAACATTACAGGGTGGAAAAAAGTTCAACAATCAGCAGTTACAGTGACATGCTTATTGAAGAGCTAAAGCCAAAACTTTGATCTAAACGCTGAGGACTGCTACCCAAGAGCCTTGTGATCTTGCATGACGATGCACGTCCGTACATTTCTGCCCACACTGTCGACACTCTGCAAAAACTATGTTTTGAGGTGTTAACGAACGCTCCCTATAATCCCGATCTTGCTCCTTTGGACTTTCACCTGTTTGGTCCCTGAAAGCAGCCCTACAAGGACGAACACTCACTTCTAATGAGGAAGTGAAGACAGCAGTGCATTTGTGGCTTACAGCTCACATTTTAATGAGGGAATACGAAAGCTTGATAACAGATAGACAAAGTGCATTGAAAAAATAAGGACATTATGTCGAAATATTATGTACTTGTCTTTTCTAAAATTTAATTCAAATAAGTTCTACAGCCAGGATGTGGATAATTTTTGACTCATGATTGTTTACATGTAATGTCTCATACAAACCATGTTTTTTTTTTTTTTTTTTTGTTCTGCCAATCTTCTGCTCCACACTCCAGTCCAGCAGATGGCAGAATCGCACCAAGTGCTCATAAACTCTAAAGAAGAGGAAGAAGAGATAATCTCTCGGAAAAATTTGCAAGCGATTTGTATTTTTTGCTATGGGTTGATATATTTGAGCATTTAGCGTTTCTTTAAATAATTTCAAAAAGTCTAAAATCAATTCTGAATTGAAAATTTACGCATATAACAGTTAATTGACTTCAGTTAACAGTTTATTGACTTCAATTAACTGAATTGTCCAACAAAAGATAGATTATCTCTAATATCCACGCAAGGAATCAGCAGACGTTATATGAAACCATTCATCTGATCACAAATCAGATCAGAGTTTTCATTTTAAGAGTAAATAAAGCAAAGTGTGCCTCTGTATCACACTCAGGAATGCCCTCGCCAAATCGTTTTGCTTGTCGTTTGCATAAAGTTCAAATGCGCTCAGTTCTGCTCACCCCGCCCGTTTTGGGTCAATAAACAAACTTGAGTGTGTTTATTTTTTTCTTTTACAATGGAAGGTGTTTTTTGTCTCTTTATTATGCGTCATTCTGTAATGTTAGACTGCTTTGGTTTATTATACAGTAGATTAAGAATATAATATGCTACATAGCCAAAAGTATGTGAACACATGACCATCACACCCAAACGTCTTTGTATTCTATATCAAAAAAACGAAGAGATCCAAACCTGTTCTAGCATGACAACACCTTTAAGACAAGTACCTAGGACTTCACCTCAGATATCTGTTTGTACCTGAATAAACACAAATCCACACAGTGGAGCTTATTTTAAAGACAGACAGAGAGAGGATCATAACTACAGATGCAGGAAAAAACTGGCTCCAAAATCTATTTTTAGATATTTATTTATATATGATTCTATTTGAAGTGGTAAAATGTTGCTGTTCCTCTACAATCCTACAGGTGGTGCACTTTCAATTGTTCACACATTACGTCCTGTGTCGTACCAAATTTATTTTGAATCAGGACACGTAAAATTTTAGTTCTTAAGGTCGAAAATTAGCAAGATGGGGAATTTGGACAAGAAATTTTGCCATACGAAAAATTTTCCTCATACAAGCAACCGATCTGCTAGCGCGTATTTCTGGTCGCACGTCTATTCATTTCACATTTTAATTAATTTACATGTCTTTTCTACATGTTTTGATTATATTTTTACCTTTTAAAAAAAATTTTATAATGATCATAGTGTTGAAAATTGGTAATATTGGTAATATTTTTAGGTGGCTGGAAGAGTTTATCTTCATTTACATTATTTCCTATGCCAAAACGCGTTTCGCAATGTGAAATTTCCACTTAAGAATTCACCCCCGGAACAGATTAAATTTGCTTGCCGAGGTACCACTATATTTATAAAAATTGCATAACTGTACATTACTACAGATCGAACCGACACATAGATAACGCGATAACATCGTATCGGAAGGATACTGGGGATTCCCATCCCTAATAATTACCCTAATGTTTTTAGAATGGGATTATTAATACTCACGTATCTACATTCTTTTAAGCATAGAGTGTAGTTTATGGATACCCATCTGTAATATTTGGGCGAGGCGATAATTTATTCAATTTTATTATTATATTATTTTATTATCATCATGATTTTCATTTTGTTCCATTTCTGCTTAATGCATGGTTTATAATTAAATATCACAAGTTTACCCAGGTCTCAGAACTCCTAAAGAGCTGAGCAAAGAGCGGATCTTCATCTTCTATACGAGGTCACATTAGGAGGAATAAAATCTACCTGCCTTGATCAAGACTTGGCTAAAACAAAAACTTTTTTCTTTTAGACGCATTTAAGCCTAGTAGGTGCCCTTTAAAAGAACATTGGGAACGTTTTAACATTTATATGAATATAAATCATCTACAATTAACATTATATCTGTCTGACAGTAAAATCATGCTGTTTAGCCTTCTTGATGTGTGTTTTTTTAAGCTGTTAAACCATTTTATACTTCTTTTGCACTCAAATACACCTGGGGACATCACGTGATCAGTCAATCGTGTGTAAAAGTTTATACGTCACTTGTTTTTGGAGACATTTCCACCTTAGAAGCTTAAAGAGCATGTGATCTTACATGAAAATTTCATGTAAGTGCTTTTCTCAATTGTTTTCTTACTTTTACATGCTGTAACAAGTGGAGCTGTACAATTCAACTGATCTTTACTTGGTCATTTTAGTTAATTAAATCAATGGTCAGTTTTTAATTCAGAATCGAGTTGCACTTTTTTTTTTAGTTATTTAGGTAAATTTACAAACGTTGGACGGTCCAAAAGTGAGAACTCTAAAATGTAGCACAGCTTTACCAGAAAACAGAAACCGCTTGTATTTTCTGCAAATACTCGTGTTTTGCAAGAGTAACGCATATTCTTCCGTTAAGTTTATGAGTGGTTGGTGCCTTACCACCACCTACTGGTCTGGAGTGCAGAACAGAAACCTGGCAGGGAGAAAATTATTATTGTTTTGCATGAGACGTGTCATTTAAATAATCAACAAAACTTACTCAGCATTTCAATTCAAATTAAACAAGGTAAATTGGTTTTTATTAGTTTTAAGAAAACCTGTAAAGAATACAGCTGCTTGAGACAAATCAGACAGCAAACTTCAGTGCTTTTGAATCAAATCGAAGTGAAAAATCGTAATAAACAATCAATTCAACAGTCTACCTCTGACTCATAACTCCAGTCATCATATTTTAGAGAGATTTAGTCAAGCGATGGAAAATAATCATTCACAGCAGCACATCTTAGTGTTAGTTTTCTTAGAAACAGCTAGTGGTGGCCTCTTGCTGTGAAAGTTGGACATTTTTATTGACAAAAAGTTCCTCTCTCTGGTAGGAAGTAAAAGTCGGTGCTGAGAAAGTAGTTCACTGCAGTTTAAAAAAAGAAGAAATCGAAACAGCAAAACAAATGTGGTGTAGATAGAGGTAGACTGGACTAGTTGTGTTATGGGAGCATTCGGAAAAGCTGAAAAACCAACAACGCCAAGGGTTCTACATTCAATTAAGTTTATAAAAACCTTCTTTAAAGCTCTTAACAGGACTATTCATGATATGCAAACACATTGTGTATATTACTATACATAATTACTATATATTATAATGTTTGTTTAGTCTGGCAACCAAAAAAACCCATAAGAACCCAACAACTTTGTTGTACACAGTGAGAAAAACTGTGCTGTGTGGTTTAATCTGCCTCTACACCAGGTCCTGCATTCCTCAGATTCCCCGCAAAATGGTGACCCCTGACCCTCAGCCGTTTCCCTGGAGGGAGGCCTTCCTGCCAACGCTAACCTTCGCCCTGTTGCACCAGGGAGCCAGGGTAAAAGCGCTGTAAAAGCCCTGTCCCAGTCATCTCACTCAAACTGCACACAGGAAGTCCAAGTCTTCCTCATTTCCTGCTGTATATCAGCACGCTTCAAAGAGTTATGAACCTCACGGCATGTTATTTCCTACAGAGCAGGAAAGCGGGCTAAACAGAAAGCCAGAGGAAAAGATCAGCTTGTTTGTTAAACAAGGATTAAACAGCACTTTCCTTCTCTGTACAGAAAAGACAAAAAAAAAAAAAAAGAAAAAAAAAAAAGAGAGAAAAAAAAAAAAAACTTGACTTGACTGAGACGGAAGAGAGAGAATGGCTCTGGAGTCTCTCAATCGCGCTCCGGTTTCTCGGTTCCTTTTTTGGATTGTGCGAGTGCGTCGAGTGCGGGCATGCCTGCCTGTGTGTGAGGGATGAGATCAAGAACCGCTTCCCAAAACACACACGCACACACCTACCTTCCAAAGCCAGGCTACAGGACTGAACTAGAGAACAAAAGGGGAGGGGAAAGGTTGAAGAGAAAATTCCTAACAAGCTGGTCCTTGCCCCAAACTCCTCCTTCTTCTAGTTGCCTCAAAAATGAACTCAATGAATAGAGCAGCATCATAAATAAAGACTTCATGGCCAACACACACCACAACCCACTCAGTAAAAAAAAAAAAAAAAAAAAACCCACACACACAGTCTTTAGTGCTGTGCAAAACACCAGCAGAGAGAAGCTCAGTTTATAAAAGGAGCCAGACACACTGGGTCATTTTCAGGATTTCGTTTCTGAAGCTATGTCCAAAACCGCAAGCCTAATTACAGAATAAAACGCCGTCTCGTGGCATTCGCCTTGTTCTTCACCCCTCCTTGTGTTTTGGTTGTAACCCGGTCATTGTCTTGTCCCTCCCTAGCTGAGTAAAAAGTGAACAAGGTAGCACACCAAGCCCTGCTCTGACGCATCGCATCAAAGCTCTCGGTACACGCCTCTCAAAGTAGTCACACATCCGTCGCGTCGGAATACGTAGGCTGCTGGGAGATGCTTTCAGAAAACATGCACACAAATATAGACGCATGCACCGAATCAGACTCGCAGAACACCACACAAACACTGTACATAATGTAGAATCAGGCTGGACTCCAGAGCCGCCATAAACAGTGAATAGTTAAGCACTGAAACATTGGACACGTGCCACGGCATGGTCAAGCCCTAATGACTAAACTGAAAAATCCAGACTGATCAGATGGGACGTTGCTTAGACACCGGAACGAAGTTCCTCGGCTGATTCACGCCGCTGACTCACACAACTCGTCCAGTCGACTTGGAAAACTAGAAGCTCTGGATGTGACGCAGAAACACGTACAGCGACACGCAGCTTAACAGCGATCTTTATACCGTCACCAGGTTATGCACTGATGCTCTGATAAACACGTACAAAAGCTGCACGCCGTTTCAACAAAGAAGGAAAAGAATTTGCAGCAAATTTGCAGCATTGCATGCAACACAAAATGACTTACTGTGGAAGTGTTATTCTGTTTCTGCAGCAATTAAACAATTTGAATAGGATTTCATTTTTCGAATAAACAGAAAATGTTTAAAAAAAAAATTTTATTTAAAATGAAACTTTTATAAACAATT
Source organism: Clarias laeviceps (assembly GCA_030014305.1). Taxonomy (NCBI): domain Eukaryota; kingdom Metazoa; phylum Chordata; class Actinopteri; order Siluriformes; family Clariidae; genus Clarias; species Clarias laeviceps. Next base: position 30,503,163 of record JAQMYJ010000023.1, on the reverse strand, counting down.
AAGTCTATTAGACTTTCTTACTCTTAAACAAACTAATTTCCACATCATTCATGTAAAAAAATAAATCATTAATTTGACAACACCAGCATCCTGAGCACGTTTCTCTTGGAAAAAAATAAACGTGCACTTATGGAGGCTGGATCTGTTAATGATTAAGTTTTACAAGGCATAATGTGCATTACATGTGTGCTGCCACTGTTACACAAAACCTGATGTAGGGAGCACAGAAAGTGAATATTAGACCAAAAAATAAAAAATAGAGAATTAATCAAATACATAAAGCAATATAGGTTATTCCTAAAGTAGACTAAATCTGATTACAACGAACACAAATGCATATTGGAAAATCTCTTTTTTTACGTCTTAGTGCAAAAGTCTTAAGCATGATAGTAGAGTGAGTTAAAGAAATGGGAACAAATGTTCTTCTGCAAAGTGTAGGGGGCAGCCTAATTTTTTTGTTTTTTATGTTATGACCACAGCAGCAACCTCATTTCCCCTCTTGTCCGTTCCAACCACTCAGCATTCAGCATCATCAGTATACTAATCACCGCTCTGATCATCTGTCATCATCTGCACGTTTCTTATTGGTTCATGCTTTAAGTTGATGCATGTTTTTTTACTCAAACGATTCACAGATCACCATGTGGCATAATAAACAAAACACATTCCCCTGAAACTGCTCAGGTACAGGGACTCTTCTGAAAATGAGACCAACAAAAAAAGTTCTTCAGGAGGCATAGTGAACTATCCCTCAAACCTCAATACCAAAAAAATTTTATAAAATACAAGAAAGTCTGGCTCTTTAAAAGATGAGTTGTGGATCAAGACTTATGCACAGTACTGTACATCTATACATGATGCAGTACCACCATAAACAACAGCCCCTTTCACGCAGCCTGGTTACGACTGGAGTCTTGTTCCTTCCTTACGCCTTGCTGTTCTGAATAAAAGACATGGAGCAGGAATCCGGGGGGCGTTATTGTTGTTGCACCTTCAATCCAGCAGCGGAGGTAGTGAGAGGTGAAGTGAGATGTGTGTGCAAGTCTGAGCCGATATCTCGAGGAAAGGGTGATGATGCTTTTTGAGATGCGTGATGAGTAAAAAGTTAACAGTTTACATACATCAACAAAGTGAATTTGGAAGACAGCGAATTCCAGAGGTTCCTTAAGAGGGTACTGTTATTTTGCAAGCAACAGCGTCAACACGTTTTCATTTTCTGTTGTATGCAGTTTTATGAGGGGAGCCATGATCGGACTGCCTGCTTCATGTCTGAAACACTGGCCTCTCAGGAACTCCTTTAATGGCTCAAACATGTGGAAATGGCTTGGAGCAAAGTCAGGACTGTATGGGTGATGTGGCAATAACTCCGAGACGATTTCTGTAATGCGCAAGTGGTGTTTTTGAATGATTGCGTGTACAGTTCCCTCAGACAGATGCATCTGTTCTGCAAGTTGGCGACAAGTTATCCGTCAATTTTCAAGGATCAGGCGTTCCACTCGATCAATGTTCACTCGGGCTCCAAGCCATATCGTCATTCATGTTGCATCTCATCACCGTACAGTGCGTGAAGTCTATAAACGCTGGTCAATTTTACACCGTCATTCACCAAAAATTTCATCATGAGTCCAGGTTTGACTCATAGCTTTGTACAAACAGTGCAAGACAACGATCAAGATAACAAAAAGTTTTAAAAAGATAAATCATCAACAGGTCTAAAATCACTGTGCAGGGAAAAACCACTAAATATTTTATAGGACACTTGGAAGCCTAATGGACAAGGATGTTTTGGCTGTGATGTAGCATCTAGAGAATGTCCCTTAGGTGCTACAGATATGCTCAAGATATGGAGGCGGGTATGTAAGCAATGTTGCTGCTGTCTCTGCACGTGCACACAATGTCACACGTCAAATAAACATCTGGCCTTAATCCTAGACTTTTCAGAGTTTGAAATGATTGTGTACTGAAAAGTATCCATGCTCATCCCCAAACAAAAAGCTTTATTGGATTTGTAACACTCACAATAAGAAATTCAGCCCACCACCAGCCTGAAGAGAGAAACACATCTCTCCTTGTGTGGGCAAAATTCTGCAGCGTAACACCAGGAATACCCTCAGGGATGTGGACTGGATGATTTGCCACAGAAATTAGGGCAAAACTAATTAGGCTGGCCCAGTAGGCCACATGATGGAAAGGGGACAGAGGACAGAAACCCTGAGGGAACCGGTATATCGGGGTCAGAAAGTCCACACCCACTTCTCTCTACTGTCCCACTTTCATTCTGTAATGTTTAGCTGAGCATACATTTGCATCCTTTTCTTTTCCTTGATTTTCAGTCCTGAAAACAGAGCCAAGGTCACCGGAGAAGCTGCTGCTGGTGTCACTGACCTTGTGTCGTGTAATTTTAGTAGGCTGGGTGGAGTTGGGAAAAGGTGGAAACTCTGTGTGAGATACAGGGTTAACTTCAGTGCACAATGTCAGACTGCAGGCCGAAAAACTGCAGAAAGCTTTCCCAGTAAACAAGATAACGAGTGTACTCCGCACAAAGACGCACATGTCAGAGCGAGACGCTTCTCAGACTTCCAGGTCACTCTGAGAAGTCTCATAGAAGGACGATGAGTTATATCTGGTGGCTATGATCTTGAAATATTTACATTCTCTAAAAGCATAAAAACCACCGAAACCTCTTTCAACAGACTGCTGAACTTTTCTGGAAAACAATTCATCAATTTTTTTTAAGTACAGTGAATTTAGTCGAGGTTTGTGTGGTGAAACGGAGGGGAAAGTCAAAGAACAAAACATACAGCAAGTAAATAAAAATGAAAAAAAAGAACATGTATGAAGGGATCAAGTGATGACTGAAAAGATGAATGAGAACGGAGGAAGGATGGAGGTAGAAATCAGTGATGAATGGATGGACTAAGGAATATGACTTCAACACTGATGGCTAGACAGGCAGAGGGACAGATAAATAAAAGAATGGATATGGCGAGAGAGAGAGAGAGAGAGAGAGAGATACTTATAGCGATATATATATGCTGGAGGACAGACAGGGGGACAGACAGATAAAACAAAGGAGTGCAGACAGCGAGGGATAGAGAGAGGCATACAGACAGAGAGACAGAAAGAGGGCTAGGGAGAGGCGTACAAACAGAGAGACAGACAAATAAGGAAATAGGTGGACACAAACAAACAGACAGACATACAGGAAGAAATGGACAACAAAACAGACAGACAAACAGGCTGACACAGAGGCAGACAGACAGAGACAAGTAGACAAGGATACAGGAAGACACAGAGACGGCCGAGAGAAGGCCGAGACGGAGGGACGGCCGAGAGAAGGCCGAGACGGAGGGACGGCCGAGAGAAGGCCGAG
>JAQMYJ010000023.1:30483069-30499690 GCA_030014305.1 Clarias laeviceps | reverse complement strand
CCTCTTGAACAGATGCCTTCTGGGTATTTGGTACCTTACACTTGACTACAATTATAGACCAATAAAATTTTTCCACAGATGCCCTTAATAAAGTAATGTTTATTTGGGCTTTGCTGCAATAGTATTTGGTGTTTCCAAGGACTAGAGTCAGTTTAATTATTAATGTAACTATATAACTTAATTAATTATTAAGGTAACAACATACTATGAACGGTGATCGGGCGAACTGGGACATGAAATGTCTAGTGAATGAAGGTGTAAAGCCAACTGACATTTACAGAAAACTTTACAGTCATTCCTGTGAACACTCGGTAAGTGACTTAAAAGTGACTGATAACTTGTGGAAGAGTGAAAGAGGTCACTGTACACAATCATTCACAACACCAAAAGACCACTGGCACATTACAGGAGCTCAGCTGGGGGTTATTTGCCCTGTGCAGTCCTGACGTTACTGCAAGCCATTTCCACATGTTTGGGCCATTAAAGGAGGTCCTTAGAGGCCAGTGTTTCAGACATGAAGCAGGCAGTCCAATGTGCACATGTGCATAGTGTAGCAGGAGATTATATAGAGAAATAAAAGTGTATGAGCTTTCCTCATAAACATGTTCTGTTACACAATCAAAAGTCCCAGTTTGACTTGAACACCCAAGACAAGGTCACTGTGGTACTTAAACTTACTAGAGTACATTGTTGCCTGTTTATTTGCATATTTACTTAGGTAAATTATTTGATTATTCATCTGGCATTTACACCTTAATTCATTCCTCAGTGCAATTGTTTGTTTGTTTGAAACCTAACTAACCTTGCTCAGTGGGTCAAGAATAGAATGCCCTTCCTTAAATTGAAGAAAGATTTCTATATTCACTTAAAAGTAATTACTGAATAAATTCCTGGACAGATGGCAATAATTTATGACTTATTTCATCTTATTATGAGCGCTGCTTACATATGATATATTTGGGTTAATATATATATATATGAATAAGTAAACAATTGGGGAAAACAGGGTAATAATAATTCTGTGTTTTTTTTTTTGGTTTTTTTTACTTTTGTTTTATGTGAGAAAATATGTTGTGCCATGGATATGTAAATGCTAAAGTATCTTTGAAGATACACAACTCACGTCGTACTGTAATGTTGAGTACGTTTGATGTCACTGTAGGTGCGGGCTGAGGTCCTCTTGGTCCCAGATTTAGCTTTGCCTCACATTTGTACTGAACTCCAGCATCATTTGCATTTGGGGAAATCTGGAGTCTGGCGGACTGATTCACTGGACTCTTGGTGGAATGATCAGGAAAGTTTCTGTTGCTCATGCTTACATTTCCTTTGTACCAGTTTACAGTAAGGAGCTTAAGAGGAGCAACATTCTGAACGTCACACTGGAGCTCGTAGACTCTGCCTTCAGTCATTGGCCCTGTGTGATTCACGGTACTGATGGACACCTGGTCTGGAAGCTCTGAGAAGAAATAAGATTCTTTTCTCCTCTCTGCCTCTTTGCAGACATGATATTTTTGCATTCATAATACTTTACTGTGTACATGTTCACCAAAGCCTTACTCATGCATAAAACAACACTTTAACAGTGGATACTTACTGTAAATAGTAAGAGGGAGAGTTCTGTTGCATTGATCACCATTCTGACACATAGGCTGTATTTCCCAGTCAGTCAGAGTTTCTGTTTTCAAGGTGAAGGACTCATTATCAGGAATCAACATATTATCCCATGCAATTGTCCAACTCAGATCAGTCCCGTTGGAGAAAGGGCGGCAACTCAATGAGACAGAATCTCCATATCGCACCACCAGCTCAGGAGGGTCAGGCAGGCAAGGGCAATCAGGAGTGCAATCTTCATTCATTTCTAGGAATATGTAAAAAGAGAAACTTATTATGGTCTTTTTGAGAAACACAGATGGACCAGAAACACATTCAAATGATGATGTATTACTACACATGTCTCACATAGAAGACAAAATGTATTAGTGTAAATGTCGCTCAGTGTTCTTGTTTTCAGAGCTGTGTTAAAATTCAATATTGAAACAAATATGTCCCCATTGATCTCAAGCTCCCAAGGTAAGCTGCAAGCTACTTAAATTCAAACACACAAATAGCTAAGGTTCTCATAGATACATGGTAAAATGCATTTTAGCAGCGTTCGCATTATTTTAAAAGCATCAGCAACCACGCCTCATGTGTCTCGTTTTTATCATGGACATTTGCGTACATAATAGAAATGTACATATCATTGCTTGCCAAAAGTTTCTAAAAGCAGCATTGACATGGAACAAGGTTACTCATAATCAGAGCTGGGTTACACTTAAAATTATTTGAGCAATGAACTTTTTGCAGACATTAAAAGTACCTTAAAGTTCAGTCTTGCACATTATTGTGTTTGCTTACCATCAAAAAACTCAATTTCCCAGACCTTCCCAGTATTTCAGCCCTAGTCTGACCTTCCCAAGCTGTTGTTTTTACTTTTGTTATTTTAAATCTGACTTAGATTTTTTTTCAGATCCTAATTTAGAATTTTGCCTACAATAATCTGATAGCACTTCACCAGGGCTCTGTATGTTTTTTTACCTTGAATCAGCCACATACTCCTTATTTTATCCCCTCTGCATTGTCTCCTAGTAAAACTTTGCATTTATTATAAAATTCCACTAATGACATATAAAGCACTTAATGCTCTTGCACTGCAGTTTCAGATGAAACTTTTGATCTTTTGTGTTTTACCAAACCTGTTTTGATTAAAAGGTGCAGACTCTTTATTACTAGCTAGAATAATCATTAAAGATCATGGAGTAGATTGTTTTTGCCAACAGTTATGGAATTGCCTTCCAATTATATTTGCAAATAGGCTTTGTTTTAGGTTCAGACACAGTGGGTTCATAGGCACAGACAGAGGTAATCTGGGATCTTTGGGCACTATCACCCAAAACATTACGATTACACTTAATGAAAGAAGTCTCGATAACTGTTTGGCTTTATGTTGTACAGGTGTGTAATAATAATGACTCATAAGTCAGGAGGATTGGTTCCCTTTTGACTCTGGTTCCTCTTAAGATTTCTTCCTCAGTAGTTTCAGGGAGATTTTTCTAGCAATTGTTTCCCTGGCTTTGCTCATTGGGGATTTAAATAGAAATCTACATCTGTATTTCTGTAAAGCTGGTTTGTTTAATGTGTTAAAATTCAGTTGAACTTACATGCACAATCTCACATGCACAAACCTGACTACGAGTGTCTGACTAGCACTGTAGTAAGTTGTTATGCTAATGATCTAATAGACACATGATATGAGGTAAGATAAACTATTAATGAGCTACTGGCAATACTCCTTTACTATGACATATGCTGTGTGTGAAGTTACACCCATACAGTAAATGCATTATTTCCGCTAGGGGTGGACATGATGTTTTACAGCAGCATTCACATCATTGTGAAAGTATCAGCAGCCACGCCTCAAAAATCCAACCGGCACTTGAATTACTTCAAATGTCTTATATACAGAAACTAATGTGCATCTTCTCATCCCAGTCACCAAAAAATTTGTTTTGTTTTTTTACAGTATGTATATATTGTATGTATATAATGGAAATGTACATATCATTGCTTGGCAACAGCTAAAATTTGTCCTATGTCTTGTAAGCATCATTTTCAACATGGCTATTGCAAGCACATGTCAAACAATACCAATTACTGCAATATGAAATTTACCCATATCAGTGGGTGCATGCATTAGTTCTCTTAACTTTTGCTTTTAAAGTAGTTTTGGCTAAAACTATTTTTAAAAACTGGGCAATTAATATTAGTGGGAGGGAAACAAACAAAATATTTTAATCCCATGTGCTGAAGTCTACAACTCTTATTTCAGTTAAAACACACAGGAAAGTAATACACACAAGAAATGATCTGCTGTGATTTTGCAAAGATGAAGACTTACCGCCATTTATGAGTGTGATAAGGACAAAGCCGGTAAGTTGTGTAAGGTACAGCATCGTCTTTACCAGAAGGCTGACAGATGACTGCAGTGATGATAAGAACGAGGATGATGATGATGAGGATGATGATGATGATGATGATCAAAAAAGTGTATGTATCCAACAACATGTGGCAAGGTCAAATAGGTCTCCTCTCTGCATCAAGCATAAGCATGCACTGACAAAATAACCAAGCAGGAAATCCTGTTAGGTACAGTATGTACGTAATAGGAGGAAGCTTTTCTTTCTGAGGAAGAATGACAGTTAAGGGTTTTCTCAGAAAAAAAAAATGCTAATTATTTGCAAAGAAAACAATGAAAATACATTTCAAAACTACACACACACACACAAACACACACATATATATAATTATAATTAATATATAATTAAACTACACATTCATACAAAACAGTACATTCATATATAACATATAAAACATTAACAAACAGTAAGAAAGCCAGGATTTTGCAAAACATGGAAATACGTGAAATAAATAGTCAGGTGTTTTTTTTTATTGTCATTTCAACTGTATACCGTAGGGACAGTACATAGTGAAATTAAAGAATGTTCCTGCAGGACCATGGTGCTACTTAAAACAACACAGATCTACACAAGGCTACACATAACTAACCTAAAAGAATAAACCCGAGACTACATAAAGTGCATGAGTGCAAGCATGTGCAAACAATTCTACATAAAACATCTGAAAAAAAGGCGCAGTAAAGGATAGTGCTGTGCTGATCAGCATAAAGGACTAGAATTATTGAAGGGTGAAGAAATTCTGCTTATTCATGATGTGCTCATGTCATGTACTGTAATAATCTTCATTCTTGTGATTCTAACGTTGCATCGTGTACTTCTGTCTGCCTGGTATAAAAATATAAAAATATGACAAAAGCGGCACCCCCATAAAAGTCTATAGAAGCATTTATGATGCAGCAGCCTGGAAAGATCCCACCTGCTCTCCCACTCTATATAGAAGCTGTCATAATCTGCAAGCACCTGCTGGCAATTCCAGTCCTTCATGTGCACTTGAAGGAAGCCTGTATGGTCAGCTAGCAGAGATTCTACAGACCTAGCCGGGACTCAGCATCCACGTTCCCAAAGCCTTGCAGCGTAAATGGCATAAATTTCATATTTTGACTCAATTTAAATATCATAAATGCTCTCAAATTGGTAGGAGATCACAAGAACAAACAGGAAACCCTCAGAGCCAAATTAGTATTTAAGATCATCATAGATTAATTATATCTGACTGAATTAAGGGCTTCAGAGACGTGCACTAATGCAGACTTTGAGTCATCCCTAATCCCCCTTGGCACAAAAAGAGATTTCCCAGATGCATTTTGATTCAAATGTGCCATGTCATGAATTTGTTTTAAGTACAGAAGATCAAGAAAGAACCTTTAACACCATGTTCCTTGAAGAGATCCTGTAATCTGAATAATTTTACATTTTAACACAAGCCGTTAATTAAGTAATAAATGTAATGTTTGAGTGTGTTGTAATATAAAATATGACTAATGTGAAATTATGACTAATGAAATATAACTTATGTGGTTTGATGTGGCCTAAACACAAAGCATCGTCATGGTTACTAGTCTAAAGTTGGTTGCTTTTCAATAACAGTATTTCCTCAAGTGCTTCCTACAACATGCCATAGCAGTTTTTCCCGCTAACAATCTAGCATTTTTTTATCTGCTTATATGGAGTGTTAAACCTCCAAGTGGATTATAGCTTGAAAATGATAATGCATTAAAACTAGCAAATTTTCCTTGCAGCTTGAACTATTGCCAATTGCTGCCGAGTGCTGTTACAGTATACAAAGTCATCAGACAAATCGAAATTCATAATTCAATAGCACACTGTTGTGCACACAACTATTCTTCTGCATTTAACTGCATAGCAAATCAAAACCAGGCTCATATATGAAGCTTTTATTCTGGTCAAGTACACAAACAAATTCAACAATGCCATTGTCAATTTTACTCCAATGGTTAAAAACACACGTTTTAAACATATGTACAGGGTTGTGGCACATGCCACTAAAACAAAATGTTGCCTTAGGCTAAATAAAGCATGCTGAGAGGAGCTCACATTGACGCAATGCGTGCAAACTCAAACTGTGGTTAGTATTTTTCTATTACCACAGGCTTCTGTAGTGAGTCACAAACAATCTCCAGTCACCATAACAACCAAAACAACAACCTTAATACATCGGAAGAAGCAAAGTTTCCGGTAAATGTTGAGTTTACTTCTAATAAAATTCTATTTATGCATATTTATAGAGAACAGTAGGCTCTAGAAGAAATACATTTATCTAACTGATAAGTATGTTTTGTGTCTAAAAGCAGAACACTAATGTGTTCAGAAGCAGCTGGCACAGACAGTTTAAAACATTTTGCATGGCACTGGTCGAACATGGGGGGAGGATGGCAAGTTGATCATAACCACATTGACAAAGTGAAAGTACTATACAAAAGACAGATTTCAAACTCACTGTAGAGGTCTCCAAGAAGCAAGTCTTCTTAGTCAGTTTATTTATGCCACTTCTTCATTCACACAGCAACCAGAACCAGTGAAGAATATGTTCAGTCTAAATGTGAGTATTGTGAAGCAGGAGCAACAAGGATAGGACAAAACAAAATTCATTATTTCCCTATTCACCTTTAAGCAAATTCGTGGTACAACTCCTTTGAACAAAGGCACATATTTCTTTTTTTACTAAGTCTTATCTCTTAATGAAGCAGTTGAGACGTACAAAATACCAAGAAAGTCTGAAATTCATGTCAGTTTTTCTACGGTTTATGTTGAAAAAGAATGCAGAACAGAAGCAATGTCACTAATCGTCTCAGACTTTGGACTTCACAAGAGGCTCAACAATTCTAGTGTTGAATATGTATGTAAACAGTATGACTCACTCACTTACTCACTTGCTTACTCACTCATCATCTATACCTCTTTATCCAGTTTAGTTTTGAAATGACAAGTTTTACAAGTAGGTAAGCTGAAGATCATCTCTCAACACACAACACATCAAACCTTGCAGCAGTTCGGCTACAGTAGCAGAAGACCACACCCAAAAGTGCCACTCCTGTCAGCTAAATGAACATTTTTGCTGACCAAGTTTCTCTCTTTATGACCGCAGGATAAGGCATCATGTCACAAAGCTAAAATCATCTCAAACAGGTTTCTTGAACATTACAATGAGTTCACTTTAATCAAATGGCCTCCACAGTCACAAGCTCTCAATCTAATAGAGCACTTTTGGGATGTGGTAGATCTTGACATTTGGACATCATGGATGTGCAGCCGACAAATCTGCAGCTACTGCAAAATCTCAAAGAGATTAAAATCTCTAAGAAATGTGTTGTGTTGACGAATAAAATTGCATTGTGAAAAGAGAATTCTGCACTGCTGTGTGTTGGAATGTAACGTTGTACGTAAGTGCGGTTTGGAGTTAAGTAAAGGAATGAGTGTTCACTATTACTGTCTTGTCAGTTTCATTAATTATACTGCTAAATACCACAAAATGTTTTCAGAACCGTGTTGAATCTATGCCATGAAGAATTAAGACAATTATGTACTACTAGCAATGTGTACCTAATGAAGTGTCCGGTGGGTGGGTATACACATTGTATGACAGAAGGTGCAAATTGGATATAAACAGACATGTGCAAAGTTGCAAGCGTGTAAATACACATAGGTGTGAAATGACTGCATGTACATAAAATAGAATGTATATAACTATTCTTGGTACTGGAGTGCAGAAAATACCCTTCTGTTAATCTCAGTGTGCGACTGAGCTGTGCGCCTGGTGTAGGAAGCATGAGTAATGCAACTTAACTTCACTTTTAAGACCTGTCAAAGGAAAAGCACCAATATCGTGAGAGTTACTTGTCCTTAGATGGTGTGTTAGACCTGCATGCCATTACATTCTAGTACACTGTAGATGAATATATTGCATATCACTATGAAAAAAGTGTTTAAATTAACCTGTATGCATAGAAAGAAAGTGAGCTGAGCTTTTACTGAAGAAGTTAACAGAGCCATGCATCTACTCTGGATGATGGTGCAGCCTGTCTGAGTGAATGTGGATGTGCTGGAAGGCTTGTCATAGCATTGATACAGAGCCATTATTATATTATTACAGAGCTTATATTATTCTTGTTCTTGTAATATTATAATGTTCTTGTTTTAATATAATATTGTTTCATAGTTACAACTCATACGGTTTCATATGGTTCACATTTGACAAAATGTTGGATAAAACCTAGCTGATACAATAGTAATGTTTTTCTGTAAAAGGATTTTATTTTTATTAGTATTTATAGAAGGAATCTTCAGTCAGAGATATCAGGTTGCCATTTATTTATTTATTTACATTCAAAACAATTTCAAAAGTTGTTTCTTTCTACAATTCTCTCTAATTATCTTTAAGTGAGAGAATGAAGAAATGATGATGAAGGAATGAATTTATATATAGGAAATATAATTTTAAAATGAGCTTCTTTCATAAACATTCAACAACATTAAAAGTATCTATAACTGTCTAAATAATATAGTGTCATTTAATAAATAATAAAGTACAAAACAAAAATATGTTTTTTTTTTATATTTAATTGATATTATAAATCACATTTATTTGCTAAAACTTGATCTATCTTGTTGTAATACAGTAAACATTGGTTCAGGACAAGGGACAACCCCCAGATCTGAAAAATAAGTCCAACATGGAAGTGCCTAAACGTGCAGTTCCTCGAATGACCGCTAGGAGCTAACTTCAAAATTGAGTCAATTCCCAGAGAGCCCCATGTTAAAATTACCAACTTTATAATAGAAATAAACATCTGCAACCTGGTACAAAAAAACGAGAGAGTTATCCAGAGCTTGATTTCCCAATCATGACAACTGTACAGGAGATGAATTTGTATGCAACTCATGAATTAAAATTATTTTAAGCCATATATTTTGGCCAATTTGAATGACTGGTGCATTGCTGGTCTCAAAACACTAGCTGTCTGTTATCCATGACTTTAGCCAACCAGCTATCTGGAATCATTATAGTTTATCTTAAAACAAGAAATGTAGGAGATTACACAGGGCAACGCGTAGGGTACAGATGACAGTTAAGCACCAGTTAGCCACCATATTATTTTTGTTGAGCTAAAGCTAAGCTAGATGGCTTGTGGTGAATGAGGTAAGTAGGCATGTTCCAAACAACAGCCAGACACTGTTTGTTTTGTGCATTTGCCCGTTTACTGTATGTATTAACCAAGGTTTATGCGGAGTCAGCTCCTGTCAAGATGGCGACAACCAGAGTTCCCACAGATGAGCTTCAAAACCACTCTTCATGTGTGACATGGATGGTTTCTCCAGACCAGGCCCATGTTGCTAGCACCCAATTGGTCCCCTTGACGTTTAGAGGCTTAACAAAGTGTCACCCATTTCCTAAGTGAACAAACTCACTAAGTGCTACTCATGCTTGTGGTTCATTCCACTCAAGATCTGCCATTCTTCTAGAAGCTTCACTGCTACTGCAAAACAATCTTACAGCATGTAAAGTAAATCATTCTTCAGTCTGACTATCAATAACCTACAGTTTCATTTCACTTTTTGGAAGTAATAGACAGAGCCCCTTTTGCACATGAGGAAGGTCCAAGAGGTGCCACACAGGGTCTGAATACTTTACAGTCTGTGCAGTTTGTATAATGGTGTAAATAAAAATTGGAAAATAATAGGTGCATGAGTTGTTTCACCAGGGGTGTAGTAAGAGCTGGGGATGTAGCCAAGGATTCTAAGATGACATACGTTAAGAATCAAGAGAACAACCTAAAATATCAAAATTGTCTAAAACAAATTCCACACTTGAATAAGGATGTCTATTTTCTAGCCCTGTTAATTCAGTTGCTAGCCATTCCTCAAATTTGAAAGGGAATAAAACAGGAAGTATCTGGACTGATGCGTGACTAGAATATGTTCAGAAGCTTTTACTTCTCTTCCTGTGGTTCAACTTTGATTTAATTTTTTTTTCTGTTTATTAAGGGCTTCCAAATGTTTGACCACTTTGAATAGTCTAAATAAGGAAATATTATTTGTTTAGTTGTTCTGGTTGAATGTAAAATTATGTAAAAGAGACAATGAAATATGAATGACAAGCACCTCGTAGGATCAGGTATAATACTCATTAGTTCATTCAAGAAATTCTGAAAAGAAAGTTCCAATAGGAACAGGATACAATACTTAGTGGCATACAGACATACACCATAAGGCCAAATGTATGTGGACACCCACAATTCAAATCCATGTTGCCATGGAGTTAACATCACCCAATTCCACTGGATGTCTTTGTGCACTACAGCATTTACAGTTCCCCTTTATTGGAACTAAGAAACCCAAAGCTGTCCAGCAAGACGATGACCCTCTGTACAAAGTCAGGTCCATGAAAACATGGTGTGTTAAGGCTGGAATGGAGGAACCCAAGTGTCCTGCACAAAACCCTGACTGAAGTCAACCACTCTGAGCACATTTGGGATTAACTAGAATGCTTGCCAGCTCTGCCTCCTCACACAACATTGGTACCTGAGCTCGCTAATGCTCTTGTAGCTGAGTAAACAAACCTTGGAACGCCTTCCCAGAATTGGAACTGAGTTAGTTAGCATAGAGTATGATAGTATCAGTATTTGTGTATAAGGCTGTTTGAGGTAAATATATTAATTTACAGAAACAAACCACACATGAATACAAACATGTTCAAGTCTTGTTTAAAGTAACTGTTATCTTTTTACCGTTTCTACCATTGTTAGATTAGTTTTGCAATCTTTAATACAGTATTTACCCTTAGCAAGATTTTGAATTGCTGCTAAGTTAAGCCAGTAATGTGAACTACATACTGGAGTTTATCCTGTGTATTAACCAAAAAAAGCAGCCTAATTCATGAAGTATGAAGAGACGCTTTGTCATTTCCTGTCTGTGGTGGTGCAGTAAAGGGGAAGAAGGTGGGGATGATCCCACAAGCCTTGAGGGGGCATGGACATTAAGGGGAACTTAGAGTAACAAGTATGAGCATGAAAGCTGTCCACTAACCTGTCAGGTTATTCTGTTGTTGGCCTCAAATTTGAACGGGCATCAAAACAGGAAGCACCTGGCTTTGTGACTTTGTGCCATTTTTTTCCTTCTCTTCTTGTGGTTTAACAGTCATGAGAAAATTTAGAGCAACTTTAACTTATAAAGAAATTTTTCGCAAAAGGTCTAATTTTAAATATATATCATTATTGCCATGGAAGCATTATGTACGCAAGTGTGGCATCAGCACAGTGCGTAAAATTGTGAATATACAGTACAACTGCTTCAGGTACACGTCAAAGATCAGAAAGTGACCTTAGTTATTTTGACTCTGGTTATTGGTGCCAGGTAGTAATTCAGAATCTTCTGATCTTTTTTTTCACATGCAACACCAGAATGGTGCAAAAGACGAAAAAAGAATATATCTAATGAGCTGCAGACTTTTTGCCAGAAACACTTAATTGATGAGATCGGTAAGAGAAGACTGGCCAGACTAGCTCAAGCTGACTACAACCACACTTTATAACCATGGTGATCATTAAAAAAACATCTCAAAAAACAAAACATATCAAATTAAGAGGAAGATGAGACATCTAGGAAGCCAAAAACAGGAAGCTGGGGCTAAAGTGGTCAGAGGCTAAAAACTGATAGTTAAATTTTGGGCAAATATTGCCTGGTCTTATAAATATCCATTTTATCTCCTGGTCCATTAGGTATTGTTGCTGACAACAATCACTCCTTTATGATTACAAATTACATATCTCATATGTTACTTTCATCTTCATACAGCGCCATGTTTACTTCAGTCACCTCCTAAGTCACCAAATCTGAATAAAATAGCATAAATACCATTAATGAGCTAAAAGCTTTTACATGCAGGAAATAAGCAAAGTCTTTGATTCAAGTATTGAATTGTAGAATTTTATTGGAGGTTAGAAAGTGTCAAGAATTGTCAATGATATACTGGCTTTAGGAACTGAACAATGAATGTTTGTGGAGAGAATATTGTTCTATTTTAATTTTTCTTTTTATTGGTTATGAATTATTTAACTGGAGACAGGATCATGGGAATCCAAGGCTCATCTATGCCTGTGGGGACCAAAGGCCAGCCCATCCGGCCTGATCGCACAGAAAAGCCAATGCAGCACACAGGAAAATTGGCAGACAGGTTGGAATCTGCTGCCATTAGGATGCCTGAGAGTCACGCAGCCTGGGGCCCCCAGGGGCCCCCACACGAGATTTTGCTGTATAGATCATACACGCTTTCACGTAGGCACACGAAACACGGTACACATTTAGAGCTTATTGAGCTGAACAACTTCCGTCTTAAACTTACACCGAAAAATGATTAATAACTTTCTGTGTGGCATTATATTGAGTGACATTATATTCAGTGACACGTTCAGTGACATCACATTGAGTAACATCATAGTGTGATGCTTACTTTCCAGCATCTGCGGCCTAACATCACAAATGTTAACACTCACACACGCAAACACATCTCACGCACACATGCGCATACATACACACACATTACAAATGTTAACACTTACACGCACACACACACCTCTTTCACAACGCACACACACGCACAAATAAACTTTTATCACAATGTTAACACTCTCACACGCACGTATACACAAACACACTCATACTCATGTATATCACACATCATAAATTTGTCTCACAAGTCCGCACGCAGAAACACACACACACACACACTAACAAGTCACATGTCTCACACACATCACACACATACTAACACACACATCACTAATGTTAACACACAGACTCACACACCACACACACAAACATGCACAAACACATTTAGTCATCACACACAGACTGACATATCCACATGTCACACACACACTTCTCTCCCTCACTCACACACACACACTAACGCACTCAACAAATATTTAGGGCCCAAACTGACATTAGCCCTGTATAGTGTGTGATGTGTGCAAGTTGTGTGGTGCAACCGTGTGGCGGTGGGTTTTCGAGGTCTTAACACACTCAAATAACACACAGGGTGCTTGGGCCCATCATCATTGCTTTCACCTATATTTATTATTATTATTATTATTATTATTAATCATAATCATCAATGGCCTTTATTTGGCCATGCAAATAGACATTTTATCAAATTTATTATTATTATTATTATTATTATTATATGAACAAAGCATTTCTTAATTTGGCCACCGGGTGGCGATAGAAAACACGCAAACGATAATTTTATTCCCGCTATTTCGTAACTAGTCTATTTTATACTTTTTTCGACCAGTATTTAGAAAATTAGCACCTTTTACACCGGGATCCACGAGTGACACGCCAATCAGCGAACTGGCCGTAAAATTAAACCAATCGGAACGAGGAGGCGAGAT
The DNA here is from genome assembly GCA_030014305.1 of Clarias laeviceps. NCBI lineage: Eukaryota > Metazoa > Chordata > Actinopteri > Siluriformes > Clariidae > Clarias > Clarias laeviceps. The sequence goes on along the minus strand of JAQMYJ010000023.1, from coordinate 30,486,264 downwards.
ATTAGTGTCCAGCCTAGGAGAGATGTGTCAGAATATGGGTACGGAAACGGATTAACGGGTAGTTTCCAATGTCTGGTGATGTCTTCCGGGTTGCCAGGCCCAAGGGTTTACCTACATTTTGACCAAGACAAACGAAAGGAGAGTGTTAAAAAAAATAAAATGAGAGATAAAAGGTCCAAAGAAAGTTATTTGGGTGCCTAGCGAGTACAGGCTAAAGCTATGTGCATGTGTAATTTAGGAATAAAATATTTATTTGAAGACGTGCCTTGTAGCAAAACGTCTGGATGATATATAGAGTGGGAAAATTCAAAAACTGTAAGCAACACAAATTGTAAAAAAATATATATATATATTAGTAATAATAATAATAATAATAAATTAACAAAGATGAATACTACAGGATAAGACAGATTTTAGGCTAGTTTAAGCCTTTGATTTTCCAGGAATTTAAATATCTGGCAACCCTGTTTGCAGCCGCACGCAGTCGTAAAATACACTGGCATGGGCTGCGTTTCATTTCCAAGTGTACTTCACAGGGTGCTCCCTACACCCTGCTCCGTTTGCTGGCCTACTCCCTGCTCCGTTTGCTGGGAATGTCAGTGAAGGGACCTTCCCTCGACATAATTCCGCCATTTGGAACACTCAGCGACGTCACTTCCTCCGTGAGTTACCATGGTAACGTAAGTCCCTCGAATACCTGTGGGTGCTGCCGTGAAAATTTCACACTACGGATATTAAATATTGAATATTTATTCAAACGAACTCGGATACCAATATAAAGCATACTATTGAAACTTTTTGTGTCTTTTTAATATGATGTCGTCCTCGATAATAATGATAATAAATATATAAATCTTTTTTCGAGCCACATTTTTTTCACACTCCAATGAGACGCAATGACTGGTGGGAATTTTTTCATTCCTTTTTCTGGTGAAGTGAACACCTGTTGTTCACTCGTTCCCTACACCGCTCGCAGTTCCCTTTGAACTGAACATTTTTGCTCCCAGTTTGGAATCACACTTAACATGGCTGAACACCCTGTGAGTATACTTCCCAGGGTACTTCAGGCTGATTGGAACGCACTTATTACTTTGGCTGCAGTTGCGTTCCTATAAGTCATTGCGTCTCGAAAAAGGATATATTTATTATCATTAATATCGAGGATGACATCATATTAGGACACAAAAATGTAAATTTTAATTTGATCAAGAGATCCTTAGTATTATATAGGCTAGTAATCTGTACAATTATTATTTACAACGTGTACAAATTTCAATAGTATTATAATGGTATCACTTTTTGTTTCAATAAATATTCAATATTTAATGTCCATAGTGTGAAATATCCACAGCAGCAGCAACAGGTATCCGAGGTGCTCATGTTACCATGGTAACGCACAGAGGAAGTGACGTCTGTGCTGGTGACTGCGAAGGGTGTTCCGAACGGTGGAGTTTTGTCAAGGGAAGGTCTCTTCACCGACATTCCCTGCAAATGTTGATTGATTTTATTTCATGAATTTTATTTTATTATGAATCAAAATAACTTTATCACAGAACTTTAACAATATTTTGACTAAACACATTAATACAAGATGGTGATTTGCAGCTTGACCAATTATCAGAGTCATGCTGTTACAGAGAAGTAATGAACCATTTTAGAGAAAACTATTTAAACTGCAATAGGCTTGTGGAGGAAATGAAAATAACTTACACAGAACATTAATGGTCAAACTGTGTCTTTCAGTATGGCTGTTATCACATATGAGCCATTCTCTCTCCATGTGAGATTATGAAGAGGGTTCACTGTTTTTCCATCTTTTTCCCAGGTTATATTTCCTGCAGGAATATATTATCTAGAAGGTGTCATGTCTCTCCCCTGACAGCTTGGAGGGTACTTCACGAGAGTAGAAGCATCTAAAAAGAACAAAGTATTGTCATAAATCATAAAACAATTGATAATACCCATATACAGCTGCGGCCAAAAGTTTTGTGAATGACACAAATGTTAATTTTCAAGTTAGGTGTCATATGTTACTATGGTATACCGAAGTATAATTACAAGCATTTCATAAGTTTCAAAGGCTGTTATTGACAATTACATTAAGTTTAATGTAAAGAGTCTGTTAACCCTTCTTTTTCAAGCCCTCTGCAATTAGCCTGGGCATATGCTCTCAAACACCTTTAAGGGCCACATCCTGACTGATGGCAGGCCATTCTTGCAATCAATGCTTGCGGTTCGTCGGAATTTGTGGGTTGTTGATTATCCACCCACCTCTTGAGGATTGACCACAAGTTCTCAATGGGATTAAGGTCTGGGGAGTTTCCTGGCCATGGACCCAAATTTTCAATGTTTTGTTTTCTGAGTCACTTAGTTATCACTTTTGCCTTATGGAAAGGTGCTCCATCATGCTGGAAAAGAGATTGTTTGTCACCAAAATGTTCTTGGATGGTTGAGAGAAGTTGATCTTAGAGGATTCTTTTATACCATTCTTTATTCATGGTTGTGTGCTTAGGCAAAATTGTGAGTGAGCCCACTCCCTTGGCTGAGAACCAACCCCACACTGTTGGCATGACACAGGACTGATGGGTCGTGCTTACCTTTTATTCTCTGGACAAGCTTTTTCTGGATGCACCACACAATCTGAAATAGGATTCATCTGAGAAAATGACTTTACACCAGTCCTTAGCAGTCCAATCCATGTATCTTTTGCAGAATATCAGTCTGTACCTGATGTTTTTCCTAGAGAGAGTGGAAAAGGTGAGGACCATCAGTCCTGTGTCATGCCAACATATACACACTGGCTACAGAAAAGAATCACCCCCCTTTAAAACAATCACATTTTGTTACTTTGTGGCCTGAAATGAAGACAGACACAGTTTTTGTTTTATTCATCTGTATTTATTCAGTGCAGCCTTTAATATCCATGGGAAATATATAACACCAACAAGTCATAAAAACATAGAATATGACACTAATCTGTGATCATTTTGATTAGCTCATAATGAAAAGAGCTTTCCTTGAGCATTTCAGTCCCTGGTAGTGAAACTGAAGCAAACAATCTACTATATTTGGCAAGGCACTGTCAAAAATTCTTCAGGATAAAGTAAAATTTCCCCCCAAATCAGTGGCGATTTCTTTAAGACTGCAAGGGAAGCTCAGCTTCCCCTATAATGTCACAAAATTAATGGTCAAATT
>JAQMYJ010000023.1:30404546-30452141 GCA_030014305.1 Clarias laeviceps | reverse complement strand
CGCTCTTTATATGTAAATATACCACCTGATACAACATTATCACAATACCTCAGTCTCGAGTCAATATAGATTTTTATAAATATACTGATTCAGTATTATTTTCGGCCATATTTACTTAAATTGCTAAACCTTAGGAAATAACTTGCTAAGGATGCTGTGATACCTGCAAATGTGTGAATATATATTTTAATGTGAATACATATTTTGTATTAAGTGTTGTTTTGTCCTTGACTTGACATCTTTGTTTGTGTATTTAATGTTTGATATTGTTTTTATTAAAATTATATATTAACACCCCCCTGCCCCTTGCATTTTGTAGACTAAAAACCAGAAGAAGGCACGTGTCACAGCAAACCAGTTGTCTGGTGAGACGTATGGAAGCGTACCACACTCCTTCGTCTTTCACCGTGGCCAGATTGGGAAGAGTGTGGAACAGCTGATGATGGACATGCGGCGTGTCATGGAGCCGTACACGGCGCAGTCCTTGAAGGTCTTTACTCCAAATCGTGCATACGTTTAGTTTTATGTTAAATATTCAGTGTCTTAAAATTCTCCCTTTTACATAACTGGAAAATTGTATATGAATTGTATTGAATATGAAGTAACTTGATGTACTTGACACACATCTTAATGTTGATCTAAATGAGCTGCTGGACAAATGCATGTCGTCCTTGCTTTAAAAGAATGGCGAATTAATTTCCTGAACTATGACGAGATGTTCAATTTATTTGGTATGAAGAAAAAAAAAATCTGTGTTTTGCAGGTCCGAAAGAAAAACGTTTTAAAAGATTTTGTGACTGCAGCAGGACCACTGGGAGTCACACACTTCCTCATCTTCACCAAAACCGAGACCAGTGTTAATTTGGTATGAACAGACTTATTTAGACATTGAGAATACAGAGATGTAAAACAAGATTCTGACTTGCCAAGGCATTAAAATGTGATCAACTTATTTAACTATCGCAGTATTCTGCTCGCAGTCATGCAGGTCTTTGTTAGTTAAAAAATGCAAATTGTGTTTTAACACACTTTTATTCTGTCTTTGTAGGAATTACAAATGCACAGATTCCAATTTTCTGTATGATTAGCACAGAATTGGTTATATCACTGAGTAAACAACTGATCACTGAGCAAAAGATCGGTTTATCTTTCGCTTTGGTCTTATTTAACAATATTTTGCTCACAATAAATTAACTCAGGTGCTGAAGTGTCATTGAATGCACATGAAGATATAAACAAAGTCTGAATGTATATTATGTTTAATGATTGTCTAAACGTTTTGAATCCAATTTCTGATGCATGAATTGCACCTTTTGCAAGCATAACGCTAAAAGGAGACTTAAATTAAAGTGAATGTTCTTCTTGCAGAGACTGGCACGACTTCCTAAAGGCCCCACTGTCCATTTCCAGGTTACTAAGGTATGCTGGCTATGTTAATCCTCAGGATTTGTTTGTAAATTTAAAGCCCTCAGATACAAATGATGAAATTTTATTATTCTGACTGTACAGTGATCACTTTAAAGTAAACGCACTGATGTATCTGCTGATAAAGGTCTTATTCATAAACTAAAGTTCCTGTTGCTTATTAAATAATGCATGTGATTTTCATTTTCAGTATACGCTCATCAAGGATGTCATTTCGTCATTAAAGAGGCACAGGATGCATGAGCAGCAGTTTACTCATCACCCACTGCTGGTGCTGAATAATTTCGGCTTGGAGGGCATGCACATCAAACTGATGGCCACCATGTTGCAGAACATGTTCCCCTCCATCAACGTGTACAAGGTATACAATCAGGAGTCGAGCAGGAGTTTTTGTTATTAAAAAAAAAAAAAGCATGATGAATATATAGTCTCCTGAGGTTTGCTGTGATTTGACTTGTACTCTGATATTTCTCATTTGTCACATTGCCATTTTTACCCAATTACAATAAAATAAATATTTTTCCTTTGTCTTGTTTACCTAATTAAGGTCAACCTGAACGACATAAAGAGGTGTGTGTTGGTGAACTACGATCCCGCATCTCAGGAAATAGAGTTTCGGCATTAGTAAGTAACATTATTGAGCATATCGCTGCCGTGGCTCACAGCAAAAAGATATGATAGTGCACATGATGAAATCTTTACACGTGACTGTTCGGTGATAGTGTTCAAAGTAAACGCACTGAAGCACTCCTCTAAATTGTCACTGGGTGTGACACTCACACATGCACAGTTAACGCCTCCCTTCCTCTCTCTCTGCTCTGTAGCAGTCTGAAGGTGGTTCCTGTAGGCATGAGCAAAGGTGTAAAGAAGCTCTTGCAGGAGAAGTTCCCGAACATGAGCAAACTGGAAGACATCAGTGAGCTGCTTCTAAAGTAAGTCAGATGAAAGGATGATGATTTCAGAGAACTGGGAAGAAATAGAAGGAGGACTACTGAGGGATTTTATTTGTTTGTTTGGTTTTATTTTTTAAATTCCATAGAAATTGCAGTTCTCTTCTCAGGCAGCAGGGGGCTCAAAATATCTTGTCTGTTTTGGAATGAGATGCTTAAGAAGGGATTGTGAGATGTTTTGCAAACTTTGCACAATTAATCTCGTGTGAAATCGCAATATGGATCTGTGCGATTATGTAATCACAAAAGGAGCTGTGAGTTATTACCGGTAATATATGCATAGTTGGGGAATTTATATAGAATCTGCTAAAAAGTGATGTTTTTATTTATTTTTTGCTCAATCATAAATATTGGCAAATGTCCTCTTAAGATCATTTTTCAAATTATTTGTTGTTAGTCTAGATAAATGTTTGAATAAAAAGTGGTACATTTAATATTTTAAATCAACATTGCAATATGTGTAAATCGCAGTACAAAAAAAATAAAATTTTAATCATGTGACCCTATTTTACACATCATATGAATAATTACCGTGGTCACTTTTGGTCACCTAAAGCTGTTTACATATTGGTTTGTGGGTTACAGGTATAATCCTGTAAGAACTGACCGCAAGGCTGTATAAACGCTGCATCTATAGAAAATTGATGAGTGCCTTCAAGTACTTATTTATATACTTGCAGATATTGAGGAGAAATTTCAAGTAAAATCGAGTGATGTTAGTGACCAAATCATATTTGATATACAGTATATAGTTATAAACATTTTAGAACTGCAATAAAGACAAAAAAATAAACTCTCATCATTGACTATTCATCTTCATTACCGATGTTAATTTAAATAAAAAAAGCTCTAACTAGGCTGGTCAGTTAAGAGACTCTAGTTGGACTTATAAGTCTGTTGGTATGGTTACAGCCTTATAACTGTATCGCCGCCACACTCTGTGCTCCAGCCAGGGCTTTTTTTGTGGGCTAGAAATATGCTTTCGCCCAAGTTGGACAAGCTGTACACCTTTGCCATTTGCCATCCCGCCAAGCAAATGTAGTTTTAAAGAGAATAAAGGTAGTAGGAGGGCTTTTTTTTTGTTGTTGCAATTTACTTTACAGGTAGCACAGGGATGTAAAGACTACTGCTTAATAAACCATAAAAAAAGCATGAAATGTTTTATTGGTTCTTTTTGCTGTAGATTAAGGATTCAGTTGTAGCACATAATTATTTTCTGTGTGCTCAGATTTTCTCATTTGATCTCAGATGTAAACAGGCTGGTGGGTTACATGCAATGTGGTGCAAATGATGACAATTTTGAATTTCACTGACTGCTCGGTGATTTTTCAAAGTAAACGCTCTGATGCTTTAAGAATAGTAAATCTAAAAATGGTCTTGCTTTTATACATGTACATTAAGAGTCTGCTTTGTTTGTTTGTTTTCTTTTACCTTTTAAGGGGTGTAAACCTTTCAGAGAGCGAAGCAGAGCTGGATGGCGAGCACAACGTCACCGAGCTGCCTCAGGTGTACTCAGGCCGCGGGAACATGAGATCACAGCAGAGTGCCGTCCGACTTACCGAGGTGAGGGAGGGGAGGATTTATTAAGCTCATTGTAGTCATTCTTTCCTGTAACCTTTTGTGAGGTAATTATTTATTTATTCGATTTGTAGATTGGCCCCAGAATGACCCTGCAGCTGGTGAAGATTGTAGAAGGCATGGGAGAGGGGAACGTGCTTTATCATTCTATTGGTGAGCGTCCTTTTAATGCAGTTAGGAGTACATTTGGTCTGTGGTGCTTAAATACTGAGTATATTTTTTGCTTTTTATAGTAACGAAGAGCGAAAAGGAGATTCAGGAGATCCTGAAGAGGAAGGAGGCCCGACTGAAGGAGAAAGCAGAACGCAGGACTAAGCAGGAGCAGAACATAGCCCAGAAGAAGGAGAAGCGAGATGAGAACAGGTAAATAGCACTAAGACACATCAAGCATTGAAGCAGGAGGTCCTGTTCGAGAACTTGCCACACCCCGGATTATTGTCACAAATAGATGATTGTCTAGGACCTGTTACAGTATACTCCTATATATCAGCAAACGTTCACGTCACAGACATAGTGTGTGTACTCTAGGGGGCAGTTTCTCATCCGACCATTTTGATTAATCAGCTGATTTATACTTTAACTGATTTACAGTTAATTTACACTCCAACTGATTTGACAATTTCTAACTGGTGTCAAACAGTCAGCATTTCTTTAACACGCAACACCACAGTTTCTCCCAACACAAAATCAAGATTGTGCAAGTGTGCATGCCATTTCCCCAACAAACCCAGCCAATATATGCTGAACCATCAACGATGTCTGTTTCTCAATACAGTTATACATTAACTTAGCAGAAATAGTTTTCTGAGAAATTAATTTAATTTGAAACACAACTGTAAGGGAAGTAGGATTGCAGTCATCTTTTAATGCATTGCTTACACAGTTATCTAAATGCAACCATACTTTTGAAATATTTTTTTTCTTCCTGCTGTGTGGTTGCTGTTGTAAACTTAATATCTTAGCACACACCGGGAGAGGGAGAGAGAGCGAGATGTGTATATTAACCAATGTAGCATTTTTATTCCTCACTCACTCACTCGCTCATTATCCCACTTTATCATGTTTATATATGGACGTGGGGGCCTGAGCCTATCCCAGGAGACTTGGGGCACAAGGCGCGATGGTACATCCTGGATGGGGTGCAAATCCATTGCAGGGCGCTCACATACACACACTCGCATGCTTATTCACACACTATGGGCAATTTGGGAACACCTAGTAGACCAATCCGCATGTCTTTGGACTGTGGGAGGAAACCAGAGTACCTGCAGGAAACCCACCAAGCACAGACACAAGCACTTGATTACATGTGTGTTTTGGTGTGTGTGTGCGCACAGAAAAAAGAGCCTGGAGGGCATGAAAAGGAAACAACATCAGGATGGTGCAATGTCTGATGACAGTGAGGTGGAGGATCCTGGGATGCAAGGGGACCATCCTGAGGCAGAGGAGTCTGAAGACGAGGCAGAGTATTACAGACAGGCCGTCGGGGAGGAACCTGATGAAGGTATCAGTATTCGTACCCATGTTGGTTACCCATTTCACAATACTGTCAATTGTCACTATGTCACTAGGTACAGAAAAACCTTACTTTTAGTACCCGCATTTGTTTCCCATATGCGCACATACTCTCACTCTTTGCATGCATTTATATTTTATTAAATTTTAATAATTATCATCTGAGGAAAGAGGAGTGGAGCAGTGAGTAGCTATTGAGTACTAATGCTATATGTATTATTACTATACTATTGTATCACTTACTATAGGAAATATACTTGAGTGTTTAATTTGATTAGACATACAGTTGCTTACTCTATGCCAGAGTAAGCTTTCCTATATGGCAAGGGCTGGGGTGGGTGAAGAATTTTATTTCAAACAACCTCAATATTGGACACCAGGGCTCTCTATGCAGATGTATCGTATACAGTGGGATCTCGGTTCATGGACGTAATTCGTTCCTAAATTCTATTCATGGCCCCATTTGCTCGTAGACCGATTCAGTTTTTTCCATATGAATATATGTAAATAAAATGAATCCCTTCCTCATTACTATGAACTATATTTAACTTTTGATTTAATTTGTTTATATCACAAAATGTAAAACAAAGTATAAAAAAAAATCTTTAATTATAGAAAAAATAGTACAGCACTAAATATAAAAAATGTAGAGCGAGCACCTAATTTTTATATGTAGTGGTTTGTTCAGCGAGCCTCTTAGCCTAAGAAGGCATGTGAAGTGAAGGAATAGAGGAGAGAAAGATGGGTGGGAGGAGATTAATGTTTGGGAGGAGAGTTACCTTCCATAATAACAGTGGGTAACTCTCCTTCAGGGGTTTCTTGTCCTCTGGGTTGTACGTGGCAGCCATTTTCACAAAAAATCTATTCAGAGAGAATTTTTTGTTTGGGTGATACTTCTTGTCAAAGGCTTGGATGTCGCTTCACTTTGCACAAAATTCTTTTATGTCAGTGAGCAAAACTGATGCTCGGTGACGAACTCATGCCTTTGTTCAGCTGATGACGGCACCTTGTGATGGCAGTTTCTGGGTCGTGTTCTGAGGGAGTACATGAGCATAGATTTTTTTTTTTTTTTTGGTTGTGAATCGATTTGTTCATACTGGGGGTGTTCATGAACTGAGGTTCTGCTGTACTTGTTAATTTAGGGGCTTTAACCTGATTCTCTTTTTATCAATTTTCAGACATGTTTCCCACCGCAAAGAGGAAGCATGGCCCAGGCAAGACCCCCATGCCCTTTAAGAAGAGGAAACTGTTTGTGTCAAAAGCTGCTGGTGAAGAAAAATCAAGATCCAGACCTATGGGCAAGGCTTCATTTGGTGCTAAAAACTTTGCTGGTAGAAAGTTTGGTGGGAAGAACACAGGTAAAGTCACATCAGGAAACAAAGGATTTAGAGTGGCAAAAACAGGGGTCAGTGGTCGGTTTGGGAAAAGTAAAGGTGGAAAGAGTTTTGGAGGAAACAAAAGGGAACGGTTTGGGGAAAAGACAAGTAGGGCACAAAGTTCAAAGGGGAAAGGGCAAAGACCAAAAACCAGCTCTGCATTTAAAGGGGGCCCAAGGGGTGGACAAACAAAGAAGGACTTCAAGAAGAAGAAAGAGAAAAGATAAGATATGAGCCAGGATCTACGTTGCAGTGACTGGACTAGCAGCATGCAGCCTAGTGGTGGCAATGTTTGATCTGCTATAGCAGCTGTAAAAAGACTCTGATCTGTCTAAGAAATATTTGTGCATTTGTAAAAATGTTCATATAAATGTTTATTGCATTTACAGTGAAAAATAATGGTCATTCATTAAATTTCTGTGATTCTTATGAAATTGGTTGCTGTGATGTAATGACAAATTGGTGAGATGGGGGAAAAGATTGTGCAAAGGAAATGAAACTTGCATCAGTTAGATTTGGAGAAGTTACAAGAAAATATGTAGCTTTTAAAGATTGGCCAGAATGCAGGTAAGTAAACAAATTCTACTAGTCATTTAAGTATTAAAATGTGATACTTTGTCAGTTTATGTTGAACTGTTTATTGAATTAATGTTTACTGGTGTATTAATATTGAAGAAATTTTGCTTCATTATCACAAGGTGCAAAGATCTGTATAATTCATGAGTTTGTTAGTTTTACCCTAATAATGTGTGTATAATATTTTGGAATATGTTAACAGCCATGCTCCAGCGTTATAAATACATTTTGGTAGTGACATTAAAACAAAAAGAAACAAAAAATCAACACAGGGCAACCTACTGGGAGTTGACCCAAATACCTAAGAAATAGTCTTTAGTTGTTTATAGATTGCCAGTCACTCAGCTTCCCAGATATATTGGGCAATATCTTCTTGATGCCTGTCCAGTGCAGAACAGGGTGTGAATAAGCGCTTTGAGGTAAGTGGAGGCGTTTGTAGCTTTGAGACAAGCATCTGTGTTTTGAATTTGCTACAGGAAGCCAGTTGTGGGTGCAGAGAAGTGTGGTGGCGTGAGAATTTAGGAAAGTAAAAAATGAGCCGTGCAAGCCTGCCAGGAGTGAGGACCAGTAGTTCAGTCTTGAAATAACGATACTGAACAAGCACTTGAGTGGCCTCTGTGGAGAGAAATGAACAAATTCTTCTGATGTTATAAAGAAGAAATCGACAAAAGCAAGTAAGGTTAACAATGTGAGGGGGAAAAGGACATTTGATTGTCCAGGTTGTGATGAGTGTTGTCCAGGGAGGTCATACAGCAGTTCAGTTTTACTGAGGTTAAGTTTCAGTTAATGAGATGCTATCCAGGTTGAGGCATGTGCCAGACATTGAGATCCAGGTGGAAATTTAGTTTCTTAGGGAAGGAAAGGAGACAATTAGTTTGTCATCTGCATAACAATAGTATGAAACGCCATGCTGTGATCTGACCTCACCAAGAGATTGGGTATACTTGGGTAGCCTTGTGGGTCACTGATGGAAAGTCTGCATGGAGAAAATGCAGATCCCCTCCTTGTGACCTCATACGAACGATCTTCTAGGTAAGAGGCAAACCATTGTCAAATGATGAGAGGTTCAGGAAGCTGAGAACATCCGACAGTTTAGCTGATCTAGCAGAATAGAGCTTCTCGGTGAATGTGCCGCTTTGAATCCCGATTGGGGTCATTGAGGTTGTTCAGCAAAAGATAGAGACACTTGATTTAGGGAGAGAATTCTTGATTCTACAAGCATAAATGAGCTTTAATCATCAATATCTATATTTGAATGCTATTCATGTCTGCGTGTCGGTCAGTGGTTTTAATGTTGAGGGTAACCTGTGTGCTTTCTATATGTAGCAGCTCTCACTAGAGGAAGAGGTGAATGATTCTGTGGCACATTTTTAGTACATTCAATTTTTCTTCACTGCTTTACTGTGTGCCACAGCTGTGAACTGTTCGTAAAAGCACACGATGGCTACTAGTTAAGTAATAATAATTAGAAGAACTTGGTAGATTTTATCTCGTAGATTTTTTTTATCTTTCAAATTAACCACATCTTTTCAGAAAGTCTAAAAAATCACTAAATGTTTACTGGATTTCCATGAAAGGGTATTTGGGGTTTAGACAACTTTTTTCACTTAAATGAAATCATGAAGTAAAAACTACATCAATCATTTACATGTGAGAAATATGAATAAACTGTCAGTAAGAGGTAAACCCCACAAGTTGTACCTGGCACCAAGATATCATGCTCCTCAAACCATCCCAGAGCAATTTTTGCATTGTAGCAGCGAGCATTATCCTGCTGAAAGGTCACTCATTGGGGAATACTGTTGCCATGAAGAGGTCTGACTTGGTCAGCAGCAATGATTAGGTAGGTAGTATGTGTCAAAGTAACATCCACATGAATGACGGGCTTCAAGGTTTCCCAGAACATCACACTGTCATCACCAGCTTTCCTTCTTCACATAGTGCATCCTGGTGAAATGTCTTCTTTTTTTAATGATGTAAAAGAAAACATCAGACCAGACCAGACCTTCCATTGCTCTGTGTTCTAGTACTGATGCTCACGTGACTGGTCTGCAGCTAGACAGCTAACTGTGATGCAATGTGTGCTCTGATTCCTTTTTCAGCAATTTGTGGCACAGTAGCTCTTTTGCAGGATTGGATCAGGTGCTCTAGCCTTAATTGCCTACAAGTATCAATGAGCCTTAATAATCAGAGTTATTCACGTCTGCTGTCAGTGGTTTTAACAATTGCTAATCAGTGTGTCCTCCGGAGGTAGCAGCTTTATTCAATTCAATTTTATTTGTATAGCGCTTTTAACAATTGTCATTATCGCAAAGCCGCTTCACACAATCAAAAGAAAATAATGGAAATTAAATGTGAAAAATGTGTATGAATCAAAACGGTCAGATAGTTCCTGATGAGCAAGCTGAGGGCGACGGTGACAAGGAAAAATTCTCTGAGATGGCAATAGGAAGAAGAGAGGAACCAGACTCAACAGAGAACCCATCCTCAACTGGTTGATAACGGACAGCAGATGTTTTGCAGTCATACTGTGTGTAGGAGGCTGAAGTTCAACATAACAGATGATGTCTTTAAGTTAATATGGAGTCCAGTTCATTATTGGATAATGAATAATGAACTGGACTAGGAGTAGGAAACTCCAGTTCTGAACTCTTTAAGCGACTCCAGTCCTCAGGGAGCATCTGTCAGAATCAGTCGAGGCCATGACTGTCTTTATGGTAAATTGGAACTGTCCCCACTCACCAAATGCATCCCAAGCAGAAAACATGGGGCATCCAAGCGACACCATCTCCAACCAGAAGCGGGGAACCAGGCCAAGTCAGACAGGTCCAGAGGGCAGAGGGAGTCTGGATCACTGGCAGCTCAGGAGCAACATGTGTAGCTCAACAGAGAGAGTGGGAGAGAGAAGAGAAGAGAGAGAGGAGAAAGCTTTAGAGAAGGAGAGATAGCAGTTACAGTAGGTACAGTATAGTCACAGTCATGTATAAGGTAAATGTATATTTAATGCAGAGTGCAAGCAGCGACTAGAGAACTAACTATGACTGCAAAACTAAAAGGGAGAGACAGAGGGAAACACACAAATCTTTAGCAGGCTTCGAAAGCAGAAAGCTTCATCACTATGGAATACAGCCTAAGAGTTGACTAATTCTGCTACATATTTTTCAGTACATTGTAATTTTTCCACTGTTATTCTGTGTGCAACAGCTGCAAACTATGAGTAAAAGCAGATGATGGGTACTAGTTTAGTCAAAGTAGCAATACTAAGATGTAGTAGTTTAGGAATGTTAAAATGGCATTAGACATGGATGACTCTTCCTGGATGTTTCTCCTAATTAAGTGGCCAGAGATTCTTAAATGAAGACCACAGGCAGTTGAATGGGGACTTTCTAAAATGAAGTAAAATTTGAGTTTTCAGGTGGCAGTGAATCAACTTGGTGTGATAACACCCACTGTTCTTGAGATTAGGAGTAAAGCACTTACTGGAGATGAATAAATCAATAAACTGAGTGTCTGTGTTTTGAAAGAATGGTGTTTTGTCCCTATCGTTCCAGGGACTTTAGAATCCATGGAAAGGCAGATTAAACCTATTCTGGATTCTTCTGATCACCCCAGTTGTATGTGAACCGTAACTATGCAAACAAAGCCATTAGACATCACAAAGGGGAAGCAGTCTGGGGAAGAAAGAAAGAAAAAAAAAAACTCCAAAGTGCTGAAAGTCTGCTGAGAAGAAGTTTGGAAAGAAGAGAAATGAGGGAAAAGCAGACCAAAATATAAAGAAGATATATAGGAAGGATAAAGGAGCCGTGTATACTGAGATGGCATTCACACAGCAGGGGTTGTACTAGTACAAACAGGAAATGAAAACTCTATTTTAAAGATGTGATCAGAGTACATTTAGTCACTCGATGCACACGTAGAAGACTCTGACATCTGTACAGGATCTGTGAACAGACTACCGGTGAGTGAGGTGTTTACTTTAGGATTTTTATTTTATTTTGTTGGTAAAAGCACTGAGTAAGAAAATCCTAAATGCCTAATTTTAAAATGACTAATTGTATTTACAAGAAATTTAGGAAACCTACCTTAACAATTTAAGATTACATTATTCACGGGGTCACATATTTTGTTAGGAGTTTATTTATTGTTAAAAACTAGCTTTAAAAGAACTTTCCTTACAAGAATGATTGTTGAGGATTTTGAAGGACTTTAAAACTATTGAGACAGGATTGTTCAGGTCAGCTTGGGCATGATTTGAAATTAAACAGATGTGACATTCAAATGACAGAACAGAAATAATCCCTGGTGCGTTCAGGTTGATTTTGCTGTAAAATCCGATCCGGTGGGTCATTGCTAATCAGGGCACGGAGAAAGTGAGAACAGAGAATAGAAAGATGTAAATATTATATTTTGGTTATGATCATTTAAACTTGTCTGTGTGAGTAATGTCATTTTAATCATTTAGGTCACAAATTATGTGTTTTTATCTTAATCATCTTGCTGTTATCAGTTCTTGGTGCAATAGCCCAGGTTAAAGCTGACAAAGAGGACTTGTTAATTTTTTATTTTTGGGGGTGGGGGCTCCATCTATACATGTTCATTTAGAGGTAGGGAGTATATTGAAACACAGGGAAAAATCTGTTGTACTGATATACCCATAACCATATAGCTATTGCACCAAGAACCCTATATGGTTATCGGTTTTCAAGATGGATTACTTTAAATAGTTTTGCTGTCTGCGTTCTTCTTTTCTCCCACCAGTATGATTTGCTACTAAACTCACAGGAAGCCTTTGTGGTATTGCTAAGCTTTTCTACGTACCGCTTCCTTCACATAAATTTCAGCTAAGTTTAACTACTTTAAGTTTGCTAATTGTACGTCACTACAAAAAGTACAGACTATCAAATTAAAAATACATTTTGCTCTAAATATTCAGTGTTATTCATGTGGTATATAATAATATTATAATAATAATTATTATTATAACATATAATAACAAAGACTATGTTATTGTTACCCATCAAAGTTTTTTCTTCACTGTTTCTAGTTTAGTCAAGTAATAATAATAAGTTTAGTAGTTTAGGAATGTAAAAATGTCATTAGCGACTGGATGCTCTCTCTGGATGTCCTTAACTTTCTCTTTATTAAGTAGCAAGAGATTCTTTAATGAAGACCACAGGAAGCTGAAGGGGGGCTTTCCAAAATGAAGTAAAATTTCAGTTACATTTCAGGCGGCAATGAATCAACTTGGTGTGATAACACCCACTGGTCTTGAGATTAGGAGTAAAGCACTTACTGAAGATAAATAAATCAATAAACTGAGGGATTGTGTTTTGAAAGAATGGTGTTTTGTCCCTATATTTTCATAGACTATTTCCATCTATACATGTTCATTTAGAGGTAGAGAGTATATTGAAACATGGGAAAATCTGTTGTACTGATATACATTTAACCCTATATGGTTATTGTTTTTTTAAGATGGATTACTTTAAATAGTTTGCTATCTGCGTACTTAGAAATAAAGCAATGTATGGTTTGCTACTAGACTCACAAGAAGCATTTGTGCTATTGTTAAGCTATATAATAATATTATAATAAGTATAATAATAAAGACTTTGGGTCATGCTGTAAGATGTTATTGTTACCCATCAAAGTTTTTTCTTTACTATTTAGCAGATGACAGATACTAGTTTAGTCAAAGTAATAATAATAAGATGTAGTTTAGGAAGGTAAAGACTTTGTGGCATGCTGTTAGATGTCATTGTTTTTATCTTCACTATTTTCTTTTTTTTCATTTTTAAAAACACCAGAAACTACCAACAAAAATAAATTTTGATTTGTCAAAGAACACGTTCAGTTTAAAGCTAAAGTAAAAGTCCTGGAACTTTCTCGGCTTTGTATTTTATTAGTTCACTTAGTTGTGTGTGTAACATACTTGTAAATTTGCTATATACTCACCAGATTTCATAATGGACAAATAGGACTTTAAAAAGGTTAGCTTTGCAGTAACATCCATTTCTTCAAATTGGTAGAAAAATATTGCAAATTACTATAACAGGTTTGAATGAAGAATGTAAAATCTTTTAGAAACTGAAACCCATTGAGTACATCAAGAAATTAATAAATTATGATATTGATAATGTTGATAAAAAGGGAGCACTAGGACTTTGCGAGACAGATAATTTGCAATTAAATATATGAAGCTTAAGTCATAAAACACTGTAGCAGAATCTTTTCAAGGAGCATATATATATGTATATATATAGCTGTATGGCATAAATTAATTCTACATTACTTTTTTTGCAGGAGACAACAGAAGACTTTTATAGCAGTACATTTAAAAAAATTCTGTTACCTCCAATAGAAAGGGAATTAACTTCTCCCTTTATATGTTTTGCAGGAGACTTAGTGAAATTGAAGGTAAGGATGAACAGAAGCGGATGTAACAATACATTTTCTAAGGACCTGTTACCTCCCATTTATGGGGTGGAGATGTGTGTGGCACTGATGGGGAACATACTGGCACTGTGGCTGCTTGTGACTAAGGAGAGGAAAAACTGGCACACAGGAGTGGTGTTCTCGTGCAACCTGGTCATCAGTGACATCTTTTATGCCCTAACTCTACCACTTCTTATCCACGACTATGCAAGAGGACGAAAATGGGTATTTGGAGCTGCGGTCTGCAAAATAGAGCGATTCCTTTTCATATGCAACCTCTATGCCAGCATTTACTTCATTATGTGCATCAGTGTTAATAGATACCTGGCCATCACTCAACCCTTCTTTACACGCACACATATTCGCCCAAAACATGCCAAGATCACCAGTTTGCTGGTGTGGATCGTGGTGGCAGGTCTGGCATCTCCGATCCTCTACTACTCAGGTATAACTAAAGACAAAATCAGATGTTCCTTATTTGCAGAAAGTGAACATAAATCCAAAAGGTTTTTGTACATGGTGTTTCTTGCTATTTTAGGCTGCTTTATCCCATTTTTGGCTACGTTTGCATCCTATTTTGGTGTTTTGTGGGTGGTCTGTAAAAATGCAAATATCACCTCATTGGAGAAGAAAAAAGTAGCTCTGATTGTGGGTGTGGTCTGCGTCCTGTACACCGTGTCTTTTGTCCCCTATAACATCCTGCAAATACTGAACTTTAAACAGTCCGGTCAAAAGAATTGTTACATTAGTAACATGTTTCAAGTGTCAAAGGCATTAGCTTGTCTGAACATGTGCCTCCATCCCATCCTGTATATGGGTGTGTTTGACAGTATCAGGGCATTGTTCTGTAGAAGGTGCTCAAATAGATCAAATGTACAAAGCACAGTTTCAGAACAACTATAAAATGAATTTACATTGAAAGTAAAGAGTGGACTCAATACTGTGTCAACAGTTTCATCTATGGTCAAATCTTACCAGAGACAACCAGGTTTTGAGGTAAAATCTTCCCGTAGTTAGTAGAATTTTTAATACACACAATGATCGCAAGCTGTAAAACAGCCCCAAAATTTCACTGTTGCACCTTAATATATTATTGTACTATTATGCACTATACGAATTGTGTTATTGGATACTTGTGGGCAGTTGCTATCGTCCCCAAATATGCTGATGGACAGAAACATATTTTGGTCTCATCTGAACTGATTTTAATTGTAGACAAAGTTTGATTGTATATTATAAATATAATCTTTTGTGCAATTTTTCTAAATGGTGTGTTGTTAAAATGTGACAATCCCTAAAATAAAACAACTTGTGTTTTTCAGTTGTGTTAGCTTCAGATCATTTTACTTGTATAATGATTTTGGTTTAGATTTAACCCTCTTGTGTCACATTAAATAAATTTACAGCAAATTCATAAAATTCATGGCATAGTATGATTCCTTTCAAATAGTTATTTTAAAGAAGGTTAAAGAAAATCAGATCATGCTTAGTCCATACCAATCCACACGGTATTATCAGCTCCATTCATTTTAAACACTGTGTAAGGGGATAAATAATTACTGTGATCTGGAGTCAATAAGATTTCACTAGCCTTTTGTGTGAGGAGTTTATGAGAGAACGCTCACTATCTCCATACTGGACCTAAAAGTCATTTCAAGATAACTTGAACACTTCTATATGATTTTTTTATTCGTAGTTATGATTTTAAAAACACTGTGCTATGTGTAGTGTATCGGTCACCTTTAGCATGTGTGAAAAGATATGCTCTAGTTTCTAGTTTATCACCACGGTGGTGACAATAAAATACATGTAGTCCTGTCTGGTCCACATAAAGCTGTCTTTCTAAAAAAAATAAAATAAAAAAAACCCTCAGTGTCATTGTTTTAGTCAAAATACACATTTTTGGTTTTGCTGTGATCAGAAACCCCACTGAATTTTGTGGGCCTAGACCACATGGTGAGTTACAAACTATGACCAGGTTCAGAGTCGTCTAAAACTTACTCCCTTAAGCCTATAACAGTGTTTAACTGCCTGCTGCCATCTGCTGCACATGGCAAAACATACAAAAAAAACAATAAAATGCTCTATACCATACATATTTTATACAAATTTACATGAATTAAGTTCTCCTATCTTATATAACTTTAAAATAATTAATTCTACCCTTATCTTAAAGAAAATAAGCTGTAAGAGCAATTGTTGCTGAGATAAAAACATGAACCAGCATCTAAACAATAGTGACTGTACTGAACAGAGACACACCCTGTGATGGCAATGTTACCAAACAGTGTTATCTGATGAATAATAATGTGTTCCATTAGTGAATGCAGTCTGTCTAAATTGGTGGAATGGTCTCATCTGTAGATCCCACGCAGATAAACTGTTGTGAGTAAGAGAAATTTGTTCGTAAATAATTCAGGTGAGTAAGTCAGTGCTTTATGAAATTCTGCTTTTCTACGGTCAATAAGCTCCAAATGTTTTTTTCTTTTTGAAAAATCCAGAAGAAAGGTTTTGTATATTTAGTACACATACAAACACCCAAATTGCAAATGAGGCAGAAGACACTGCATATGCATACCATGTTTTCACAAGAACTCATCTGCTTTCTAATGCAAATGTGCAAATACTCTTTGATATAGAAGCATATAACAAAGCAGGGAGTCAAATAGAACATGATCTCAGGGAACTGTTCTGAAAGGTCTGCATTGTTAAGAGCCGGCAGTCTAAGCCCACAGTTACCACATTTATAAAAGAAAGCTTCAAATAATAAGCTGAAAGGTAAGGATTCAACAACGAACACAATGTTTATAGTATTTATACATCAGTGCACTCTTTATAAATCTTTTAGTGTTTATTGAAGTATATGAGAGAATCTGTAGTCTTTAATCCAACTGCCTGCCAGATAATTATATAAGCTTGCTTTATGTTCAGTTTATGTTTCAGTTGCTATGAAGTTAATGTAAGTGCACGTCTGGTCTAAATCTGGTCTATGTCCATTAGTATTACTGTACTGGAGACATTCTTTTTCAAACTTGTGTTACTGACATGCACAAATAACCTTATTCTGACAGAAGACTTCCCCAGAGCACAATGCTGCCACACCATGTTTCACTGTAGGAGTGGTGATAATTGAGCTATGGTCTGTGTTCAGCTTGCACCATGCGTAGCCTTTTAAAGGGCCCAAATCCAGTATCTCCGTAAAGCTCTCATCACATCACTACTGTGCTTGTGTTTAGATTTTCTTCAGTAAGTTTATTCTTTCTATCCAGGCTCCCACAGAATCCGTACAAACGTTATGTTACGTTAAATTCTTTCAGTGCTAAATGGCAGAAATAAATTCTACATTACAATTTTTGCAGGAGACAACATAAAATGCCAGCAAACAGCAGCAGTTGTAGCAGTCAATTTCAAAAAAATCTGTTACCTTCCATCTTTAGTGTGGAGTTGGGGATGGCACTGGTGGGGAACATAGTAACACTGTGGATGCTTGTCACTAAGAAGAGGATGAACTGGAACATGGGAGTGGTGTTCTCCTGTAACCTGGTCATCAGTGATATCCTTTACGCCCTCACTCTTCCCCTTCTCATTGATTACTATTCAAAAGGACGTAAATGGGACTATGGTGAAGCTTTCTGCAAAATTGAGCGCTTCTTTTTCACCTGTAACCTCTACATCAGCATTTATTTCATGATGTGCATCAGCGTCATTCGATACCTTGCCATCGCTCATCCCTTCTTCACACATGAGCACATTCGCTTAAAGCATGCCAAGATCATCAGCGTGTTCATCTGGATCTATGTGGCAAGCATTTCATCTCCAATCTTCTACTATTCAAGTGTTAAAAAGAACAAATGTTCATTAGTTTCACACCCAGATAAAAAACTTATAGTTAGGGTGTTTATGGCTGTTATTGGCTGCTTGGTTCCATTTGTGGTTACCTTTGCATCATATTTTGGAATACTAGTGGCAGTTTTTAAAAATGCAAATATCACCCCACTAGAAAAGAAAAAAGTGTGTCTGATTGTAGGTTTAGTCAGCATCCTGTACACTGTGTCTTTTTTACCCTATCACATTCTGCAAGTATGGCACTATTCACTGAAGGAAGTAGGAATTCTAAATTATTATGTGTGTAATGGAAATCAAATGGGAAAAGCCCTAGCCTGCCTTAACATGTGCTTTCATCCAATCCTGTACATGGTTGTTTGATTACATTATATGTTGTAGGATTCAATCCAATTCAATTTTATTTATATAGCGCTTTTTACAATTGTTATTGTCACAAAGCAGCTTTACACAATCAAAAGAAATTATGGAAGTTTGTATGAAATGTGAGTGTGTATGAATCAAAATGATTAGATAGAATGAGCTTAAATGAATATTCCTGAATATTTGTTCCTGAACATCAATCCTTAAATAGCTGTACAATGTAAGCTGTAAAGCTTTGATATGCAAAAACTTACTGTTGTATAATTGTACCTTTTAAGTCTCAATTTTGCATGATAATGTTGGACCATTTCCTGTTTCCTTTTCTGTGCTTAAAGCCTATATATGCTTTGAATGGGAATTCAATTCAATAAAATTTTATTATTATATTTATTATTTTATTTATTATATTTTTAACAATTGTCATTGTCGCAAAGCAGCTTTACACTATGAAAAGAAAATATTGGAAATTTGTAAGAAATGTGAAAATTCTTAATCTTTTTTAATATAGAGTCCAGTTTGTTATTGGAGTCTCATGTAGACTTTAGGAAACTCCAGTCCTGAACTATTGAGCAACTGTAGTCACAAGTCCTCAGAGAACAGCTGTCAGCATCAGCCGAGGCCAGGGACATCTTCATGGTGATGTGGAACCATCCCCAGTCACCACATGCATCCCAAGTAGATAACACGGAGCATCCAAGCAACAACATCTCCAACCAGAAGCGGGGCACCAGGACAAGTCAGACAGGTCCATAGGGCAGAGCTGGTCTAGATCACTGGCAGCACAGGAGCGACATGTGTAACTCAGAGAGAGAGACAGGAGAGAGCACAGAGAGATAAATGACAGATAAATTAAGGTTAAAAAAACCAAATTACTGTATTCTGAAAGTTCTCACAACTGCTGTGATAGCTCCACTGGCCTACAGTAATGACTACAACTAAAAGAACAGACTGCATAATAAGTCAATAAATCTCAATAAATTTACACAGGGCATAAATTATGGATACACCCACTGATGGTTCTCACCATCCCATTTTAATGCACTTCGTATTATTGAAATTCCCTGGTACCATTTTTCATGTCTTTCAAATCCAAAACATTACACAACCACATAATGACTTTTGGCCTCACTCTCCATTTCCTTTTTAGTAAGTTATTTTGGTCTAAATTTCACCTTTAGTTTTGGATTTACCTTTTTAAGGCTTACAGTTCCAAGTGATGAAACTGTTAATAATAAAAAATAATAGTTCACAGTATACACACTAATGCATCCCTTGAGTCATACATTTATGATATCCAGTATTTCCTGCTGATGTTAAATGAGGCATACGCTTGTTTCCCCTTCTAGACACACTCATCTGGTATTGTACAACCACAGAATCACAGGATGCATGAACAGCGACTTATTCACCATCCACTGCTAGTGCAGGCCATGCCAGTCAAAAAGATGGAGAAAAATACAAAATCCTTGCTTCTGCTCTTAAGGTTGACTTTAGGTGCTGTACGTCTGCTAGCAGGACATTTGGAGGGGCAGGAAATAAAATGTAAGAATGTATTAAGAAATGAGGGTAGGAAGAACACAAATGTAAGATGAGCAACAGAACAGAGAACTAAAGAATGGAGAAGGCATTTGGAAAAAGAATTATAAGGGTCACAAAGTTTAATGCATAACATCCGGATAAAGCAGGCCTGAGTGGACAACATGGAGAAAAATGAGAAAGAAAAAAAAATAATAAAAGATGAATGATGATGAACTGAAACATAACCACAGTCTACACATCAGTCGATGAATTAGCAAAATTTTACCTGGTGATGGCAATGTTGTCACATAATTCAAGTTCATTTGTGGGCAAGTAAAATAAATCTCTTTCAGCAAACTTTGGAAAGATTAGTCCTCTTTTAGGAAATACTAAAAAAAGGCCACATTTCTTGCATTCTCAGGACCAAACAATAAAGTTTATCGTAAACTGCAATAATTCATGTTGGCTTTTTTTGTGTTTTATATTAGACACAAAAACACACATGGAAAAAAATGTGAACAGAGGAAATGAAAGTCAGAATCAGAAAAAGAGATGTGTTGCCTTGACGTAGATGTCACAGGAAAACCTAGGCGTAGAGCACATGGGTATCTGTACAGAATTTGTGAAAAGACTTTGTATTAAGTAACTGTGCTACGGGTGAGCAGGGAGGTAAATTCAACAGTTTCAGCTATACGTTCTCAAGGTAATTCACTATATGTAAGTTACTTGTTTTATTTGGGAAAATGTATATGGTGTTTTTAACAAACTCTTATCAGGATCTGGTTTTACACAGAAATTATTTATAAATGTCGTCAAACACTTTCCTGGCTGGTACCAAGAGATTTTATGCTTATTGGAAACGCCATGGTGTATATAGAGTTGGAATTTTGTGGTTGAGAGAATCTCGCCATAAATTAAAAGAAAGAACTTAACTATGACCCAAAAAACATCATTTCAACAGTAGATGCTGTACATGGATAACATTAGTGACCATAAAAATCTATAAGTATTTGAGTATAGCTTTAAGACCTTTGATATTGTTGTGGGCAAATTTAGGTATATGTTACTTAAGTATAAGATCTTATGCCCACAATAAATCCGGAGTATTAATCACAAAATCAAAGGTTAAAAATATTTTTCATCACTGATAATCTGTTCACTTTACTGGTTTCGCACTAAAAGATTTTTTTAGTTGTGGTTTATCATAGCCTGGAGTGCCATGTACAGGGAGGTTATGATGTATTGGGTGAATCAAATCATATTGATGATTTTTGTTTGTTTGTTTGTTTTAACAACATTTGGTAAGTTACAAGTGGCAGTATCAGTACCTCAAATATATATATATATATATATATATATATATATATATTTGCAGAAAATATAAGTATTTGTGCACATGTTTAAATAACGTCCCTCTATCCATAATTTATATTTTTTCCCAAAAACACACACACACACACCCACACACACACACACACACACACACAAAATAATTCTAGACAGGCAAGGAACTATATATCCTAACTTCAACATAAAGGTATGATATGTTTCATTCATATCCATACCTGCCCTTCTTTTCTGTTATTTTTATGAATCCCAACACTTTTATTTATTTTTTAATTTTTTAGTTTTTCACATAGAGCACATTATTCTGTCACTACGTAGTACTAATTATTCAGAACTGTCCAAAAAACAAGCACAAATCTAAGCACACAAACTGAAAAACAAACAAATC
The DNA here is from genome assembly GCA_030014305.1 of Clarias laeviceps. Classification (NCBI taxonomy): domain Eukaryota; kingdom Metazoa; phylum Chordata; class Actinopteri; order Siluriformes; family Clariidae; genus Clarias; species Clarias laeviceps. Next base: position 30,430,827 of record JAQMYJ010000023.1, on the reverse strand, counting down.
TGTGCCTGACATATGAAAGTGTCATCATTAACAAGAATGGTGGTTTGAGAGTTGATGATAAATCAGCTTCAGCTGTGTGTGTGTACAAGCTGTTTTACAACCTAAGCAAACACAACAGTCAGTTCACCCTTGTATACATATCAGGTATATGAAATACAGAAATACAAATTGATGTGACTGTGGGCAAATAAAAGGAAAGAAATTTATAAGCTACAGTTCTCAAAAGGAAAAATCTGAAGAAAGAAAGAAATAAAGAGGAGAAAATACATTTCAGAGAAGCTTAAGCTGATCGTTTAGCATCTTAAGATGGCATATGACATTTAGATTTTTTATTTTTTTTTGCAGAATGCATGCTTGAGTAAAGTAGACATGTTTCTAAAACACTTTTTAGTATTACAGTAATTAGTTTTCTGGTTTAACGGCAGTGGTGGCTCATTGTTAGACTTTCTCATCTACCATGCTTAAGGCTAACCCTAGTTCCCAGCCAGTGCCCCAAACACATGGCGTCCATGAGCACAGAGCATCCTTAGTGCTGATCCCAAGCCCCTATAAAACTGGGAGGGTTGTGTCAGGAAGGGCAATTACTGTGCCAAGTTAAATGTGTAGATATGCTGTGGCAAACCCTGAACAGGAGCAGCCAAAAGACCAACAATAATAATGAGTTTAGAGAATCAGTTTCATTAAAATCTAGTGCTTTTAACAATAGTCTACATCATGAACATGGACTTGCTCTCAATTTGGACTGAATAATTGGCATGGTTATATGTTGTTGTTTTTTTCAGTAAACTTTAGGAACATAGTAGCCCTTGCAACAAATAATAAATTGAATGAATAAATAGACCTGGGAAGAGATTAGATGTAAGGTGTGGTACTTTTAATGAATGCCAGCAAGCAATGAAATAAGAAGCACAAAACCTAAAGTATGTCACTTGGGTCAGGACTTCTGTTCAACCTCCGCCCATTCCCCTCTTTCTAGCTGTTTGTGTGTGTGTGTGTGTGTGTTAAACAGACCTTAGCACTGCAGACGTCACTGTTGCCAGGTAAGCAGGTATCCCCTACTGGAATTTATAACTTGTATTAGTTGTTATAAATTTATTCATTTATGCATTGGTCTGCAATAACAGTGTGTGTGTATGTGTGTGTGTGTGTGTGTGTGTGTGTGTGCACTGTGATGGAATGGCATGTGTGTGTGTGTGTGTGTGTGTGCACTGGATGTGTCCATGCACTGTCCATGGCATGCTGTCCAGGGCGCTGTCCCACCTTGTGCCCGCCTTGTCTCCTGGAATAGGCTCCAAGCCCCTTGCGACCTGTACAGAATAAGCGGTATAGGTGAATGAATGTTATTTAACATTCTGTAATTTACTGTCAAGTTGAATTACTTTGTATATAAGCGGTTTGATCTACCCATTTCCATAGATTTTTTATATAAACAGTATGCAAATTATGGGGAAAGGATGGGATAGGGTCCTTCCACATACAATGGGCAACAGATACCCTGGTGATTTATCTATAATTTTTTGTGGCAGTTACTTATGGGGTCGGGTTGCCACCTTGACACATGTGGGATCCAACAGTGGCAGCCCAGTGGAGCTGGGGCATAACATCCTGATCAGCAGTCCAACACTTTAACCAATGAATTACCCCTGCAAACTATGCTAACAATGAAATAAATCTGAAAATTGTGCCAAACTATTGAATTTGGTGTTTTATTAGGAATTTCACCTTTTTAAAAGTAATTATGTATGCTAAATTTAATTACTGTATATACGTTTTTATGGTTACACCACATTAACATTTTTGGGGTTTTATGACCCAAACATTCTATCCAAATTGATTTTGCCAGAAAATTTTAAAATAAAAATTTTAAACTCTTTCAAAATAAACTGTATGGACATGAAACAACGAGCATCATGATATGATCCATTTAACACCTTAGGATATCTGCCCATGTATGCACAGAACATTATGATGTTTGCTAATATACACATAATATCTAAGAAAGCATGCGTGTACTATATAAAGTCATGTTACATAACCTTTTGTGGTAGCTGCGCTTACATTCCTCTACCTATATTCATTCCTATGCTTCACACACACACACACTCACACGGAATCAGCTGGCACATAAATCTCCGGGTATACACAGTGCATGGTCAAAAGTATATGGGCACCTGATCCATATCATATGCGCTTGTTGAACATCCTATTCCAGTTGTATTCCTCCTCCCCTTTGCTCTTCTAATAACCTCCACTTTTCTGGGAAGGCATTGCAAATGATCTGGAGATTTGTGTTCATTCAGCTACAAGGTCATGCACGGATGTTTGGTGAGGTGGTCTGGAGTGCAGTCAGTGTTCCAGTTCATCCCAAAAGTGTTCAGTGGACTTGAGGTCAAGGATTTATCCCGGACACTTAAGTTCTTCCACTCTAACCTTGGAGTTCACAATGCACAATGCATTGTCATGCTGAAACAGGTTTGGACGTTAGAGCTAGAGTCATTGCCTCATAGTTTCATGATCCCTGGTTCAATTATGCCCTCAGGGTACTGTGTGCGTGGAGTTTCTCATTTTCTTCCAATTTCTGTGTGATTTCCTAAATATTCAGTAAAGTAAAGCCCTTATTTGTCAAATATTCATTACTGAACAGAGAAATTCTTTCGTTGCATATGCCAGCGTAGATGGGGTCAGAGCGCAGGGTCAGAAGATAGAGCTAAGCGTCTTGCTCAAGGGCCCAACAGCGGCAACCTTGTGGAGCTGGGGCTTGAACTGCCGACCTTCCCATCAGTTTTAAACCCTTCACCTTCAAAGATGATGAATCGACTACCTACATGCATGTGTGTGTCCGTCTGTATATCTTACAATATGCACCAAAGTGTAATATATATATATATATATATACTTGCTTTTTAAATTACACTTTGGTGTAATGCTAGTCTACCAGTGACGATCATTTAAAAACATGCTAGTCTACCACTGGTCTGGTTGTATTACGAGGGATCTGGCAACCCTGTCAGTTATGTGGACGGAGGGGCTGAATAAGGCATCGCGGCGGGACAGAGAGGTGTATTCATAGATGTCAGCCTGTTTAATAAACATGTGACTGGTTGTTAGACATTATTTGGTTTTGTTCGAGATATTTAATAAATACATTTTTGCTAGTGTTTTGGATCTTATGAATATTTCTGCTCCAGGTACTGAGGGATTTCACTTGACGCGGCGTCTAACGGTTTCCCGTAAAAAGAAAAAGGAGCGTGTATGCTGGAGAGAAAGGTGTGTCTGCAGGTCACGCTTACTTCTGATGTTTTTTCTTTTTCTTCTTTGTTTGTTCGCTTACATTGTTTCATTTTATACAGTAGCAGTGAGGGTCATTGAAAGGAAAAGAAAATAATAATGCATGAAAAAAATTACCTGGATAGAAAACAGTCAAGGAGAGAATAAAATGTGTAAGATTTACTAAAGGAAAACTCTGTACGAATTTTACACTCTAGTAGTAGAAGTGCAAACCTGTCTTTATTTAATAACAGCTATTGTTTATTCTAAGGTCCTTCAGTATCTTTACTCATCTTTGTTTGTGGAGAGCTTTTGTATTTATTATTAATGTTTGTTCCGAAAAAATCTAGGATAGTCCTTGCAACAAAGTTTTTTGGATTTATATTTGATTAATAACATAAGAAGACTTTTTCCAAAAAAACATCTGTTCTCACTCCATTGCAGTCTTATCTTATGAAAGCTCATTCCTTAAAGATTAGAACATGGCCAGCTTGTGCTGCCCAGCCCAGAGGTTCCTCATCACATAGGAATTACTTTGTACTACAGTACTCTTGTATGCATTATCCAAAATGTTTTTATTATTATTATTATTATTATTATTATTGATTATAGTTTGGTATCTTAATACACTTGCATGATAAATGTTGCACACCAAATGCAGGATGTCACAGGAAATAAGATCCTGTGAAATAATACTGTGCATAAAAATATAAAGCTAAGCTGCTTTCACTTTCAGGTTGTTACATCTGCACTAATAGGCATTGCAGGTAAATGCACTTTCTGTCTAGTGTGTTGCATTTTGAGTTTGCACAGCATGAACCTGTGATTACACATTATTATCATTGTAACAGCATGCTGAGATCATGTCTCAGTTCTCTGCAAAGTACATGACCTCTATTTCTCTTAATAGTAATAATGTCAGAAGCCGCAGATTACATAGTATGTCATGATTCCAGTTTTCAGCATCAGCAAACATCAAACGATGTTAACAATCACATTCGCGTCTGCAGGAACCAGGGTTTAAAATACGTTTACTGGGTTCAGACAAAACATTTGGTTGTGTGCCCTGTGATGGGTTGGCATGATCTTACACCCACACAGCTGAAGCTTATTTGTCAAATAATTCACCAGCTGTTTTATTTTGAGTTTTTGTTTAGTGGTTTGTGTGAATTCCTGTGCAATCACCATCTATAATCTGATCCACTCAGAGGGGCGTTTAATTATTTTGACCATGCTGCTTTATTTTATTCCAGTCCAAGTTTATTTGAAACATATGTCTTATAATTTCAGTGTTTTTAGCATGTACAACTTTCATAACGTCTTGTTTTGGCATATCATTTGAACTGGAACATTTTGATTTTGTCAGCTGATGCTACGGTATGTGAATAGCTAAGGGCAGAAATAAACTATATTTTTATCTTTGCAGGCAACACCATAAAATGGCAGCAAACTTTAACAACAGCAGTTCTGCCAAGACATTTTCAAAGGACCTGTTACCTCCCATTTATGGGGTGGAGATGTGTGTGGCACTGGTGGGGAATTTACTAGCACTGGGGCTGATTGTGACTAAGGAGAGGAAGAACTGGCACACAGGAGTGGTGTTCACCTGCAACCTGGTCATCAGTGACATCCTGTATGCCCTCACTCTGCCCTTGCTTGTTGACTACTACGCAAGAGACCGGAATTGGATATTTGGTGAAGCTGCCTGCAAACTAGAGCGCTTCCTCTTCACCTGCAACCTCTACGCCAGCATTTACTTCATCATGTGTATCAGTGTTAATAGATACCTGGGGATTGTTCATCCCTTCTTTACACGCACCTATGTACAAACGAAACATGCCAAGATCATCAGTTTGATGGTGTGGATCGTTGTGGCAGGCCTGGCATCTCCAATCCTCTACTATTCAGGTGTATCCAAAACCAGATGTTCCTTATTCGCAGACTCGGCATCTAAATCTAAAAAGTTTATGTACAGGGTGTTCATGGCTGTTATTGGTTGCTTAGTCCCATTTTTGGCTACATTTGCATCTTATTTTGGTGTCATTTGGGTCGTTTTTAAAAATGAGAATATCACATCACTGGAGAAGAAAAAAGTTGCTCTGATGGTGTGTACGGTCTGTGTCTTGTATGCCGTATCTTTTGTACCTTATCACTCCTTGCAAATATTGCACTTTAAACTGAAGGCAGAAGATATTACCAACCAATATGTGCGTAATGGATACCAAGTGTCAAAAGCATTAGCTTGCCTGAACATGTGCCTCCACCCCATCTTCTATATGGCTGTGTTTGACAGTATCAGGGCTCTGTGCTGTAGAAAGTGCTCAAAAGAATCAAATTAAGTTACCAAATATTTTTATTATTATTATTCTCTCAGGTTCACCTTGAATTAAAAATGGTTGTTTTCATGGACATTTATTCAGTGTATATAATCAAAGATTTGAAAATAAAACAGCTGGATGTAATCATGTTTTATGTAATGTATTGTTAATGTCATCAACTAGTTATTTAAATGTCTGCTCTCATTGTAAATATACAGTTTATTACAAATAAATGAGTTATTAAAAAAGTATCTTAGTACAGTACTTTTATTAAATGAAATAGTCATAAAAAATTCCACTTATTATGTAGTAGACAAAATACATAAAGTCATATTGGGATGGGTTATAAATATGAAATGTACCAAATATAATTAAAGGAGAAATTATATCATATTTGTCAAACTTGTCAATTGAGACACTGTTGAAGCTTTTTAACATATTCTGACAGAGTTTTTTTTGTTTGTTTGTTTGTAATTATTGCAACTTTATTACAAAATAATTACATAAAATAATAACATAAAATAAAGAGTGTACAAAATATTCATATCACATCAACTGCTTTCTTGATGTGCCAGTGTGGTATATATCTAGCCTTTATTTACAAACTCAACAACATACTGCTGCTTGTTCTGTTAATAAAAGTTTGTAAAATGCATTCATTAAAGAATAAAGAACATAAATATTGATTAATAAAGAGATAAACGTACAAACCTTGTTAAGCATATGAAAATACAATGAAGTATTTGCCACATCCAGATGTTTGTCATACTTTCAGATCATCAAAAATTTTTTATATTGCACATATATAAAGCAACTGCAGTACAAAATGCAGTTTTTAAATGATGATTTCATTTATTAAGGAAAAAAGCTGTCCAAACCTGCTTTGCCCAATGCAAAAAAGAAATTGCATTTCTGATAACTCATATCTGATAATTTCATATCGCTGTGGAACAATTTTGACCCACTCTTCTATGAATTGTTCTAATTGAGGCACACTGGAGGGTTTTCAAACATGAACGGCCTGTTTATGGTAATCTCAATCGGATTTAAACCAGGACTTTGATTAGGCGACTCCAAAAGGCTACTTTGTCATCATTCATTTTGGGGTGTTACAGATCATTGTCCTACTTCATAACCCATGTGTGCTTGAGCTTGAGATCACAAACTGATAGCCGGACATTCTCTTTCAGGATTTTCTGGTAGAGCGCAGAATGGAGCTGAAGTCTGAAAGCTTTAGAAATGGCTTGGCTCCAGACTGATACATATCAATTACTTTGTTTCTCATCTGTTCTTGAATGTTTCTTTTTTAGGTCTTTTAAAAATCATGTTGTTCTATTTACATGATTTCTTGATTCAACAGTTCCAGAAGTAATCAGGACTGGTTGTGGCAAGTGAAATTTAACTCGGCTTTCCAAAAATCAAAGGTCCTTCATGATTTAGCAAAGGAGGGGGGGAGGGGAATGTGGGGTTACTTTTTCACATTTGGCCAAGTAGGTTTTGACAGCTTTTCCCTTAATTAGTGAAATCATCGGAAGGCTCGGGTTCATTGCCCAGCCAGTCCCCTAACCCCAGCCACTAGATGCAGTGCCAGCCCCAAGTCAAGCTTGTATGTGCAAACCAGATGGTCTGCTGTGACGACGCTTTGCCGGAGCATCCAAAAGACCACAACAACAACATCATTTAAAAACTGCATTTTGTATTTACTCAGTTATCTTTGTCATATTAAAGTTTTTGTTTGATGATCTCAATCATTTATGTGTGACAAATATGCAGAAAAATTAAAATTTTATTCAAATGCAAAGACTTATTCACAACACCGTATTACAGAAATTATAAGATTGTATAACTACATAATCCCTCTATTAATATTAACTAAACTTGTGCAATGCAACTTCCATAAAAAAATTTAGTTGACGCCTACGTACTGGGAGGTACGAAGGCGTCATTGTGACATTGAAGTCTCGCGAGATTTCCTTCTTAACGCTCCCGGGAAAGTAGCTGAGTCGTTATCATCGCTGGGCCAAAATGCCGTCGATTGAATACGACGAGTAAGTCTCTATTCATAAACAGAATACGATTTTAACGTTAAATATCACATACCAAGCTAATTACAGATATCTTTCCTAGTTCGAAGCCAAGCTGGGCCGACCAGGTTGAAGAAGAAGGAGATGAAGGTAAGTTTAGCGTGGGTTAGCTTAGCACGCGCGTGTTAGAGAAAAGCGAGGCACTACGGCAACGTCCCAAATGACGGCGCAGTTTCTGTGTAGGTGTTCTACATAGGGTTATACTTCTCACTTAAACAGTACGTAATGTAAGTACACTATAACTGCATTTGGGATGTGGCTTGAGTTTAAACGGTTGACTTGACTTTCCACGTATGAAAACGTGATGATATAGAATGCCATTTGTTAAATATTAACACTTAGAATGTTAAGTTTAATATTGAAACTTACTATTGTGATATTATCTAGATTTATACATTTACGTCTGGCTAGCGCTCATTGCTAAGATAAACTCATCCTACCGCTAAACCGACATGTCCAGCCTCCTCATGAATTGTATTGGATATCGGTGTTTCCCACACAGGGATTGGCTCACTGTCGGAAACGTAAGCTAATGCAAAGACATTTTGATTAATAACAGTGAAGAGGTGGGGTTGGACATAATATGGATGAGAACATTTGACAGCTATGTGAAATATATTTAATTTACGCAAAATGACCAAACTGAATAACTTTTCTCCCCCCCTGCAATAGGGCCCAAGCACTATGACACCAGCCAGTAATTGTGTGAAAGGTCCCCCCCCCCCCCCAACAGCGCCCAAGGATTTTTTTTTTCCAGCATCCAAGTCATAACATTCCCCTTATTCTAAAATCATGTTGTTATTTTATTGGTATGTCCCCTTTAAATGCATGTCCACACTGTGCCCACTGTTTTTCTGGTGTGCCCGGGTGGCAATGGCACAGGTCCTTGCGCTCAATAATCATTGTTTGCAACTTTATTTAAATCATTATCCTGCCTTACACAACACAAATAATTCATATACTTTTATATTTGCATGTCATATAGGTTGTCATACCGGAAAAAATGAGCACTTCTAACAAATAACGTCTGGGCTGTTACCATGTGAACAATTATGTCATACAATAAGTATGTTAATATTCGACTGCCTTTCATGTTATAACATCGTTATATAATCTTCCAGTCTTTCAACATGATTCTTGAAAGTGAAATGCAAGGACCTCAACTTCAAGAATATATATGTAATAAATGGCACACAACCAGATAAATGATTAAAAGTGCAATCAATAGTTTTACATATTTTTCTAAATAGAGAAGTGCCATGAATGTCAACCTCAAATCTGTCATGTAAAATAAAATTGCACAAAATACTTTAAAACTTTACTTATTCCATCTGTCAATTAGTTTGTGAGGTATACTTATTTTTATGTGTGTTATGTGACCATTGAACAAACGGACACAACAGCAACAATGAAGCAGCAAAGATTTTTCCTCTTTGGATTTTTCCTGATTTTCTCACTAATTTAATCATTAGTGATGGCTAATTTCCTCCCATTATTCCGGCACATCAGGGCTACAACTACCAACCAGGCAGGACGAGGACTATCATACGTTTCCTCCGAGCCACGTGACGCTGACCAACCATATCTTTTCTAACTGCTCACTTGTGCATCGTTGCAAGTGGCATAAGGCACAGAGGAAAGCTTTAGCTTGCCTGAGGTTACAGACACCCATGATTGGCTAGAGAACCCCATCCCTCCACCACGAGAACTCTGCCCATCAAAAATCTAGGCTTCTGGCTGCATAATCATCCAGGATTAAAATTCGTACTGTCTGTGTGATGGGGTTAATTGCCCCTGTGCCACTCGGGGGGTACATTATGAGTACTAGGCTATGAGGAAAGCACAAATGTACACAAAAACACAGGAAATCTTGAATAGAAGTGCGGTCGGACAAATCATCCTCCCCTGCTCACAGCTTCTGTCGCTGTACCAACAGAACATCTTCCTCTGTGTGCTTGCCTTTGTAAGTGGTTGTTCAATTAAACGGCGTCACTTATGTGAGGATAGTTTCAGTTTATTTATGCGTGCAAAAGTGTGTGTGCATGAGAGTGCACAAGCACAGTGATGGAGAGTAACGGCTAAAATGCTATGGATTAGGAGCTAACGTTGCACTGTGGTGTGTTCATGACATCAGAATACAGATCTTTAAAGCATGAATGCTGATTATGACTATGGACACCTTGAATCTATAGATCATGCATAAAAGGGTGCACAATGCTTTTTAGTGTTGGAAATGCATATTCATGCTAGTTGTGCAGGTGCATTGCGGAGGGGGGAAACAGTGTTCCAGCAACATGTTGGAGGTTTTATCATCAATGTAAAAAGTCTCTGATTTTGTATCCAAAAAGAATTAATGTTTTTTTGGTTATGATTTTATTGGCACTTAATTTGAGATTGGCGATGGAATAGGATACCCGACGCTCCTGTCAGTCTTTAAAAAGTATTGAATATAAAACATTCCCGCAGGCATGATCCACCTAATGACCCTGAATTGTGGTAAGGGTCAGAGGAAAGTAGTAAAAACTTGAGAAATAACTGAGCTGTAAAAGTCTTTCTACTAAAGTCATCTTTATTTATATTATGTTTATTTTTTCAAGGCACACTTCCATCACCCAAAGAGACAGTCAAAGGCAATATCAAGACTGTTACAGAGTACAAGATAGATGAGGATGGAAAAAAGGTCAAGGTAAGGGCAGTTCTGAAAAACAGCTACAGTGGAACCTCGGATTACGAGCATAATTCATTCCGGAAGCGGGCTCGTATTCCAAAACACTCGTAAATCAAATTTAATTTTCCCATAAGAAGTAATGGACGCTCAAATTATCCGTTCTACAGCCCAAAAAATATATACATAAAAATAATTAATACAAAATATAAAGTAAAAATAAAACAAATTAACCTGCACTTTAAGAGAGACTGTTTTATTGGAAAAATTAGCAAGGAACATCGCTAATCACACTCGCGTGAGTGCTTAATAACAGAATCACTGCTGTAAAGTAAAAAAAAAACAAAAAAATTAACAATGAACCTGCACTTTACCTTTGAAAAGAATCACGACAGAGCGGAGTTTCTGTGTAAGGCAGAGAGTGTGTGTGTCTGTGTGTGCGAAGCTAAGAGGGTGGGAGGTTGGCTGTGGGGCGGGTGCTGGCTGTTTGTGTGAAGCCGAGAGGCTTCCCACACAAACACACGCACACTCTCTGCCTTACACAGAAACTCTGCAAGCACTAAAACCCAGGGGATATGATTACCTACAATTCCGCAGTGCAAGAGAGAGAAAAACCATTGGCTCAGTTGTGATCACGTGATTCTCGGCGTCAAAACAAGAAGCGTATGCGTGATACATGATACTCGGTACTCGTAAACCAAGACAATGCTCGGTTTTCAAGTTAAAATTGATTAAAAATCTTTGCTCGTCTTGCGGAACACTCGTGAACCGCGTTACTCGTAATCCGAGGTTCCACTGTATTGTGTTTTCTAAACGAGAGTCATTACCGCCTCATCTTACCGCTGTATTCTTCTACTTTCAGATTGTCCGGACATTTAAAATTGAGACAAGGAAAGCCTCCAAAGCTGTTGCTAGGAGAAAGGTATGATGGCTTAGGCTGATGTGTTTTCTGTATGAAAACAAATCTACATGTGGTAATATTTCTTTCTCGTTGCAGAATTGGAAAAAATTTGGAAATTCTGAATTTGATGCTCCAGGGCCTAATGTTGCCACTACCACCGTCAGTGATGATGTCTACATGACCTTCATCTCCAGCAAGGAGGTTTGTTTTATGTCTCTTGATTGCACATATCCACTGGACAGTGGCAAATATAGTACCAGTCAAAAGTTTGGACACCCCTTCTAATTCAGTCTCTTTTTAATTTAGTATTTATTTTATATGTTCTACACAATACTGGATTTTGGTGCATATGGCATTAGGTAATTAACAACAACAGTTGGTTGTTATTTTAAGTCATTAAGGTCAGCTGTTCTGGAACAATTCTTGTAAGAACAGTATTGTCAAGTGCTTTTGCAAAACCCAAGATGAAACTGGCTCTCATGAAGACCTTCCCAGGAAAGTAAGACCAAAACTTAGCTCTGCTGCAGAGGAGAAGTTCATTTGGAGTTACTCATGATTTAACAAACAGCACCTGAGATTAGAACTGCTATGAAGGCTTTACAGAGCATAAATAGCAAACACATCTCAATATCAACTGTTCAAAGGAGATTATTGCATATTTGGATGCCTTCAGCATTGGTTTACAATGTAGAAATAAATAAGAAAAGACCATGGAATAAGAAGGGGTGTCCAAACGTTCGACTGGTAGTGTGTCTTATTTTACGTGTTTATCACATGAGTTTAAACAAGTGAGAAATGTCAGTATCCCACAAGCTTCAGAAAACTCCTATATCACAGATATGTGTTAGATAAACCTACTTGTGAAGTTTTGAATTCAGGTTAAAAACTGTTTGTTGTACCACACTATCACTGTAAATCTTGCTTTAGGATGGATGAAATTAAGGATTGATAGAAGGATGAATAACAGGGACAGATTTATGGGGGATTGATTTTTAAGAATGCATAGATGGATTAATGGATTTAATAATGAGTGGAATGATGGTTAAATTAATATGTGGCTTTATAGTTTAATCTGATTTAGTTTGATTGGATGGGTAGGTGGAGATGGATGGATTGATGAGTTGTTTGGATGGAGAGATTGGTGGTGTCTCCCTAGGCGTAAATTCAAGAACTTTTAGCACAAAACAGAACTTGTAATGCTTTTCCCCTATTTTCCAGGACTTAAATTCTCAAGACCAAGATGAAGATCCTATGAACAAGCTGAAAGGCCAGAAGATTGTGTCCTGCCGTATTTGTAAAGGGGATCATTGGACCACCCGCTGTCCCTATAAAGACACACTGGGTCCCATGCAGAAAGAGCTGGCTGAGCAGCTGGGCCTGTCCACTGGGGAGAAGGAGAAGGCTGCAGGTGGGGTAACGGAACAGCATTACGAGAAAAAAGCTGCATATTTCATGGATATTTTTTCTTATGACAGCACATAATTGTCACTTTTGAGAATTGTTTACTGGATCATTGATTTATGTTTTATACTTTTGTTAAATAATGAATATTTATTAAACTGAAATTTTAATAGATTCAAGTCGACATTGTGGAGCTGTTGCTCTACTAAATATGGTAAAAAAAATAATAATTTTTTAGTTTGCTCAGCACTATTGCAATGGTAAAATGTTACACAATTTCCCTCATTGTCTTAATGCTCTCCACCGTGTTTTTTCCTTTTTGATAAAACTAGGAAATGTATCCACTTTTGGATACAGATAAAAAATACAGAGAATTACAAAACAAAGGGACAACTTATCATAGCTCTGTTGTAACTGATAAGTAACATGTGATATGAATACACATCTACTCTTCTCTGCCTGATATTTAGAGCCCGAGCCTGCTCAGCCAGTGCAGAGCAAGACCGGGAAGTACGTTCCCCCTAGCTTGCGGGATGGAGGCACACGCCGAGGAGAGTCAATGCAGCCGAACCGCAGAGGTGTGTTAAGATCCTTCCATTCCCCCATCTTGGCCAGTTAGTTTTGTTCTCGCCTTCACCTTAACGTGTTCTTTTATATCCAGCTGATGACAATGCTACAATCCGTGTGACCAACCTGTCTGAGGACACAAGGGAGACTGATCTGCAGGAGCTCTTCAGACCATTTGGCTCCATCTCTAGGATCTACCTGGCCAAGGATAAGAATACAGGCCAGTCTAAAGTAAGTCTGTTAGTCTAAGTCTAAAGTACATCTCGGAGGGCTCTGTACTTGAGACAAGGAAAACCCTAGGAACTAAGCCCTTTTTTATTTTCTTTCTTTTCATTTTTTTTTTTGCAGAATGTCATGTATTCACACAACATCCTCTACATGATTGTTTTTAGAAAAAAATGGCGATTATCTCTCCTAGTTATGATGAATTTGTGGTAACACAACACACCAGGTGTTAACCATGAAGTTTCTTAATTCTAGAGAAATCCTAATTTCATTACTAAACTCTTAGGGGAAAATAAAAGCAGCCCTGCATTATATCTGCATAAATCTGCAATTTGTCAGCTACGAGTTATGCTTCAAACCTGCTTTTCACATAAAAGCAGCTTTGCTGAATAAAATGTAGTTTCAGTCTCAACTCCTGTAGGTATGACATTGGGGTTACAGGAAGTTCACTTCACTTCTCACATTTTATGCGTTGCAGAAGTACCTCTGCATCTACTGAAGGCAATTTTTTGTTTTGCTGTGTGTATGAGCTGTAAAACGCTTCACATGACTACTGTCTGATTGTAGCTGGTGTCAGTATATGCTCGCTTAAGGTGTTAAAGTAAAGAGCAAGATGTGTGAAAGCAACACTTGTTAGAAAGGTGACAACTGGTACATGATGTAAAATTGCATTTCTTGGAGCACAGCAGTTGGCCAATTATTACAATTCCTGCATTAATTAATTAAGCAGCATGGGTGTTTTATTCATGTATAGCTGTGTTTAATGTTTTGGAATCACTTGTTTATATTTTTTGGCTTTCGTGAAGATAAGACACTTTTTTTATTATCACTACAGAAAAGCTGCCATGAGATGAATTCCTCATGGTGGAAATCTTTATGCTCCAACGGGATGACATTGGAGACTCCTTCCATCGATCTTAAATGACTTGCAGCAATAAATTTATTTGAAGATTTGTAATCTTTTGTTTTTGTTCTGCAGGGTTTTGCCTTTATCAGCTTCCACCGGCGTGAGGATGCAGCTAGAGCCATCGCAGGAGTGTCGGGCTTCGGTTATGATCATCTTATCCTTAATGTGGAATGGGCCAAGTAAGTACTGCTGAAGTACATACAAGTGTGTGCACATGTCTGGAACATGATAATAACACTTATTTTCTTTCCTCCAGACCATCTAACAACTGAGGGCGGTGTGCATCGTTTATATTCCAAAGGACAAATGAACATTGTTCCATTAGTTGATTAAATAAATGTAATGAGTAATTTGCTTTTTGGGTTTTATTTCCCGTCCTTTCGCTTCATCAATGAGTGGAGCGGTTTTTTGAGCTTCTTACAAGTGCTTAGGAGGAACTGATTAAGCTGTTGCAAAAGTAAAGCTATTTTTATGAAGGGGAACCTAGTGAAAGGGAACCATACACATCCTTTACTTTGCCAGTCTGTACATTTGTAATTAAATAGGTCAGGAAGTGCCATTATTTTTTGTTGTTGCTTCTGTTGTTTTAAGTCACATGACTCACATAAGCATAAGCTAATCTTCACTCTATGATGTGATTGTAATGACTTTTATTATTTAAGGTCCAAGGATAGCCTTAGTGTGCCGTAGATGGAAACAGTTTTTCACTATTTAAAAATACCTGCAGCAGCAAGTGTATTACAGTAATATGGCGAAGAGACGAGGTGAGGTTAAAGAAAATAATGACATCTGTCATGTAGGAAGTGGTGTCAGTATGACTACATCTCTGCTTGCTGTTAGAGGAATGGTGAAGGGCTATAAAATAAACCAGAAAAAGTACCAAAACCTTCATCACACCCTAGGTTAAATACTCTCATCATTGAATATTGTGGTGCTGGGTCGTGATCAGTTTTAATGCTGGGTCTGAGGCAAATTATAGGTTTATGAGGGAGAATGTGAGCAATCACAGGGACTTGAAGAGGCTAACAGTGAAATTGACTTCGACATAAGTTTATGAAGATAAGACGGATGTACAAGAGGCATGATTGTGGAAAAATTATTACTTTTATTTACATATGAAGAAAAAGTGTCATGTCAAATTATTCATACCCTTCTCAATCAATAGAAAAGGCTATTGCAGCAATCAAACGCTTCTATAATTGCTGACCAGCTTTTTGCATGTCTCCACTGGTATTTTTGCCCATTCATCTTTAGTGATGAGACCCTCCAACCTGAGAGCTGGAGCTCCTTACCTCCTGATCTTTAGCTCCCTCCACAGAATCTCAATGGGACTTAAGTGAGGACTCTGACTGGTCCACTGCAAAATGTTAATGTTTTTCTCTGCTAACCATTTCTTCTGGGTTGTTGTGCTGAAATGTCTACTGGTGCCCAAGGCCAAGTTTCTCTGCAGACTGCCTTAAGTTGAGAATATTGATGTATTGCTCCTTTTTCATGGTGCTGTTTACTGTAATTAGGTTCCCTGGTCCACAGTCTGAAAAATGAATGAAGGCGGCTACAGAGTGTGGCCAAACAATTAAATTTTTGTTTCATCTGACCATAAAACAAGACCAGAAGTAGTCTTTGTCCAGATGGCCATTTGCAAAGGCCAAGCGGGCTTTTGTGCCTTATCTGGAGAAGTGGTGTCCTCCTTGGTCTGAATCCATGGAACCTAGTGGTGTGCAGTGTCCGTTGGACAGCCTTGAGATGTTGCCACCTGCAGAACCTAGATTCATCAGGATGGCCTTGGTAGTGATCCTTGGATACTTTACTCCTCACCGTCCTCCTGGCCAGCAAAGGTGTCACTTGGGTGTCATTTAGTTATGGTCTTATAGCACTTTCCTGACTTGTGAGCAGCCACAGGTCTTCAGTGAGCTTTTGTTTAGCCATGACTGTTCACAAACCAACAGTAAAGAGCTTCTGTTTTTCACCTGTTCCCAATGAATCAGGGTAATTAGGATGCTTTAGAACAGCTTGGACTATTAGGAATGGTATAGAACTTAGTGTGCAAAGAGTATGAATAATTTGACATTTGTTTAAATGTAAATAAAAGCTGAGATTTTTTTTTTCCACAATGATGCCTCTTGTACATCGTCTTGTGGGAGAAGCCGGTAATAAAAAAAAAAAAAAGTTGAATAAACAACCAAGTCAGAATTTGACAGGGCTATGGATAATTTTGGCCTGACCATAAAAATCTGATTTTTGTTTAGCGCAACAAAGTCTTTTTTTTGATAGCAGCTGTAGCATCTCCCCAGCCTCTAAACATACTGCAACCTTAAATGATGGTCCAAAACAGCCCAAGCAACAGTGTTAATTAGCATGGTATTAAACGGGCAAATTGTGGTAGTAATTTTACAGAATTATTCTGAACCACCTTCATTTGGTATGATTAAATAGAAAGTGGTCATGATCTAAAATTCCCCACCCACAAACCATCCTTGAGTGGGTCTCAAGTGTGAATATCAACTCAGTAAAAATAGATTTCCCCTGATTCTATATTTGATCCTAACACTAAGTGATGCTGTGGACCTGCATGAATGAGCAAGAGTTCATAATTTAAGTGCATTCAATCATTACATTTACTGCAGCATTACCCACACAATACAAAGCAGTGCTGAACTAGTTGTGGCATGAGACTTCATTTACATGTTTTGGCTAGAATTAACTTTAGTAAACACATTTACACAAATTTGACATCCAGTTAATAAGAGCTTTATTTGAAATATTACAACATATAAAAACTACATAGAATTTATTCCACCACCTCAGAGTGGAGATTGCAAATACAATTAAAATTACATTTAGAAAATGAATAAAACATCACTTGATGGCACAGCACGTCCATAGAGAAGCCAGCTGAGTGGCCAGACTCGACACCAGCACATGGGTTAATGGAATGAGCTGAATAAGCTGGAGGTGAGAAAAGCCTCCATGTGTAATTAAAAACTTAGGAGTGCTACTCGCACACCTCCATCTTCTCCTGTTTCACAGGCTCTGGAAGGGGGGGGGGGGGGGGAATAAAAAAAAAAAAAAAAAATGAACCAATCTAATTCACAAGAGGGACTGATTTTTGTAAGCTCAGATGACACCATACCTGTAGCATTCTCCTTCATCTTCTCCTGAACGCATTTCTTAATTTCAAGTCCAATGGCTTTTGACAGAGGTGGAGGCACTGCGTTTCCAACCTAACCAGAAAAAAGAATTGAAAATTTAAATTACATTTCGGTTATGTATAATGAACACATTTTTCATTTAAACGTGGTAGTGTTGCAATTCCTCTAGATAGCTCTAAACTATTTCACACTGGGAAGCAGTACACTGTCCTCTATGGGAGGAGAAAATTACTTGCCAAGTTTGTTTAAAATTGTAATCTATAAAAATCAGGACATGCACAATATCACAATACACACTGAATTGATTTCTAGGTATTGCGATATCGTATTGGGTGGTCCCTTGCGATTTCCATCCCTAGTAAACATCAGCTTGTTGCTACACTTCCAATGAAGCAGCAGACTACAGCTCATGATGCATGACCCATACCTGTCTGTGCTTGTCCAGGATGTTGCCGAAGAATCGATACGTATCTGGGAAACCTTGTGAGCGAGCACATTCTCTAACGCTGACCACACGGTGCTGCTCTGGATGTAGCACACGTCCCTGAAACACACATTACTCTTTACTTTGACCATGACAACAATTCCACCAGCTATGATCTATACATGAGGCTTGGAATGAGAAAAATTGCATTTTTTTTTTAATATACATACACATGCATGTGAGAAATATGACCAACGTCAATGGTGTGGAGTGGAATTCAACTTTCTCCCTCACTATTCCAGTAATCACTCCTATTAATCTGCATGGTGGGTGTGTTTCCAAAGTTCACTAAGGAACTGCTGCCCAGTTTCCACTTGGCCATGGTTAATTCAAGAACTACATAATTAACCAACATGCTTTTCTTTTTTTTGCCAGTCATAGACTTATCTTTAAGACGATATGAAAAAAAAAATAAATAAATTATATATATATATATATATATAAAATTATTAGCACTTAATTATTATATAAATATTAGCACTGCCCTAAAAATCATATTGAAGATTCACACTTCTGAATCTTTATAGTTTTAGGAACATTATCCAACACGAGTGATGCAAATACGCCGAGAAGTTTAGCAATACACAAATATTGCCACTACAAATTATTCAATTTAAAATTGCATGGTACATTCCATTAAATATTTAAGACCCTGCATCCAAAAATACAAATCCATATTTAAAATCTCCAGAAATAAACAAACAAAGCTTAAGTGCTGTGTTCAGAGCTGTACCTGCTTGCCCATGGGCTCAGGGTTGGTAACAGTGGTGCTGAAAAAGCCATCCCACTCCAGCCTGCCATACAGTCCAGCCCAGTGGTTATGGCGATTACCCGTGTGAGGCAAACACCATGGGATCAGTGTGTTGAACTGCCTGTCTGCTGAGTCACATGGTTTACCTAATGTGGGAGAAAATAAATAGTTTACTGCAGGCTTTTTAAGGGTGTTGAGTGTGTGTGTGTGTCTGTGTGTATGTGTGTGTTTGGGGGGGGGGGGGGAGGAGGAGGAGACACAACATACCTCCAGCACAAGTACACACTCCTCTCAGTGCACCAGTGCCACTGCGACCGTTTTTCTTGTCCAAGTGTGTGTAACGAAGCTTCTTCGTTGTGGTTCCATCCCGTAGCCGCACTTCAATGTTAGGCAGATCTCTCCAGTCTGAGCCTGGTGCCAAAGGGATGTGACGCATACGCGCTTCCACCAGGGCACTCATGTCCTGCAAGATAATGAATAAGATTAACCAGACAGCTTGAATAATGTAAGGCACAGGACTAGTTGTGGTCAAAAACAAGTATATCCTGCCAATATGGTTCTTAATGCCAGGCTAACCTTGCATATATGGTCCTTGAGAATGGGCTGGTATTGTGCACCCCGAATATGTCTCTGGAACCAGGATTGTGGCTCGCCGTTGTAAGAGATCTCCAAAGCAGAGGCTCCATTACGGATCTCTGGGAGGTCAGACATGGTGTCCCGGACTGTAATGGTTCGATAGATACCACCATTCCCTCTGACGGCAAAAGAATAATTAGTACACAATAACATCGGACTAACACACAAATGCAAAAGTTAGATAGAAGTAATTACCTGGTTACGTTCGAGACGTATTTTTTGTCATCAACCACTACGCTGAGAGAGCACGCTCTTGGAGCAAATACGTGCAAGGGTTCTGGGTAGCGAGGGAGTTTCTCACCTGGAGCAGCAGCCAGTATAATTGCTCTACGCCGTGTTTGGGCCACCCCATACTGCCCTGCCTACAAAGAACAGGAATAGTAATTCCAACAAAAATCACTTGACAAAAAAAGGCTTCTGAAAAAGGACATTTTAATTGGTAGCAGAGAAACTTACTTGAAGTACACCAAATGTGCACTGATAGCCCATACGCACTAGGCAACGCAGAGTGAGTTTCAAGACCATGGAGCGTTTAAAGGACACAAAGTTTCTGACATTCTCCAACAAGAAGAACTTTGGCCTGTAGTAGTCACAGTAACTAAAAACACAACGCATGCAGGAGTGTCAGGCTTTGGTTATGATCAGAAATGTCCACATTGCCAAAAGGTACATTCTTGCAGGCAGGCAAGTAGGTTCCCACGATAAATCAATGAGCAAAATTCAAGTATATGCTAAGCAACAGCTAGACAACATGGCACAAGTTCAGTACGAATGCTACTTAATAGGCAGCAATGTAAACAACTGCTCACAGTAAACTGACTAAATTAGTTTTTTTTTGTTCTGACAGAAAAAGGAGAGAGGGGGGGGTTGGGGGTTGCCAGATGTTGCGGTTAGACCGCAGCAGATGTTTGCACCTGGTGACACTAGTCATTTTTGGTCTCACAAATAGGTGGTTTAAATTATACAAAATAAAAGCTTCAGTTAAAATGCAACAGATGTTGGCACCTGGTGATTAAGTTACCGTTGAAAGCACACAAATTAAGATTAATTTAATTTACCTTGTATTTCTTTTTTCAACCTGTGGCATTTAAAAAAAATTGCTTTGACAAAGCAGGATTGCAATGACTACCCTTTGTACTGACCTTAGATAAGAGACAACAAGGGAGTTCTTAAACTTGGAGTATGTGCGCGAATTGAAGCGGTTCATTCCACTGAAGCCTTGGCATGGCGGCCCTCCACACAGCATCTCCACGTCACCCCTTTGTGGGAGTTTCTGGCCAAGTGAGTTGGTCTTCTCTCCAGACATTACTAGCTTCAGCAGAACATTGCAGTCTTCAGTGAACACTGTGGTGCCTGGGTTATTCAGCCTGAAGGCCTGCGCAGCAGGATCCCACATTTCAATAGCCCAGAGGGTCTCAGAAATACCTAGAAGCATTAAAAATGCATGCATCTGATTTGTACAAGACAAAGGAGAGGTCCATGTATGGAAGGAACTGTAGTTGATATGAATTACCTGCTTGGTGGAAGCCTTCAGACAGACCACCACAGCCGGAGAAAACATCCAATGTGCGCAGTTTAGGAGCTTTGATTGCTGGAGTCTCCTGCTCTTGGGCATCCTGTGAGGAAGCTTTTCCTTTCCCTTTACCTAAATGACAAAAAGAACCCTAGCAGTTTCTGCTCAAGTTTAGAAATGCACAACTGAAAAATCTACACATACCTTTTCCCTTTCCTTTTCCCTTGCCCTTGTTTACAACAGAGCGTGCATGGTTTGGTGGGTCTTCAAAGGCTTTTGATTTGGCGCTGTAGGCCTGTGGTGAATAGAACGTTGTGATTGCAGCAAACAGTTTAACTAGATTTAAGTTTGCAAAATAAACTAAACTTTCAAAAGGATTTTTTACACATGAAAAATCACAATGTTACTACCAAAAATTCCCCAAAAGTGCTTCATTCCTCATTCTAAATCAGAGACTTAGTGAATCACATTAGCTCCAGTTTTACCTCTAGGAAGTAGAACCGATCGGGTCCACCGCTGGAGTAATCCTGCACACTCTCCACCAGATCCTCGCCATACTCCACACGACAACGACCCAGTACATCTGCCATGTTCACAGACACTTCTTCATCGCTCCAGTAAAGCTGGTTTATATCAGTGTGGTACCCTGCCTTTGGCCCCTTGTGAGTATTCTCTGGTCTGTATAGGATGGTGTTGAAAATGTACAAAGTCATTAAATAGCTTATGGGTTGCATTTCAATCACTTTGATACATGAATACTTGCCTGTAGAATTTGTAAAGGCGCAGTTTAACCTCTGATTGATCTGGCTTGCCGTTGCTGCGCTTGGTGCAGTAGATCTCCTTAATGCGCCCAATACGGAAGGGCTCCGGAGCATCTAGATTGGATCCCTTGATATAGTCTGAGGATTTCCTGTAGTACTCTGGATAAAGGTCCTCATCCACATCCTCTTTTCGGTGAGGACGTTTCACTGGGCTTGCAGCTTTTACCCTGGAATAAAGAGGTTTTTGATGAATAAGAATTGTCCGAGATGATCAGCATGGTGAATTTAGTTAATTTCATGTATTTAAAACTTTCATGTGTTGACAAAAACGACCAGTTGGTTTCAACTAAAAATAAAAAAATAATAATGGTGTTTTCAAGACACACTTGCATGTAGGAAAGACAAATGTAAATGTCTGAATGTAAAATATGGAAGTCAATTTGTTTTAAAATAAAGCATGATGTGTAGGACAGAGTGGTTTAAACAATAACTTAATTTGCCATACACACAGTCTTTGATTTTCACTTACCCAAAGTTGAATGCCTCAGGCGGCAAGTACACACTGTCTCCCACTCGGTATTGCTCCCCCTTCAGGCAAGCCAAGGAATACAAGACCTTAGTGTCACGTTCCTCATCTTTAATGGGATCAAAGACATGAGGCATCTCCTGCTCCTGCTGTTCTTTATTTCTAGTGCAACTAGCACAGAACCTGCAGTAAAAAGAATTCAGATTTTAGCCAAAAATAACTTTCCAATCTTTTTGCACTGAAATTGATCAATACATAACAGCATTTTTGTTTAGATGGAAAGATAAATAACTTCAAAACTCAACAAACTTGTATTTGGAGTCTTCCTCTGGAATGACCTTGGGTGGTGTTTCAAACCGAGCAAAATCCCCATCGTACCATAACTGATAAAAGAAGCTCTTTCCATCATCCTCAATGACCTTTATCTCATCAACAAGACCACCCTGAATTTTTTTGGGGACCAAAAAAATAATAAATTAGGTACCCTTTAAAATGGGCAAGACTAAACATGGACATTCATTGCAATCCAGGAGTTTGAACATATGAATTTGCCCTCATCTACTTTAAAGCCCTCTGCAGTATCAGAAAGCACAAATGCCCAACAGGCCAAATTATGTAGTCCAGAATTCTGCAGTTAATAAATCAGTGTACAAAAACATCAACTGGGTTTAGCAAAGAGCAAAACAAACCCACCTCCATGAACCAGTCCTCTGAAGGAGCCTTGTAGAGCATGTTGACTTTACCATGCACAAAGCTGAGCTGCATGTCCTCACACTCATCCACAAGGAAGAGTTCCAAAGGGTCAGAGGACTCGCCAAGAACAGTGTCTGTGCCACGGCAGAACCAGTGCGCATGAAACATCTTCTCCCCTTCATCCCACAAAGCTGTAATCCTTGAAGGGGGCAGGGAAAAAGAAACGGCAGGTTACACGGCATGCATTTACTACATTAACCCTATAATACTTGCTGTAAATAATGTCCCTTAAACTTTAATGCCCATAACCTTTAAAACAACCAGTGTCCAAACTTGACCTTAAGCATGTGCATGAATTTTGGGGTAATTTATTAGGATGTTGACTCAGACTGTGATGCAGACTACAAATTTGTTTTTAAACAATCGTTTCACGATTTAGTCAATACCAAGAGTAAACATCCTGGCCAAGTTTATTTCCCTACCCCAAAAAAAACCCCTTTCATATGAAGAACAAATTTTGGAAGTAGTTTTATTTTCATCTTTCAGGCAATATTAGAGCACCAGTTACCTGGCAAGGTAGAGCGGATGAGAGGGGTCATCTGGGCTGACGGACACACAGTCTCCAACTTCTAGGACTTCATTTTCCACGCGCACCTTCATATAATAGTCACGTTTTCCTTCAGTCTGTGGAGACGAACATTTAAATAAACCAGTCAAGCCTAATGCTGCAGAACTGATTAAACATCAAGTAAAACAAGGTAAATATATTAAACGTGCACATACCCTAATGGGGTCTCCCACCCACGTGATCTTATTTTTGGTCTGCTTTTTCTTGGCTTGAGACATCTTTTTGGACGCATCTTTAAGAAGCAGTACAATATCTTCCTCGTCTATATTCTCATCATCTTCTGCTTCCTTCACCGCCATGTTGGGACATCTGTTAAAATGCACATCTGTTTAGCTCAATTTACCAGCAGCAGGCTTAGACACAAAAGCCTACTTAATGGAGATGAAACATCTCACTTTACTATGTTCTCCTTTCAACAGAAAGCAGATTTTTCCTACTGAAATGGTGTCTGGTGTTCATTAGCATTACTCACAAGCAAAAAACGTTGTCTGTTTAAATGGAAACTATGAGAACACCGAGTACTCACAACCAAAACACAAACTTCAAATCGTTAGAGATAAGCCTGAGTTTACAGCATGAAGCACATTCCACAGAATGTCCAATTAAATGACAACCCCCAACGGAAAAAAAAATAAAAAAAGTTTCCCCACACAAGATCAGATTTTACCATACTTGCTCCCCCCTTCCGCCTGAGTGTAGCCAAATTACTTTGAAATATAAAGCTTTTGTCACAAAAAGTAGCATAACAAACGTAGCAAAAGGGGGCACACCTTCTCTTTTGACAGGCCTGCTTGCTGCGACCACTGCCTCCAAACTTGATCATGTCCTTACATGAAGAACACTTGCCACAATCAGGAGCTTGGCACACCTGGAGGAACACACATGTTTTTAAATAAAATAAAGGCAAATGGATCATGTTAATTTCCTAAACTTTGGGCCAAATTATTCAGTGGATGCTCACATGGGACACAACCATTTCATACTAGACCCTCCAGGTAAGATTATAATTATTATAACTTTTTGTATTATGATCCAAATTAAATGTTTATTTAAAAAGGCATTATTTAGATCATTTCAGAATTATGAAGATTGTAAAAAACATGTTCCAGTGATATTTGGTACTACAAGAAAGATGTACATTTTCTAATTCCTTTAACATTTCACAAAAATGTTAATGCAGGAACTGTTTGTTATTGAGTAGGTAGCTGTATTCTAGGCTAAAAGAGCTTCCCCCCCACAAAAAGTAGGTATATTTTAAAAGGTTATCAAGGCCGATTGGTGCATCCATTTTTTTCTGTATGGGATGGAAAGGGAAGGAAAAAAAATATATATATTTATTTAAAAACCCTAGTGAACACTGCTTTAGGACACTATTTTTTTAAATTGCAAAAAGTAAAAAAAAAAAAAACCTGATCAAAGTAAAAATAAATAAATACAGATCAAGCTTACCTCACAGACCCCACAGCGTTGCCTCTTGGCACCTCCCCCGTCCTTATTGTTCTGATCAATCTGCTCTGCAAAAAAGGCATCGAAGATCTGATACACAAGTTTTGTTGTAGTAGCTTTCGTCGGACCCTTGAGATCCTTCTCTATCTTTGTAGGATGACGAATAGCTTGTCTTCTGGCTGCCCTCCTAAAAAGGATGTATATAAAAAAAATTAACTAAAAAAGTGGCACATTAGGAACAAATACTAAAGACAAAATGAGACCACTTACTAAGATGGAGTCATGCAGTTATGAGAGGGGGGGGGGGGGAGCAGAGCTCAGAGCAGGGTGATGCATGCTTTTTTTCCCCCCTAGAAAAGCACTCAATTCTAAACTGACATTTTCAAAGCTACAAAAGGTTTTTTAAAAATTATTAAAACCACAAAACACCCATTTGTAAGCAAGATTAAAAAGACCCCTGCACCAAATCGAGTAATTTGGATTTGCATCTACATATACAATTTATTCAGACCAACACAATGTTTAGATTAAGAATACAAAGTGAAGTAAAGTGACTGTGCTACATCACCCATCCCTTACAGCTGAAAATGAGGTCTGGCAATCACTACTTCCCATTGCAACTCAAGATCAAAACAACTAAAAATCACAAGCACTCCAGAGGCGCAAATTAAAGGTTACCTACCAGTACAGCAGCATGCTGCATTAGGGAATGCCAGAGAAGCATTAGATATTACCATTGCACAAGCAGCAAAACCATTTGTAAAACAAAACCCACATCAAATTTCAGTCTGTATCCAAAATAATCAGCTTTAGACTGAAACAAAAAAAAGAGGAAGTACATCACCAGTACTCGGTCATTTATACCACTTTATCCTGAATTAAGGGTTGCGGGAGACCCAAAGCCAGAAGACTTGGGCCATGAGGTACAGTATACCCTAAATGGTGTGTCTATCCATCACAGGGAACACACAACAGGCAGGGAATGCCAATTAACCTAATCTGCAGGTCTCCGGACTGTTGGAGGAAACCCACCAAGCACGGAAATCGAACCCGGAGGCTGGATGTGCAAGGAGATTGTTAAACACTAAGCAACCATGCCACCCATCTAAATAGGCAATTATAATTACTGCTTTAGCTGCTTTATTACATAAACTAAAGGCATATTTATTCATAATGATTCCAGGTTCTGCCCAAGTCTAGCCTGGACAGTTCACAGTATTTTGGATGTTATTAGATTTGACATTCATGATTTGTAGAGCAGAGGTTAGTCTTGAACTTATTCACCAATATACTGTAGAATTATATAAGGAGGAAATGCTTTTTTTTTTGGGGGGGGGGGGGGGGGGGGGGGGGGGGCGT
>JAQMYJ010000023.1:30353503-30404446 GCA_030014305.1 Clarias laeviceps | reverse complement strand
CCCCCCCCCCCCCCCCCCCCCCCCCCCCCCCCCGCCCCCCCCCCCCCCCCCCCCCCCCCCCCCCCCCCCCCCCCCCCGGCGCGGTTTAATAGCACTGTATCAACCATTACACGGCCAGGAATTAAACAGAACATTAAACCACACCCTTTCAATAATTGGTTTCAAAGTACTGTTACAAACCATTAGATTTTAGCTTGCAAAAAGAAACTCACTCCAACATCACCTGTCGCCACAGCTTTACATTTGAACAGCTTTTATGAATGGAATTCCTACAAATCAGTTCACAGCTGTCAGGATTAAGCCTAACAGTACAATTACAAGTTTTTTTTTTTGCACTTCGAGTTATTGTTCCAGACAATGCAAATTCTATGAGGGGGGGGAATATCAAACATCTCTGCCACTCCGATCTACAATCCATCACATCTTAACACTCCAAGTCCCTAGCCTACCTCTTGCCCAGGGTGACACCAGCAAGTTTAATTAGGTCCCTCATGCATGGGGTGACGATGATGGGCTGCTCATCCGAGTCTCCAGCCTCATCGTAGCTTTCCACCTGCTCCACAACAAACTGGGCATGGCGCAGGAGAGTGTCCTCAGTAAAACGATTGAAGTTCAGCCCAGCCGGGGGGACTGTGGTCTGCACAGGAATAAATAGCAGCACACCCTCAGAATACTGCTGAACTTGTTGAAAATAACTCAATGGGACTTCAGAAATCTACCTCAATTTTGTTAAGCAGGTCCTCATATGTAGCATCTGGGTTTTTCTGAAGAAATTCAACCACAATCTTACTCATGTAGATCTTCTCCTGCATCAGAGCAAATATTTGAGAGTATTCCTCACTTGGTTCCATTAGGATGTAATCAGCAAACGCTGCAGAGAGCAAAAGACCAAAGCCATTAGCAGCTAATATAAAATTGGTGGCAATACCGTTAATAACGTCTCATAATGCTACCTGTGGTGAAGCCAATCAGAGCTTTCTCTCCTCCATCAAAGCCAGTAATCCACCAAGCATTGATGGGGCCCAGCTTTTTAGCAGGGACACCACCTTGAGGACAGGGGGGGGGGGGTGGGGGAAGCAATAAAGCAGCATTTCAGCCACAAAAAACAAATACACCTCCATTTAGGACAGCTGAAAACTCCATACATACCATCCATACAAGGATTGTCATCATAGATGGGCTTGACTGCACAACTGAAGTACAATTCAACATTCTTCTCAATGAGTCCAGAATCAAAAGGACATAGGTGGCCCCGTTTGTCATATACACTAGGCAAGAGGGAAGGCAAGTATGTTCATAAGAAAATTGTGTATATATATACATTTTTTTTATACATACACATTTTATAAATCAGACACAAAGTGAGACAGGAGAATCTCAAAAATCTACCTAAAACTTGTAATCTTGTGTTGAGGCAGGTCATCATAACTTTCAAAACCATCTTCATTCGAATCAAACAAAGAAAGGCGTTCATCAGTTAACATCTCTGGTTCATCAAGCTGTTAAAAAAAAAAAAAAAAAAAAAAAAAAAATGAATACAAGTGCAGATGTTTCAAAAACGATGCGTTTAAAATGGATACAGGAACACCAAATTACAGCATCATCAGGATCTCCCTGGAAAAACTTGAGGTCAGAGTCATCCAGGTACTGCCTGCAGTCAGGACACTTAGGTGGAGGTGTCTGAAATAAGAGGCCGGGGGGTCTGTTAGAGCCAACACCATTAAAAAGCATGTTTGAGAGATGTCAGGTACGTTTCATGAAATAAAAATGCATCACCTTGGCTGTGTTCACAGGCTGGGTCTTCTCAACACAAGAATTTTCAGTGCTTGGTCTGAGGGGAGTGGAGGGAAAAATGTATAGATGTATATATAAAAAAAAATAATTTTCATGCTGCCTTATCACAGCTGAATGAAAGCCTTAAATGAGTTACTTCAAAATTCAACCTACTTTTCATCCTCTTCAGTTTTAAGACGCTTTTCTTCACGAGTCTTATTAAAAATAAATAGAATTTTAAGTCAGGCTATTGTTAAAACCAAACAAGCACTTAAGTAGACAAATGCAGTATACTGTTGTCTACCTCCTCAGCATCAGCTTCCTCAGTGTTAACCTCTGCATCACCGTTTGTAGTCTCACCATTCACCTCATCAGACTTGCGTTTGGGCCTGCAGAAGAAATTTCAAGTTGGTTTAAAAAAAAAAAAAAAAAGCCTCCTCATCCCTTCCTTCTGAGAGAGCTCAGCCAATCAGCTCTCTCCAGGCCCCCAGCTACAGGAGGTAGCAATCTCCAGATATGGTGATCGGATGTTTGAAAGGCAGTTTTTATTTTTTATTAAACAGCATGCTGTGCCTTACAACCTTAACACAACGGTATGCAAAGCTATATTAGTGCCATAATTCCACATAGTCTTGCTTGTGATTTATAGGGACAATTCTTTTAAAAAAAAAAAAAAAAAAAAAAACTGGATAACGTAATTTCCCAGGATACAATAAATCCAATTAGGTACTAGTCATTTCACTCCTATTACCCAAATATATGCCTATTTGTCCAAATTTCCTCATCTTTAAAAATTGAGTAGCAAGCATTTTTTTTAATATACATTTCCTCTCCAAGGCCAAACCTCAGTTAAATATTTCGAAATGCAATATTTATTATTAAAAAAAAAAAAAAAAAAAAAAAGTCCACAGATGATTTTCTGTAACGTCAGTAAAAAAAAAATATATATCTCTTACACTCTTGAAAACATGGACAGGATGGTTTGTTGCTTTCCAGAATTGCGCGTGACCCTTGAGCTTGCAGGAGATTCTGTGGGTTGGATCAAAGAAAAGATCTTGCAGCATTACAACATAAATTAAGCATAATTCATGAAATACCTTGGCAAATATGCTGCAGTAAAACTCATCACTTACTTTTAGGCTCGGAGTCTGCTTTACTACGTCTGCCACCCCGGCCCTTTGATGTGCTAGGAGATTTCATGGTTTCTCCTTCCTCCTGAGTTTCCATAGCTCCTTGTTTTTCACAGTTATCTTTATGAGATCCATTTTCAGAGAAGCCATTGGAGTGCCCATTCTGCTCTGCCCCATCACTGTGACCTTCCTTGCCCAAACCTAAAGCCTTCTTCAGCACAGCTTTCACTTCAGATGTGTACACCTCCTACAAAATGTACAGCAAGTGAGAAAGAGGTTACAGTTCAGTTCAAACACTGAAGCCAAGATTTTAACTTTAATTTGGTAAATGATCAGGTAAGACGCTCACTGTGGTAAGTTCAGAGTTTTTCAGTTTGAGCTCAAGGTCTTTGAGTTGGTCCTGAGTGTCATCATGCAGGAAGTCCTGCAGTAACCTGAGCTTCTCCTTCACACAATCCTAAAAGAGGAAGACAAATTCATCCATCAGAAGGGTGTTCAATCATGTTGAGAATTTAGTCCTCAAGTGGGATGGGGCTCTCTGAGACAAAATTATAGAAGTTTTGCTATCTTCTGGGATAAAACCCAACACAGTCCTTGAAAAGAAATAAATGTATAGAGTAGAAGTGGACACCATGGGTGGATCCACAACTGTAGTAAATAATGTATGTGGTGGTGCCACAAAGATGCCAAGACCTCCAAATGCAGCATCTAATATCAAAGCTGACTATTAATGTTGCTAAGAGATGAAGACTATAAGCGATACAAAAAAAATGAACTAGATCACAGTCAATTACATATGGACTGCCAACACCTCAGGTCTTTCTGAGAAGAGAGAGAAAAAAAAAAAAGGCTTTAAAAATTAACAATGACAGCGATACCTTCACCAACACCACTAGTTGCTCTTATTAATGTGTATACATCAAATAAAACATTTTAAACAGTCTGGATCCCATTTGGTGATGTGTACATACCTCATCCGACAAGCTGTCATCACCTTTATCCAGGGCTTGCAACCTGGAAGCATTAATGTTCAAATATTAGAGCAAAATAAGGTAAAATAAGTAGATTTACCAGTAGTAATCCTATTCTATATAAACGTGTGTTTCTAGCCTTGAAAATAAAATGAATAACTAGCAGTAAAATCTAGGAGTTAAAATTTATTATAATTAAAAGCAGTCTACACAATTTGTCCATCCATAGATTGTCTATACTTGAAGCCTATCCCAGGAGACTTCGGGCACCTGGCTAATCCACACACACACCACAAAGCCTTTGGACTGCGGGAGAAAACCAGGGTACACAGAGGAAACCCAA
The DNA here is from genome assembly GCA_030014305.1 of Clarias laeviceps. NCBI lineage: Eukaryota > Metazoa > Chordata > Actinopteri > Siluriformes > Clariidae > Clarias > Clarias laeviceps. Next base: position 30,400,229 of record JAQMYJ010000023.1, on the reverse strand, counting down.
AAAGCACGAAGAGAACATGCAAACTCCACACACACAAACTAGAGGCAGGAAGCAAACTCTTGACCATGGAGATGCAGGAAACACGGTCAGAGTTCTGCAGGTTTCCAGCCAGTTAGGTAATCAACCAATTTAAAAAAAAAAAAAAAAAACATTTAGCATCTCCCCTCAATTGTTCCATCAGGACTTGACTGAATATCAAAAGCTACACTTCAAAGTTTTCCTGTTTGATTTTAATACTCTTGACAGCATACTGAAGAGGGGTCTCCTACATCTGATTCCCTGCTATAGATCTTCACTTGTGTATTTTCAAAACAAACTTACAAGCGAGTATTTTAATGCATTGCAGTCCTACATGTCTCCTGTATTCATTTTAATTGTTTGATTTATACCAACCACTCGTTTTCGACTTCACCTTTAGGTATACTTTTACTGATACGTTTTAAATGACCTTAAAATATAAATAAATAAAAATCACGATTATGATATTCCGTTTGTCCCCCTACTACCCCCCAAGCTCTACGTCATGCCTCTGTGCAGCTTGACAGTACAGAGACTTCTATACAAAACTGATTAACACCGTGGCATGAAAAAACAAAAAGACCATGGCTCTTGCAGGGAAAATATGACTGAGTACCTTGTGAGTAAATACAAGGTCGTGTGAGTGAGTAAAAGAGTCTTATGGTGGGGGGACTTGACACGCGGGGTAATAACAGTAAGCAGCCATTATTATTTGGCGCCAAATTCAGCCTGCTGGTTGACAGCGGGCGCGTGAGCCAAGTTAGCTAGCATGCTAACACAGAGACCAAAACAAGACGCTTGCTAGCAAGCTAATGCGAGTTTTTTCAATGCTGAAGGAATAGCAAAGCCTGTTAGTTCACCAGCTAACATTTCTTAAGCAAATATATATAATTTGAGTTTATTAGACTACATAGTTAACCCAAACATGGTGGGTATTATGTAAAATAACCGAAGCTCAAAGACAGCTAGCTTAGCTTCTTTTTTTTGCAAACGTACCGTTCTTTCACATCCTCCGGCAAACACAGCGAAGTCCTGGTGGGCATTTCAGCAGATAAAACGGCAATTAAGTGCAGGCTAAAAGAATTCCTTTTTTAAAATAATAATAATATAGCGTTTAAAAGCGTTCAGGTTTATAAAAAAAGCCAGCAAGAAGGCATAAGCAGCAGCAGCACGGCTACACCGCAGCACCGGGAGGCGGCTTTAAACACTCCACAGCAGCCGTGCAAGCGTGCGCGCGCGGGACGCTTTTTTCGCGCGGGTAATATGGACCGTACCACGAGTTCAAAGAATAGGGTGCACCAAAGTTAAAAATAAATCTTTTTAATGTATTTTGTCAAATTAATTCGCACATTATTACTGATATATTAATTAAAGATATATCATTCATATCGTCGTAAAAAAAATCTTTCACAGATTATTTTAACAAGCAAAGTTATTTAAAACACTTGTCGCAATGGAACGATCCAAAGTGACGTTACACCACGGAGGTCACCATACGCTGAATAGTAATACAATGTTGACAAATCCTCACATATTAATCTGATATGTATTAAAATAGATTATTAGCTGGCATGTTTGTTATGGACCAAAATCACCCACTCTTTATCTGTGACGAAGTAAATGTAAAACAGTAATGATTTCAAAAATAAAACAAGACCAATATTGAACATCGTGGGGAAAACGTACAAATTACAACATATTTATTTGTGTCCATTTTTAAATACGTTTCGCATCACGTTGCATTTAATGCTTCTATCTATTTTACAATGGTAGTCTTTTGATGATGAAATTCAGAATCGTTTTTGTAAAGGAATATGAAGTTGGGTATTGCTTTTGGCTGATTCTTTTGAACAAGCTAAAAGGTTTTGAAACGTAAATCTGGCAACCCTTCATTTTACCGCTTTGACTGGTGCCAGTAAAGGCGGGAGATGAGCTGCAGGGCCTCCACTGGAGCGGCGATGCAAGCTTGCATTCAGCTGTTGATATTATCCTCATTATCATCATCATCATCATCATCATCAACAACAACAATAAAATAGCTAATACTACTCATGTTAAAGTATAACCGTTCCACTTAAATCTGAAGAAGCTACTTGAATGAGTAGTAAAATATTTCTGTCCAACAAGAGAGAAGTCCAGTTGGCATGACTCAACTCCCATTATTATTATTATTATTATTATGGGAAGGAGTGGTGGCTCACGCAGTTAAGTCGCCGGGCCAGGAAGTGCATCCGGCGTAAAACCTGTGCCAAGTTTTGTGCGGATTGGATGGTCTTCTGTGGCAACCTCTCAACTGGAGCAGCCGAAATAAACATTTTTATTTGAGATATTTTGGTCCGTGCAAGTACCATTGCGAGACCGTTAAGATATATCCGACGTTTCTATGGTAGTTACTTAAAGGGTCGTTTACACACTACGTGCAATTTGGGAATGCCAATTAGCCTGATCTGCATTCTTATCTGTCTTTTGACTGGGAGGAATCCAGAGTACCCGGAGGCAACCCATCAAGCACAGGGAGAACACAAACCCCAAGTTGGGAATCGAACCCAGACCCTGGTGGTACATTATTGTTCTTATTGAGCCATGCTGCTGCCTCACAACTCCAGGGTCCCTGGTTCAATCTCCTGTTACCATTCCCTATTACTACATATGTAGGTTTCCTCTGGCTTCTCCATTTTTTTTTGACAAAAACAAACCATTAGGTTGACTGGCTGAGATAAATTGCTCCTAGGAAAATTCATACATCCAAACATTTTGTTCAAAGAAGAAAATCCCTGAGATGACATGAAGAAACCTGGACAGGAGCCAGACTCAAAAGGGAATTCATCCTAGTTTGGGTGATACCAGATAGCATGACAAAAACAAACAAACAGATAGACAAACAAATAAATTAAAGTCAACACAATTATTTTTGACACACTTGAATGTGAAATGACATGATAATATCCTTGTGACAAGTATCCTTAACATGAATCCCAGAATCTGGCTTCCTAAAATAGGTAACAATTTATTGCTGGTTGTTTATTCTGTGTGTTGGTTTAATTTTTTAAAAATCATAGTGCAGGCATTGATATGGTTTACTCTTCTGGATTGTCTAAAGTGTGGTGTAGGCATTCAGGGTTAGCCATCTGTAGAGTTGCATTATAACAGGGTTTTCTCAGACTGGATTGTGAACTTTTGACTGCACTTACCGAGGATCTATCCTGGGCCATTATTTTCCTTTGCTTGGGTCTATCATTTACAATCATAACATTCCTTAACACTACAAAAAACTAGTGTACCCTACGCTGAAATCAAATAATAAAAACTTTATGAGTCTCAGTTTCAAATGTTTCTGAGACATTACTTATTGCAACCTTCAGTAACAGAACGAGGGTGTAGCTGAAAGTATTATAATTTTAACTGCTTGCTTTCAAAAAAGGTATAGCAGATGATCGGGTATTTATACAAAGAAAATCTAGGTGTGATTTTTAATTCCTCCCTGAACTTTGACAAGCAAATGAACTCAGTTATGAGGGGGATTCCAACTAAAAGTCATTGCTAAACTAGAAAACATCTTATCATTTAAAGATCTGGAAATTGTCTGGAAGATCTGGAAATTCCATACAAACTATGAAAGTTATTTTATTTTGGAATCAGTTAGTCAACCTGGTCCAAAAAGCAGCTGTGAGGCTATTAACAGGTATTATGAATTATATATTATATAATATAAACAATATATAAAAGAACAATACAAAGAATGTATAATATTATTAAATAGTATCATATTATTTAATCCATTATCAAGTAATATATTTATCTTCTAATTATATTATTTTATACTAATATTTCTGGTACAGTATTATGAAACCCTGAAAACAAGACTTCCATTCACTCTGCAGTACAAGGCCAGTTGTGCAGAGGGCGCTATAGTTTCAAAAGTGTGATAATGCATACAAAAATCATCCAGGCATTGGCCTTCATAGCTTTAACCACAAGATGGTGGTGTTTTCTTTAGGCTCAGATTCAATCTTGGGCATTTTACACATATTCTTGTTTCCAGTCTGTTTCCAACTTTACCTATTAACTATTGATTAAATATTTCATGATCCTTATCAAGTGTAATCAAGGTTAAATCACTAAACATTAAGTTCCCAGGACAAAGTTTAAAAAGCATGTGGTGAATGAAACAGACTTATGAAATAAAAAAATGGATCTACAGGATTCAGGTTACTAGCTCAGATCTGAAATCACAGCTGTTGTACAGCGGTTTGTTAAACTTGATGTCATTTCCTGCTGAAAGTTATTGGTCTTTTTCCCAGCAGCTTGGTCTCCTATGGGGCTGCACTGCATTCCCACCCAGGGATCGTCTGACAGAGTCCGCCAGACTTCTCTACAACTGCAAATCTTTTATTTAAAATCTGTTTTTGTTCAAAAAAGGAAAAAAATCGCAAAATACGAATTGCAAAGGTATACTCTTAGATAAAGGCTCTTTAAAGCTTCTTTAGATAGTTACAGTTCTTTGCTTCCTTCCCTGAATCCCCAGATGATCTTTTGGTGCATCAAGCAGTGTTGGTGCCTCTCATCCCAGCTCCAGTATCCAGAGTTTGATTATGAGCTCGAGTTACTGCCTCTGCGGAGTTTTTACATCTTCTTCGATGTCTGATTGGTTTTCTTCTAGGATCTTTGATTTCCTCCCACATGGCAGACAGTGCCAGTACTGTAAATGGTCTGGCTTCGTACATTTTTTATAAAGTATAAATGAGTGCTTGAGTATTAAAAACTCAAAAAGTGTGTGAATGTGTAGTGACCTTTATGTACTGGCAACTTTTCAAGGTCCCATTCCTGCCTTGGACTTAAGGTTCCCAGGACAGGATTTAGATTCAGCAGTTACTGAAGAAAAATGAAAAAATTACAATGATTTGTACTACTACTACTACAAGCGTCATTCAAGTCAAAGCGAGACTTGTTCAGAATAACAGAGCACAGTTATGTTCCCCTGGTACAGGAATGTGGAAATGTAATTCCCAGCCAAGTTTTTGTAATGTGCAAGTGGTGGTTCCCACAGACTGATTTTCAAGAATTAGGCATTCAACTTGGTTAATTTACATGGGTACAACTGCTGTTGGCTGCTGTCTTCTGTAAATGTCAATTGGTTTTACGGGCAAATTTACAAGAGATTTTATTACAAGTTTCGGTTTGACTTGAAACACACCTTGTACTGCCACTACTACTACCATTATTATTATTATTATTATTATTATTATTATTATTATTATATACATCATTATTATAACAGTGATGATACCACATCTCTGTTTATTAGCATCACAAAAGAGAACCTTGTCTCTGCCCATAAATACCACTACCCTAGTTCCTTAATGGTTCTAGTAGTTCCTCAGTTTCTCTCTCTAGGGGGACCCATAATGGTTCTACGAGAACTCAGAAACAGATGATTTCCCTACCGCAAATTATACCACTTATGGATATTCAAAAGAGAAAACCTTGTCACACTTGAAAACAGAAAAAAGAATTAGAAACAGAAGTCTCGAATGTATAAAGTATATGTATAGTATGTTAGATGTTAGGACAATGTCATTTGACAAATAATGCTGTATATTGTAATATTTTATGTAAAAATACAGTTAAATTCTAATATTATTTACATATATAAAACTACTTATTTTGAGTTTCTAAAGAGCATTTACATTTACAAGGTCACAAAGTAAAAACAAGCCATTTAATGAATCATTAATAAATTAAGTATAAATCTATGAAAATACTTGTAACTCAGGAAAAGGCTTCGGAACAAAATGCTTCCATAGACTAATAATAGGCTGTATTAAACAAGTATTTATACTTACATTTTAATCCAGGTTTGAATTCTCAACCAACTCTATTCCAGAGTTTAGTGGCTATGTAAGAAAAACATCTTCCCTCTGCTTTGTTGTGAGTCATCACAAAGCTTCGGGTTAAAATATGCCTGCCTCAGCTGTGCTTTGTCAAATCTTTAAACATTATAAACTGCACCTTTTAAGCCAAGATGCAGAGAATCGGCACTGTGTGATGAAGTCGTGCATAGGTTAGAATGTAGAGATGTGATCATGGTTGACGTTAGTTAAAGGCATACTGAACAGGCTAAAGGTGATTTATAAAGGCAGACTCAAATGTTTTGAATGTATATTATGTCAAGTATAGTTTAGAGATATATTTAAAATATATAGGTGTAAAATATTTGAAACACATTTGGAAAACTTTTATGTTTATCAAGGCACCATTATTATTTCTCCAAGATTTATAGATTATTTCTTCAAAATGGAAACTTTAAACTTAATTCTCACCTAAATTTGAACTATGAACACAAGATGTTATCTGTTACCTCACATCACCCTCTTACTTCCCTTCAGTTCCAAACCTTTGGCTATAACAGTCTGATACACCCCTGTAACTGGCAGGAAGTTTTTTTGTGTAAATAGGCAGAGCCAATGGTTCTAGGCGAATGTCTTTTCATGTCCTAGCGAGCCTGGCTTCATCCTTGTCAGTGCATGTTGGGTGTAATTTAATTTCCAGTGAAGCTATCGTACTTAGTAAGAATACCACAGTCATGTGTGCCAAGGCAGAAAACACCTTTTTAGATGGTTCTCCATAAAAATAACAGTAATGTTCCATGGCATTGCAGTATAAAAGAGCAATCTTGACACAAAAGTCCCCAAAAGTATCAATAATAGACAGAATCCGCTTTTGTTCAAAGTTAATAAAATGAGACATGAACACATGTTTGCATTTTGTAGCTGATTTATTTTATATAAAAGTAATGAACAAAAACGTTTATGTACCAATATTAGTGTTTGGGATTGTACCGATTTAACACAGGTAGCTCGCTACTAGACACACAATGCTATTGCACACAAGACATTTCATACATATACACATATTAGACATAAATACAATACATACATTGTCATAAATGCATAATACAAAACTTGTTTTGCACAGGGTTTTACACAAAATGGAAGTGATAGGCATGCTTGCACAGTCTTCATATAAAAAAGCGAAACAAATATCAAACAAACAAACAAAAATAATTGAATAAATTTGGAAGAGCTGCCAAAGTGCTTTCTCTGATGGTCAACAGAGGAAAAGACAGCAAGACAATTTGGGATGAACATTTCATGTTTGCATGCTTGAGTGGTATGTGAGAATATTAATGAAAGATGAGGTCAGTCCTGAACAACAGGAGGTACCATAGGAAACACTAAACTTCCTGCCATTGCAGGAAGTGTGGTTTTAGGCAAAGTAATTAGCCTCTGACCTTTGACATAAGAGCGCAGCCGACTCCCCCTCATCCGCCTGAAGTGTGTGCGTTTAGACGCCATGACACAAAACAATGAAAAAGGAGGTTTGACTAGTTTATTTTATCCCAATGTCATGGGTTTCCATCTCTGCAACCTACTGAGTTTCATCAGTGAGCTAAAACATGGTGATCATTTTCAAGACTTCACAGTGACGTTACTCCTCTTTATTGTCTCAGACAGCCTCAATGCTCAACAAGATGAAAACAATCAGTGTTCGGTAATACTGTCACAAGGAGAAGCATTTCGCTCCAAACACTTTATGCATACATTCAGTTTTAGGAGAACACAAAAACAGAAAGGACACGCTGCTGCAGCGACGCTACAACATTGTCAAGACAAGTCCGGGGGATTACTGTAGGCCGGGTGAAACATGTCAGTGCCATTTCGCTTTAGGAAATGTACTTTCTGTTTGTGTCTTCCTTAAAGGAATCACTTATCATAAAACACACACACACACACATATACACACACATGAACAAACACAAGCAAAAGCCAGAGAGGCTGAGAGACAAGAGTTAATGATGAAATTGTACATGAATACGGCATAGATAGTTATCATTTGTACACAGGTTATGCCATGCAATATAATGAAGTGTAGTACTTTGTGTCTACTGTACGTAATTAAAGGGAATATAATGGAATACATACTATGGTTTTGCACCCATGGCTCATGAGGAGTGCAGTGGAGTCTAACTATTCAGTACCTCCCTTTTCTTTTGTTAATCAGGTCTATTGAGTCACTTCAGGACTCACCTGTTCATGTTTATGCAACGTTGCCTTTGTTAGTTTGACTTACTCACAAGTCAGTCACAAATACATACAATCACAGATATGCTTAAAAGTGCATTATCTTAGACTTTGATTTAAGACAAAGTAAAATAAAAAAAGGTCATTGCCAAACGGCTAAATAGGAGTGACTAATAACGGTATCAAAACAATCAAAAATTATTCAGTGGAGGTCGTAAATAAAAAAGAGTGTGTCCATACTACAATTTGCAATACTTGCGTTTAGCTCCTAAGAGTCAATAAAAAAAGTGATTGAAAAAATTCACACAGGTCTGACTGCTTTGTAAAAAGTCACTTGCGAAACCTCTGTCACCTAATGCCTCTACGGCCGACAGATTCTTTGGGTGTCTTTTGTTCGCGTGCCTAACATGCAAACACAAATACCTCAACTTTACAGATATAGTAAGGGCACTTTCCCAAGCTCAAACACACGTTGTACAGTCCTGCATGATGGGAGTGGTCTGATGTTCATGTTTGCTCGTGCAGTGGTCCATCGAGCTCGAGCTCTTGAGCTGCATCAAGCAGCGTTCTGCTGGACGGCCACTGTGGAGGAGCCCCCAGCAGCATAGCACGCGCAGGAACTCCCGCCTCATGTCCTTACTGCGCAGTGTGTAGATCAGCGGGTTTAGAGCAGAGTTCAAGGTGGCGATCCCAAAGAAGATTTCGGCCTGGCTGAGAATGGGACAGGAGGACATCCTGCATGAGGTATCAAGGAGCAGGATACTGAAGGCAGGCAGCCAGCACACAATGAACACACCCAGGACAATGGTCACAGTCTTAAGCAGAGCATAGGAAGCCGAATTAGTGGTTTCCTCATGGCTGGAACGGACGATTAGGTAGATGCGCACATACAGGATGACAATGGAAAGTAGGATGACGCTGAAGATGGTCACCACAAAGCAGATGTAACGCCTAGAGTTGAGAGGCAGAACGGCCGAGCATTCGGAAAGATCGTTGATGCAGTTCCAACCTAAAATAGGAAGTCCTCCGAGAAGGATTGAGGTGACCCAGCATGCCCCGATAAGCAGGAACATGCGGCAGGTCTTATTGGAGCCATAAACCTTGACTTTGGTTATGGCAATGTAGCGCTCTATAGCAATGGCGAGCAGACTGAACACTGATGCGGACAATGCAATAAAAACAGTCCCTTCTCTTATGAACCACTGCACAGGCGTTAGGAGAAAAGTTCTTCGTCCTGATAGAAATATATTGGCGATGTAGGCCGAGCCAGCCAGCAGATCTGAGAATGCTAGATTGCCAATGAAGAAGAACATGGCCGAATGGAACTTTTTGTTTCGGAAAACAGCAATGAGCACCAGGAGGTTCTCCAGAATAATGATGCTGCAGATGATGATGAAGATGATGTTGAGCAAGCTAGGCCCATCTTTTTGAGATGTACGTTCATCCACATCCTGCTGGCTCATGTTCTTGGCACAGACATAGTGCATTCTGATGAGGCTTATATCGTAGTACTGAGAATACTTGCTCTTTGCTAGGTCGTCGATGCATTTTGGTAGGGGACCCATTGTCTCTCTTAAAGTTCACCCTGTTGTCTGTCTGAGATTTTCAGGACCAGGAGACTGCACCAAGCCTGGAGTCACGTCTCAGTGGCCCAGGAAGTCCCTCTGGATTGCCTGCAGAATAACACAAAAGCATAGACAGTTGATATATACCATATATAGCAGCAAATTACAGTAGGCGTTTCCACAACATTAAACATAACTATAAAAGAATACAAACTTCAAAAAAATTTATTGTTCATCAGTTTAATATGACATAAAACACTTCAGAATGTTGTTTTAGTAAATTAATCTCTGGGGTGGCAAAAGCAACTTCATGACACATTAGACCGCACAAAAAAATGCTGATATTGATTATGTTTTTTGAACTATTTTCCTAATAAACCAATTATAAGTTAAATGCAAAATCCCCAGTTGAAGCTGTGATGGAAAGTGTGTAAGACACATAATCTAAAGCAAGTATGAAGGATTTTAATTGTATTTTTGCATAGACTTATGTGGATCACACAGATGTTCGGGAGTCAAAAATAGCTCTAGTAGAGTTCTGGAATTTCCCTTTGAGAAAATGTTCACCATGCCAAAATCTATGCTAGACACACACACACACACACACACACACACACAAACACACTTGCGTGTACCAAGGTAATTGTCTCAGATCGTTCTTCACACCTCCCACATGTTGTAGGTAGAGTAGGAAAATCAGAGTTAAAGGTGGTGTGTTACAAATCTGTTGATGTGATGAATAAGGTAGCCAAGGTAAAAAAAAAAACCAGACAGTATCATTAGTGTTGGAAAAAAAATGCAAATGAATAATAGTTTTAGTCATTTAAGTCAGCATGCTGATAGGTTACAAACTTTCCTTTTGTCTAAAACCCCCTTTTATCTGAAAATGAGTAAAGAAACAAGGTGACAGACTGACATAAAACATCAAACCCAAGATGCTAGGAAATGTGACCTCAGCCTTTCCTCCAACAACAGAACTAATCTGTGTTCAACCTTGATTTCCTCCCGCGTCGTTTGCCGACACCCTGCACATCTCGCCTTTCTGTCGCTTTAATGCAGAAACAAACAGAACATTGCAAATCTTCGAAACAACAAATGTTTACTCTTAACAGTGTCACAGTCAAGTAGTTTTACACACCCTGTCTTAACGCCACAGCCAACTAAACACACATTATCTAGCATCTATTGGTCTGCTACCTAATTCAGTCTGTATTTATTATTTGAGTGTAACTATGCAATCAACTTCCCCCTCGCGTTAGCCACTGGTTTTGAATATCAAAGTCGTGAATTTGAATATTGCTCTGTTCGATGACAAAAAATAACGTTTTTTTAAACCGATTGTTGCGAGCGCATAGAGTAGTTTTTTCCAGCAGCAGATGGAACTTCCCATCACTTTTTTCCATGACGACAGAAATAATAAAGTAGGTCATAATCACGTAACTACTGGTTATTTAACATTCTGCTAATATTACAGTATATCATCAAACTTATAATGGGAGAATCTCATGCACCCAAAGAATTATGTGAACGGTATTATTAGAACCCATTGTGATAATTTCAGAAAGCTTGTTCCATGTAAATTGGCTGTCTAACTGCCACAATATCTATTCAATCTACTCTTCAGGATGATCAGTTAAACAGCCGTTATTTTTTGCCATCCAAGTGAGTAATAGTCAAATGACTGACTTCATAAATAATTAAGGTGCTAAATCACCCTAAACAAAAACATGCAGGCAAATGAAAAGAAAGATATTTTTCTGGTTTTCAAGCCAGCATGGCAATTCAGTTTATTAAAAATGCTATTTTATCTATCACAAAGCAACTACAGTACGAAAGCTATGACTCATTATTAACAAGCATTCCTGCACAAGATCATCTTTATTACTCTCTCTTAAAGTGAATAAGGCAATAAAAAAGTAAAAAAGAAAGAACGAAAGAACGAAAGCAGCTTGTCTTGTTTCGAAGAATGTCGTCTGTCCAAGATTTTATTATGATAAATACAAAATTACAACTTTACCTCTGCACTGACACTGGCGACTCCTTCCATAAACATTAAATAAAATCTTTTCATAAAAAAAAGAAAAAAAAAAAGAATGCGTAGATTTCAACATATCATGTAACATAACAGTTACACACGTTTTAAAAAATGTTTATGTGGCGTGTCGGACATACAAGTCCCTGTGTAAGCTGTTGTGATATTAAACTGTGATTTGGAAAACTACTGTGAAAGTTGCTGTTAAAGAATATTAATTGACACTTTCTGATGGAATCGGATTAAAAAAATTCAGTGGTGCTGCGGTAAAGTCCAACATATTTTTCAGAATAGGTCAATGTTTGTTTATGTTACGTTGTGGAGCCATGCTGCAGGGACGACTCTATCAAGCTGAATGGCATCTTTACACAAAGAAAGGAATCTAAAACATCTGCACATCACAGAAAAACACATACTTCATATCACATACCAGCATGCATGCTAAGATGTCAAGCGCACATGCACACACAGACAGACATGCTAAACTAAAGTAAGCACAGCATAACACATGGCTCAAGAATCGTCAAACAGACAATAGGGTACAGTTGCATTTAGGTCTGTCACACATCTGCAGGCCAGAGTCACTCCAGCCGTTTCCTGATCGAACAATGAACAATGGTCTAACTAATGCACCAAGCGAAGCTCAACGTAAACACATTCAAATAAACATATTTGTAAAATAATCTTGACCACACAATCAAATTTTTGGCACAAACAACAAGGACAGGTATATTCCTAGACGTGAGAGAGTTTAAACATTAAATTTTAGAGTAAATGCTCTATGAGCATAACGTGGTAAAAATAAGAACATTTTTGGATAACTGTTTAGGCAAATATATCTCATAGAAGACATGCACATCGAAAATGAAATCTAAAATAATAAGAAAAAATGGTTAGTCTTATCAGGTAGGTTATCTGGAAAGATGTCAATTCCCCATTTATCTTCTACTTTCCTCCAATACATAATGAATTCAACAGAACTGGGAAGTACAATTAGGAATTTGTAGACTATACCCACATATCACTTTATCATGTTTGAAAATTATATCAGGTTCATTTCTCACAACCACATGTGGATTTGGGGTTAAAAAAAGGCCTCTCTTTTATCTCTTAACTTATATCAGTGAGTGTATCAATAAACACATTTTTCTACATCAGTGGCAGACCGTGGGTCCTGAACATGATTCCTAAAACAGAGAGTGGGGCTGAAAGGAAAATACTGTAGCTGAATACTGTAGCTGTTTATCTAGCTGTAGCTGATAAATCTATGAAAAAAACAACAACAACACAGTCTTATAGTCAGGGGACTCTAGTTTTCTAAACGCAAACTATTGTTACTTCTGTAGCAGATCTTCTGTTGCAGTCAATCACAATCATTTATGGAAATAATTTTTCTGAAGGGAGTGAAATTTACCTGCAGGGCTGAAGAGGGAATTTTTCAAAACTAAGATGTTTCATGTTATGAAAACTTGAGCACCAAAACAGAATGTTTGGAGATGGACAGATTAAATTTGTGAAACCATGATATATATGTAGCTGTTACTGCCATGCAGTAATGCTAGGTGTTTAGCCAAACCTTTGTAAGCTAGGAATGCTACGTAACATATCTTTTTTTGTTGTTTTTGAACCCCATTCAGCTGATGAATATTTGTAATCTACAAATTTTTGTAATCTACAAATCTATCTATTTGTATTAGCTAAAAATCACCATATTCTTAAGTCTAATTAGTTAAAATGTAAAACTAACAATTTAAATCCAGACCTACAGAATGTATTGCTACGTTTGGGTTTAAACGTTTTAAATCTATTCAATGATACAGGTTCGTGTCTCACAACCACAGATGAGTGGTGATTCCAAAAAAAAAAAAAAAAAAGGCCAATATGTGACACTTAAGATGTTTAAAAGCTTTGCGAAGCTGTTGCTGAGTAACCTTGCTTTTAAATGCCTTTAGAAATACACATGTGGACTGGTTTCTCTAGTGTTTCTCAGATCCTTCATTCTGAGAAATTTTTGGCCTCTAAGATTTTGATACAGATATAGCTTTATATTTAAGTGACCCTTAACCGCAGGCTTATTGGGTTGTGCCCTCGTCATTACTGTGAAGACAGAGCTCTGTTTCGACAACAGCTTTTGCTAGCATGTGAAACCTGACGGGCTGGTTTGTCTGTGGGGCTGCTGACATCTCCAGCCCTGACAGCAGACCCCAAACCACACATACATATGCCCAGCAACCGCCCCCTTCCAACATACATACTCATCCACTAAGTCTTTACCAACATTTACAGTCTATATGACACATAATTTATATATTTATCTCAATGAATGATTTAAACCCTAAAATCTTTTAGCTATTAAATGGTGTTTTGTGCACATTTTACCTTACATGTTACCCACTTGTATGCCTGTGTATAGCATATCACGTAACATGCTTCTGTTTTTGCTTCTATCTGTTTTTATCAGTTCTCTTTTGGAATAAAGATCTTGATCTCGACCATATGAATAAATATAGTTAACTTACAGTAAAAAAAACCAATGATTTATAACTGTACATTCTCCATCTCGGTTCGCGTGCAAGAACTAAGTCTGCTACTAGAACTATAAAAAGGCCAGAGGAAGTCAAGGTGCTGATAGAACTAACATCCTGTTTTAGTGCAGTGAAGGGGGGGGGGGGGCGGTGAGACAGACAAGAGGGCGCACTCTCAAAGTCTTCCAGTTATGGGACAGGAAATAAAATTCAGCAGAAAAAAAAGATAAACTCCCTTTAAACTAACAGGTAGAAAAACCACATCATGGCAGACTGCACTTTTGCGGTTGCTCCCTGTGTTACTTATTTTTGAGAATTGAGAATGTGAGCCAAAGTGGCGCCTGCCATGTGAACGTAATGCACGTCTAGAGAACAGGATCTGTGTTTGTCCTCCCTATTGATGTGACTAGAGACCAACATGCTGTGAAACCTGATTCGAGGGCCTCAGTATGCACGCTGATTTCTCCGCAGTCCTCTGACAACTTTACAAAAGGCCTGGGTGTTTATGTGCTACCCAGCAACACGTGATAAGCCCCAATTAGCTCCTGAATAATTCTGATATGCAGCAAGCTGTCGTATATGTCAGCTACACCAAATAATCTCTCGTACCTTGCACCCATCTATTAAACTATGCATGCTTGAAAGCATTACTGCAGTCTCCCTGACCACACACTGATTTAGATCTTGTTTAATAACATTTAATTAATTACTTCTAACAGCTGTGATGAAATACCCAATGGATCGTTTTCACTTCCTCTTTTCTTCCCTGTCCAAATATTTATTACACACTTACTTCATGTACTGTGTACTGTATGTCTGTATTCTATGCATGTGCCACAAAAAGCAGGCATGTGAATAACACAATATACAAAGAATAATACAACCTGAACAAAGCCAATGTGCTTGGTTTTCATTCACGATAGTTTTACCATAAAATGACATCATGCACTGTCTCTGTGGGTTTTCTCAAAGTCTTCTAGTTTCATCCCACGTCCCAAAAACATGGCATTAGGTGTTTTGGCTTTGCTTAATTGCAGGTATGAATGTTCACCTGCGTGGTGCCCTTTGATGGATTGGTTTCCCAACTAGTAGGCTCTGGATCCACTATGAACCAGACCAGTATAAAGCTGCCACTCATACATACAACATCATTTTATTATACAATAAAATCAAGCTAGTGCAAATAGTATATGATCCAGGAATACAATACGACTAACACTTTGGATGTACTGTATGTACTCACTACTTAGGTATACTATATGTAGTGCACAATATTCCAAATGAAACACTATTAGAACAAATTACAAATAATAATAAAAATCAAACACTACTAAAATATATCTTTTAGAATGTTTCGATACATCATTTTGATAGAAGCTAAGTTTTAAATCATACAGTGTCTGTGAAATTTGAAAGTAAAACTAGAATGGCTTGAACGGAAAAAAAAAGTTAATAATAATTAAATTAAATATAACAGTGCAGATCGTGTGAACCTCTGTTCTGACAGCCCTGATGTGTGGGCGTGTGCAAGTGTGTACATGCACACGTTTCAGTTGTCCCTTTCTCCTAAGTCAGCCGTCCATACGGCGTGCAGACGTCTCAGTTGCGCAATGATTTATCACACTAATAGGCTGTGTGTGCTGTTTCAGTCCTCTTCAATGTGAAAGATCTACCTTCATCCTCTCTCCACGCTGTGATCACTCATATCATCACGTTTACATCCTTCCCACCTCACGGCCTTTAGTAAAGCCACAAAGCTCAGCACGACTGTCGTCACGTATGCAGTAAGATTTGTAAACGAACAACCACAAATATCAAACACACTGGGGGAAAACTGAGTGCCAAACTAAATTCTTTTAGATTTATGACACACAAGCGAATGAAACAGACAGTTGAAAGAAGATTGAGCTCCCATACTCTACTGTACTGTACACTGTCAAATGTAATGATATTGATTGAAGCTACGTAATGTAAGTTATATGGGAGCTGAGAGCATGGGGGAGGGATAGAGAGTAAAAGAGAGAGAGATGCGAGAGAGGCAGCGAGAGAAACAGGAGGAAAAGATTCCATGTGAAGGACAAGGCCGCAGAGGGAGGTGAATAGGTGAATTTGTGTGACCTTAGCTGAGTTGATAAATTGTAGTGCTCTCTCTCTCTCATGCTCCAAGGCTAAACACTATCACGTTATCAGCACAGTATCAAGAAGCTGTCATTCATTCACACCTCCCTACTGACCTGTCCCAAATACTTTCCCTCACTATTGACTGTTCCAAAGTACCAATCATTTATCATAATGTTAGTTTTACACCATAGCGTTATTTAATTCTTAAATCTGATTGATCAGAAAGTTTTGATTACATTTCTTACAGTACAGTACAGTATATTACAATACAGTAGCTTTGGATATTCTAAGATTAGAACTAATCGTATAAAATGTTTAGCTAAGGTATTTATATCTTGTATGTCCCCCTTGCATCAGAATATCTCTGACTTGTGGACGTCTGAAGGTGTGCTGTGGCATCTGGCACCAAGAAATTTGGAGGCACCTTAATGTTCCTCAGACTAATCCTGGATAATTTCCGCAGTGTGTCAGTGCAGAGGTACTGTTGCCATGAAGAGGTGCACTTGTTCTGCAACAGTGTTTAGGTAGGTGGTACTGTATGTGTCAAAGAAGCATCCAGATTAATGCAAGGATCTATAGTTTCCCAGCAGAACATTGCTCACTGCATCATACTGCCTCTGCCATCACATGATATAAAAGACACCTGATTTGGCAGACCAGGCTACGTTCTTCTATTACTCATTGGTCCAGTTCTGATGCTCATATAACAGCATGGGAACTGTGCCCGATCTACGGCTATCATTCTATCATAGCCGGCATTCACTTTTTTACCCATTTGTGGTACACTAGCACTTGTGGTAAACCTTCACTTCGCACACGCATCAATGAAACTTAGTTGACCCATAAGGCCTCTGTCCCAGTCATCCAGGTATCAGAATTTGGCCCTTAGATCCTTGCACTCACATTTTTCCTGCTTTCAGAACATGACCATTAAAAACTGACTGCTCAATTGTTGCATAATACTGTATATCCCACCCCATGAAATGTGCCATGAGCTTATGTGTAATGAGCTGATCAATTCGCCGCAACTGTCAAATATAGATATAGTTACAGATATCTTCTTCTGCATCAGCGCTTAGTAACAGTAAATAAACTTGCTTCAGCACAGAGGATGTTGGGCTTTCTGGTTTCTTGGTTACACAACATGCAACAGTTTGTTTTTAGTCTGATTATGAGAAAAAGAGAAGCTATAATTGGTATAATGAAAAGGCGAACATGTGCTAACTTTAAATAAACAGTTTATTTAATATAAGTATTATGGCATTTTTTTAAACGAATGAAAATCTGTTTGATGGTCAATTGCTGTAGTTTGAGAGAATGAAAGCATACCAAGGTGTCTTGTGCTAAAAAAAGGCAAAAAATCAAAGCGGCAAAACTTAGGTGATAAACGAACGTGAGCAAACACTCTTTAAAAGGACATGGAGGTTAAACAGAGAAAAGTGAAGTAAAGCGAGTAGCACAAAGGTGAACAAGTATATCGACAGGACGTGTGCAGAGAAAGAAATGCATATCATGCAGAGCAAATCAGCCACAGAAAGAGTTGTCTAGCTTGGCGCCTCTTTCCCATCCGCTGTGTTCATCTAGCACAGGTAGCAAAGCAGCAAGAGCGGCAGATACGTGCAGCATCTCAATGTTCGTACATGATCCGAGCGCACGCACATGCACACAGGCACGCACAAACACTTCTCAACATGGATTAGTGCAAATAAGTCACGCAACAGGCTTTAAAAAAAGCAGAATTTTGCAATGACCTTTAACCTTTGCCATTATTCTAAGCAATGAGAGAAGAGTTTAGTCTGTGTAAAGGTTTGAAGTGGATGCTCTTTCACTTCTTCCTGACTGACGCCACATGAGAACCGCAGTCAGGCATCAGCGAGTGCATTTAAATGCTCACTAATAATACATTACTCCAAAGCTATCTGATTTCACCAGTTACTATTGGTCAAACGCTCATTAAACAACACACTGAGACATCTGATCTCTGATTTAAGCAATTATTGGATTTCAAGACACCTGGATTTTAGCTTGGTAATCAGGTTATTCAGTGCATGTATTCTGGTAATCTGATATATTCTGCTTTTCCTAGTCCGCTAATGCACACTACACACTCTGGCGTGATGCCTTACCTAGACTCAACATGAGTCTGTGTATGACTTAAAGAGTCTGTAACTTAACATGACGAATGTAAATCAATGTGATCGAATTGGATAGTTGGGCCTCAGTACACTGGTTTCCCCAAGGGCATACAAACTTTTGAACACCCCATGATTACGATGAGCTGTTTAAGAGCAATGTATTATAGTATATAGTTTAGTAGTTGGATGCTTGCAAGGTCACGCACAACTCTTCCTGTGAAAGTAGGCAATTCTCTGTCCTGTTTAGGAAGAAAAAGCACGTAGCTCTTGAAAATACATAGCATTTATTAAAGACATCGCCATTTGCAGAAAGTATTGCGAATTATCACAAAATTTTGGTTAAAATAAAAAAAAGAAGAAGAAAAACTTACAGCATCTACATAAATATATAAATAAATAAATAAAATTTTCTTTACACCTTTCAGATTATCAGGAGTATAAAAGAAATATCGTGAATATAAAAGAAAGTCAATGATTTATTCAAAGTTTAAGAGTGATGTTTTTTACATATTTAAAGTATATCATAAAACTGTATCGTGATGTCATTCGTATGGTATCGATTTCACAGCTCATGGGCAACACATACCCGGATATACATATAAGGGCTGAAAGTATAGAACCTACAGAATATATTTCATCACTGTGAAACCTCAGTTGGCAAACTGGCAAATTTAATCAAATTACTATGCCAGTTTCTAACCATTGAACCATCTTACAAACAACATCTTTCTTATCTGAGTAGGTGTATTAGCATGTTGCAGTTGCAAATTGACCACAGAGGTAGACATGTTGCGTGTTTAAAAGAGAAACCATTAAATATTTGTGGTTGCTGTGTGTTTAAAAAAAAATCATGTTCACACTAGGCCACTTCCTTTTCCACATGCTCTAGCAAGGACCGTTTAATTGCTTGTATGATACAATTTTGTATTTCAAATGATACGAATCAGGCAACTGTAAGCAAACTGTAACGTTAGATGCATCCATTCAGAACAAACAAGCAAATAAATAAATAAATAAAAATACTATTCCATTACACAAGCGCATGTGGAACCTAAGTGGTTTAAGGCGACGACCTACAAAAAGGCATGCGTTTAAATTCCTGCATTGCCAAGTTACTATTCTCGGGCAGCCTGTCTGCTCAGTTGCATCCTGTCTCAGTACGGCAGCTTGAATAATGAATCAGTCTAATAGGTAACTGTACGCAAAAACCTAGTGTGTGACAGCCGTATATTTATAAAATCTGCAGACATCCCACATCCTAACACATCATAAGCAAACACCATACTACTGTGTATTCTTCAGATTCAAATAAAGCCAGTAGCTCAGGAATCAGGTTATTCTCTAGAAGTATATTCTTAATCAGATTAATCAGTTATCATTCTTCCTTTTCTTAAATCAAATATTATCATATCAGCATAAAGTTTCTTATCATCCCTTAGATGAAATCAGTTTTTTTAAAGGTACTTTTGGCTGCGATTCATGTGCATGTTGTCTACCGGCTGCAGCTCTCCTTTGTATTTCCTGCATTGTGGTGCGCTCGGTTTACTGGAAAGTCGTGTATCATTCTCGTTATACTGTACGTTTGATGTACTTTACATGCACGCTACCGTGCAGCAGTTTCCTCTGAATTATGTCGTACAACATATACACGAAATATATATGTTGTTCCGATTTGAATGTGCGGAAAGGTCAAGAGAGCAAGAAAGATGTAGAAAAAGTATTCACGTAATGGAAACTGTAATAAATAACAGCAACAGCAAGGGACAACATTCCTCTTCACTTCACTTTGCTCACCTCTTATCAGGAAGGCACGACTGAAAGCTACCACAGACGCTGAAAATATACACAGGCAAAAGCGCTGAGCTTGCAGAAGCATATACATACACACGCACATACGTTCAAACTGAAAGAGGAATCAGAGACTGTAAAAATGAACACTGCAACACTGCAACCCCCATCACACACACATCTACACACATCCACACACACTACCACTAGTGACAGTAGCGAAGTTTGTGCCACTATTTATCTATAATGCTCTGGTGTTGCACACGGGGCGTTTAAATCATAATTAATACCAGGACTTGTGATGGGATTTCTTGTGAGCGAAGGCGTAAAAGCAATCGACATTCACAGACGACTTTAGGCAGAGTAACAAAGCCGCAGAAAAACGTTTGAATGATGGGTACGCTTTAAAGAAGGGTGGATGATGATCACAGCTGAGGTGCCACTGCAGTCATTCCTGTGAACGCTCAGCGAGTGGAAGGACCGATCCTTAAAAATTGATGGATAGTTTTTGCCAACTTGCGGAAGAGACGCATCTGTCTGAGGGAACTGTAAACACAATCATTCACCAACACCACTTTACAGGAACTTGGCTGGGATTTATTGCCACATTCACCATACAGTCCTGACCTCACTCTAAACCATTTCCACATGTTTGGACCATTAAAGGAGTTCCTGGGAGGCCAGCGTTTGAGGCATTAAGCAGGCAGGTCAATAGCAAGATGAGAGAAAGACAAGAATGTGAGCAAATCAACTCTGTTAGTGCATGACGGAAAAGATCTGCTGCATGTGATTTTTCAAAGCTGTGCACTACAAGATAACCACAAACTCCAGTATCAAGACGGCAGAACATAACGTTCGTGGCTTTGTGGCAAAACCTTGCTTAAGACTGCAGCACTTGAATCTAAAATTAATAATCCTCCATGGATTGTGTACTTTGAACTGGTATTCATAAATAGTCTGCCCCTAATTTTGCATAACCATAGAATGAGGCAGTAGGACCACAACTTGAAACTTGATGGCCTCTGGTAAGTAATTCTCGCAAGTTTAGAAATTTTACACTGTTAATTTTACTCTTCAGCTTTTTCACATGAGGTGAAGAAGTTTCAGTTTAGCCACAACTTCCTCCAAGGCCTAATGAGAAATTGACACATTATTCATGACGCTGCCTATCAAATATCCTGCCGGTTGCAAAAGTCTTCACCCCCTCACCATGGTTTTATGGCTGAGAAAAAAAAGAGAAAAGATTCCAACGTTTACCATTTCTGTACATGAAATAAAGAGAGGATTTGAAAGCTTTTTTAGAGGATATGAAAAAAAGGTTTGAGAATGAAAGTTAAAGCTATAAAGTTATAAAAAGGCTAAAATAGTAGTGACATATCGAAGTATACAAACGTAACAATCCGAACGAAGGGTGCAAACATTTGAGTTGAGATCCTTTTTTTTACAGTAAAAAACCCAACATTCTTACTATCGATAACATTCCTTATTTTCTAATACAAACTTTTGCACTAGTCACTGGCTTGCACAATTACATACCCACTTGTGAGTCTGTTTATGGTTGGTTTATTGCTGTTGTTTATTTGTTGCCTGATTCTTTGCATGTGGGTGACAGGAGACAGGAACAAAGAGACATGGGTGTGTAATGATGGACAGCAGACTTGATGACTGACAGTTCCTCCAATCTGACCAATGGGACGAGGGGCAGTCGAAGTTCTTTATTCGCTATAGTCCGGTTGTGAGGACCACTCACAAAAGATAGAGGCAAAGACGCAGCGGTGAGATCTCAGCTGACTTCCTGTTAAAGGCACATGAATTTATTGCCTCAGGTTTGCTTGACACGGGCCGTTCTTTACTGTGCCAGCTATGCCCAAGAACATTGTTTGGCCCAGAGATACAGAGCAAAAAACTGAACTAGATTCAGTGGTGAATATTTTTAAGCACCTCTCAAATGTACTCAAGTGTGACTTTCTCACACTCACATCCTCCCCCACATACATAAACACATGCTAGCATGACACATGCTCGTTTCGCAGCCATCCTCTAGTTCTACATAATGCTAATCCTGTTCATCTATCCATGCTCTATCATATTTTCCTGCCTTATCAGTGTCAGTGGAAGAGTGTACAGACGGGCACCCACAGAATCGAAACTATTAAAACAAATAGCACTCATTTCTTCAGTGCTCCTGATAACAGCACTCGCTATCTGTCTCATGCTTTGCTGAAGAATGATGTGAAAATAAAACATGCTTATCTCTTTCAGTTGAGCAAAATGAGTCAATCTCCGATTTCTTCTTCTTTTTTTTTTTTTTTTACTTGTTGCGACATGTATTGGAGAAGACACCAACATAAAAACAAATCATCATAATATTCCAGTGAAAAACTGGCCTTTAAAAAGCTTTACACAGACACTGATATGCAGTATACAGTACACCAATCAGCCACACCATTATGACCACACGACTAATTATGTAGGTCCCCCTTCTGCAAACAAAAGAGTAATGCACTGTGTGTTCTGACACCTTTTTATCAGAACCAGCATTAGACTTTTGGTAGGTCCTGACCACTGCAGATCAATAACATCTACCAAGAGCTGCAGTTTTGGAGTTGCTCTAACCCAGTCGTCTAGACATCACAATATATCCCTTCTCACAGTTGCTCAAATCCTTACACTTCACCAATTTTGCTGGTTCCAACACATCAACTTAAAGGACGAAATGTTCCATTGCTGCCTAATATATTCCACCCATTTGCCCAGATGCTATTGAATGAGATTGTAACTGTTGCTAGTGTGACATGGACCAAATTGTAATATATAGATGACTGGGCCAGAGAGGCTCCAAAACTGCAGCTCTTGTGAGGTGTTCCTGTTCTGCAATGGTCAAGTTTTACCAAAAGTGGTTGAAGGAAGGAAAACCAGTGACGTGGTAACAGGGCTGTGGGCAGCCAATGCTCATTGATGCACATGTGGAGTGAAGGCTGGCCTGTGTGGTCCGATCCAATAAAGGTGTTGACAAGGTTGATTCTGGTTCTGATGGAAAAGGGAGGGCCTACACAATTTCAAGCAGGTGGTCAGAATGATATCACTAAATGGTGTATGTTGTGTGTGGTTCGAGCAGGATTCAGTTCATGCTATTGATATGAAAGCAGATCAAATTCAGACGGTCCTGTTTTACTGAAACACACTCAATGAGATAGGAGAGTGACAACCACACAGATCACGGCCTGTAGATCTTATCAGTATTGTGCTTTAAATGAGTCAGCTGAGACCCAGATAAAGAAAATAAGCTACTGAGAGAGAGTGCAACTGTATAATCAGTAGATAAGCAGCTGGTGCTGCAAATGTTTAGTTTAGTTTGTACATGAGTTTGATGAGCTGCTAGAAAATTTCCCAATGAACAACTATTTAGAAAAATGCAATGTTGCTACTTTATGACAGAATAAACACCTAGAACAACAGGAACAACTTGTAACCCAATGATCCTTTTAGTTCATATTATTCAAATAATGACCTTAAACTTTTAAGTATCTAGGCTAATTTGCAATCAGAAGCAGGAGGCAGAGGTGTGTCATTTAATGAAGGTTTTAATTATAAATCATGAATAGTAATAAATCTACAGATAAAGAGTCTTTAACTTCTATCCATCCATTGTCTATATTGCTCTTCAGGCCCTGTGGGAGGAGCTCAGGGCACAAGGTGTGGTATACCATGGATGGGGTGCAACCCATCGGAGGGCATAAACACACTCACTCAGATACACAATCAAACATTATGGGCAATTTGGAAAAACATCATGCCTCCCATATCTTTGGACTGTGGGAGAAAACTGTAGTACTTGGAGGGAACCTGACAAGAATAGGGAGGATGTTTACGCTCCATGCACACAGCCTGGGGTGAGATTCGAACCCCCTAACCCTAAAGATTCGAGGTAACCATGTTAATGCCTAAAACTATGCATAGGCTAAAACACAACAGTTAAACAGTGAGTACTTGGACATAATCAGGAATGAAAACCATTGGATCAACGTTATAAAGCTGTTATTAGTCTATTTGACTGAAAAACAAGTCGACCTCTAAATAACAGAATCTAATCTGTTCTATCATTGTAAATACGAGAATTGAAAGTTCTGCTGCACTAATGAGTGAGGACGTAATGACTAATTTATTTCATCATTTATTGCAATAAATATGTACTTAGCGGTCCATGAAATTTATTTTACATTTAAAGGGATATCTGGCTGCAGAACCCTTGCTGTAATTTATTTGACAACTGCAGTAAAACTTAATGGCACGACATGCACGAGCGCAATGCAAGAGTGAAGAAAGTTAATCCTGAACCCATCAACAGGTCCTGTGAGTGTTGACTCACAAAAATGTGAACAAATGAACCAGTTGGAAACCTGTTCACATCCATGCATGTGTGTATTTTTGGTTATTTCCACTGTATGCATACATCTTATCACTGACCTGTGTGTTAGCCACTGCCCACTTTGGTGCGCAGAAAACTGACAAGTCACACACTTGCACATACAAATTCACATACCGAACTGCTCCATTTACTAGCAAAACACTAGAGCCTAAAAAGACAGTTATATTACAATGTCATTATTCTTATTAATCTACAGGTGTGAATTCCTATACTGAAACAGTTTATTCAAAAGCTTTTAAACAATTTTATGCAAATTCATTGTAGTTTCATCTGCCTTCTGTATAGGGTTCCACAAAAAGCATTGCATAATCTTCAATCTCCTGTTTCAACATGTGACTATGCAATGATTAGGCCACACAAGTCAACGGCAACAATGTCCCAGAAGAGCACAAAACCCAGACTCCAGGCATTCTCATGTTAAAAAGCACAGGATCCATCTTCGACTGCCCCTCATGGACATTCATGACTTCTCATTACCATCCGGATGGGTCTAATCCCATCACAGAGGGCTGGACTGAAAGGACAGGCTCGACAGAGACAGATCAGAAAGAAAGCTCTGGAAAAACCCCCGACTTTCTCAGGAACATTTCATGAACCATCCAACTTTTTCTTCTCTTTCTGCATCCCAACAGGAGGGATCTGCACGAGCTTCTCCAGCTGCACAAACAAAAGCAGGGAGTAGAAACAATGCATTGAGAAAAGGGGAGGAGGGGAACATGCAGGCCATGTGTGTCCTCTTTTCCACTTGTTCAGCTTTACCTGCTCTTGCTTTTCAGGCTCTCTGCAGCCGAACCGCTGTAGTGGGACGACAAGCTGACGACAGCTTTAGACCACAAACTCCAGGGTCAGATAAAGCACATATAGCCACAAATTCATCAGAAAATGCTTTATGACTCCATGCTTCAGCAACATCAGAGACGGCGTCCAAGCCTCTTTGCGGCCAGGAAAATGGAGAACATTATCACAGAGTGTGGGAAAGAACTAGACGCAAAGCATTTTTTATGCTAGCGTAGAGATTGCACCTGTTTTTCCTTCCCCTCAAACTGTAAAACTGTGGTCGCACAGATGGCAAGCTGTCAGGATACATGATGGTCGACTTGTTAACACAAACCATGAAGTGTCGTGAACATTTTAACTTTTAAGAAAAAGAGAACTGCGGGTATTTGACATTCACCCGTGATGACTCACTCAAAAAATTTCCACAAAGTAAAAAACCCACAACTTTTCAATCCGTCCATGTGGCACAACATTAGACTTTTGACCTTTTATTATGTTGTTATTTGGACTGCTTCTGTCATGGGATTGCCACAGCAGACCATCTGATCCACACACCTGGCACACTCGTTGAAGCAACCCTCCCATTTAATCCGAACTTGGACCGGCTCTGCATCCCATTGGCTGGGGGTTGGGCACTGGCTGGGATTCGAACCCGGGCCTTCCAAATAGCAGGGGAACCGCCTACCACTCATTTACATTTAGGCATTTTGGCAGAAGCCCTTATCCAGAGCGACTTACATTTTTATCTCCATTTATAGCCGTTGAGGGTTAAAGGCCTTGCTCAAGGGCCCAACAGGGATAACTTGGTGGACGTGGGATTTGAACCTGGGACCTTCCAAACCGTGGTCCAATGCCTCCAATGCCCTGTTTGACATATTATGTAGAACCTTTGAAAGGTGGTATCAGGCAGATACAATTAGAACCCTTTTTGGTGGTCAAGGAAAAAAGTTACATTTTAAGCCATTAAAACTGTTTTTTACTCTGAAGGTGCTCTTATATGTTTTATATAGAACCCAAAACAAAGTCTGTTGGACTGTAAAACTAAATAAATCTGTTGTAGCTAGTGAAGAACCTCTTTTCTAACAAAGGAACCTTGAAAAACAATTTACAATGATCTAAGAAACAGGTTATCCAGGCTATTTCTTTAAGGTAACCCGTTTTATGTAGAACCCTACATTAGTGAAGCTTCATATTAGAATCTTTTACAACTTGCACCCCTTTAGGAAGCTAGGGAAACTTTGTTTCAACACTGTTTTTGAAAAAAGCTAAACAAAAAACAATATTTTTTTAGTGTTAATCGATGATTTCCTAAGGGATGCATACAGAAGACAACATCACAAGTGTTTCCTTTTCAGAGAAAGTTACAAGTAGAACCCCCTTTACGTATCAAAGAATCCTTAACAAACCTTTTTTTCTTTAGATTGTTCCCTTGTTGAACCCTACAACACGTGTTGCATACAAATAGGACCATGAAAGGAATATAAGATGAATAACAAGATCAAAGATTATTTGTTAAGCAAAAATAATTTATCTAATGTATAAATGTGGTTAACAGCAGAGACAGTGAGACCTTTGAAAGCAAGACCATTGAAGGCTCTCCCCTTTTTCTCATGAGTTGAAAATGTGGCCTGTCCTAAAATGGCTAAAGTTTTTCCCTAGCTAGATCCCTGCTCAGTAAATATTTATAAAGTTTTCCCCATGGAGCCTGGGCTACATCTGTCTGCGGAAGCCAGACAAATTGTCCTGGGTGTCTGTACTGTATACAGCATAAATTTCAGGATGTGTTTTCAATGGTCCCCGTGCTAAATGAGCGCATGCTACTGTTTATAAGACGGATGTGTCAGACGGTCAGCAGGAGACTGATAGGAAGAGACAGGCAGTTTGTGTTTTTGTGCGGGAGAACGGTGCTTGAGCTGAGACTGTTTCTGGCGTTCCTGGGACGCACCCATTTCTTGGCACTGAGGTTCGAGACAGCCACACTGCCGGCTGTGAGTTGTGACTTGCCGAGAAGCAGCTTCATGTAACAGAAGGCGTTTATTTCGCTGCAGCTGCCACACCCAGGGAAAAAACAGTGATTCTTAGTCCAGACATGCATGCTGGCATCAAAACCATCAAAGCAGCTAAAGCCTAATGGGTCTTGCACCACTTCAGACAATTAATATTAAGCAAACCACTATGATTGACCATGAAGACGATAATGAATGTTAGAGCTGCCATGGTTTTACAGATTCCTGCAGCTTCACAGCATATCAATTATCGTTATATAATGGACAGTGAGTAAATGCGCTATGTATAACTATAATTATTGCATAATGCATGCTAGAAATGCACATAAATGTCTTCAGGCACTAATATGGTATTCTTATGCTTGGAAGTAAATTTCCATCACATTTAGGATTTATGACTTTCTTTTGTTTCCAACATTCTCATAGGACTGACTGAGCTTTTAGACCTGAACTCCGGGAGAGAGAGAGATGGAGGAAGATTAGTGAGAGAGTATAGCTCCTCCCACCACGTTACATGGATCCGCCCTTAACCTTTCGTGTGACCAAACCCAAGAATCCCACACATCCAGTTCCCACCACTGCACTCCTCCTCCATTCGTTTATCCTTCCGCTCACTCGTACATTTGTTTATTTATTCGCCTGTTTATTTAGCCTTCTTTCTCATGCACTGGTTATAAGGATTTTTCAGAAAAATAAGTGATCTGGTTACCTCATGTGACCTTGGACAGACCTGATCTTAAAAATCTAATTTTCCTCTTGAACAGCATGTCTTCAGGGAAGAGTTGAAATGCAGGTTAATAAACTTTGGTGGCCGTTTGCAACCACTTTCTGTAACTTGTGATTCAGAAAGGGAGAAGACTAAAAGTGTGAGTAATCTGTCATGTGCTTAGTTTAACTTTAATCTATAGCCTAATTCTCAGAAACAGACTATTCCCAAGTCATATACGGCAAGCAACTAACAAACATTTGCCATGCTGTTTACTCTTTGCTAATCATTTTTCCCCTTGTTTACATTTATTTATCTTAATCAAACACAGTTATCTCAGTTGAGAGGTTGACCCAGTGACACAAATTCAGGGACATCCTCAACAAGAAATACTTAATTAGTCACTAAAGAAGGTGTGACCTACACCTGTAATTTTTATCATAAACCATGCTTGAATTTTTTTATAGTTATAATTAATGTTGTAGAGTGTCCATGAAACAAGCTTCTGTTATCACATACATTACAGTAGCTAGAAACAGTATTTCCCTAAACAGATTGTATATTTTTCTCTCTCTTGACTTTGAGACAAAAAAAATCTAATACGTTATACCTTTCAACACAACCTCTCACATGACCAGGAAGTGTCATAAATAGTACAGCTTTACAACATGACACTGGAGACTCCTTCCAATAAAATGCTAAATGACTGAAAAACCTCACCAACAAAAGCACATGTTTTTCAAACATGTTTATGTGTAGCCAATCAACAGTGCAGAGGTATAAACATTAACAAAATATCGTGATACATAGTTTTATAAGATGTTGCATTTATCAAGCATGTTATGCTACGATGCCTGAGATGCATCGATATTCAAGTGTGACATGAAACAATTTTCGTGTCGCCCCCCAATTAATCAGGGAGATGAACTTTGCCAGACAGTGTGACATTTTATTCCTCTATCTGCAGCCGAACAGCACTGCTGATCTAAATCTTCAGGAAACACAACGTCTATGACCTTAATACGGATGAGAGCAGCAAGCATTCCTCATATTTGCTATGACATATTTACTTAGCGTAAGAGCTGTTACATCACAAAAGAACTGTATACAAAAGAACAGAAGGCAAACAGAAAAACTTTGCTTCCTCAGAGGATTAATCTAAAGAACACTTCGGGGTCATGGACAGACTGTTCTTTCCCCAGGACACTTAACCCCTATACAGGAGGAAAGTGGCTACTGTTTCCTTAATCTAAATTTGAATACGCGGGATTGCACGAAAGCATTCTGTTCGAATGATTTAATGCATCAGTTGTAAGTGTATATATTTTACATAATAACTTAAAGCATGTTTAGACTTTACTTTCTGCAACAGTTTAATTGGTTATAATTTCACAAAATTCAATTTAGCAGCAGTTAAGTGCGCTTTGGTTTGTTCCTGTGGGGGAATCCTTAAGGACCTTATGTGGAACCTTAAAAAGGTGGTTCCTTACAAAACAATGATACAGGTAAAATCACTTTAGGTAAACACCTAAAACATATATATTATTATATATAAAATAATATATACAATAATATATAGTTTTATATATGTATAAAATTATATATATATTATTCTTAGGGGTTCTTCATTTTATTCTTTTGGAGAAACTGTAAGAGATTTTTATGTAGAACTCTGTAAGAATAGTTCCCAGAATAAAAAAAAGATAAAGGCCTTTTAAAGAAAAAAGGAAACATTTTGTTTTTTAATAACTAAGGGTTAATTGCTTAGTGGAAGCGATCCATTTGCTCTTAAAAAATACAGCTAAAGATTTTTTTACACAAAGCTTTCAAAGGATCCTTTAAGTCTCCTAAGTGTTCATCTTTTCTCTGATAATGTCAGAACAGATGGAAAGGTCACAATGTTACAGTAGGATATTGAGTCACATTGTCATTTTGACATTGTTGTATTATGAATGACATTATATGTGACTTTGCAATAAGTCCCTCTGTCTGTACACCCAGATGTTTCAGTCTCATCAGAGTACTGGGTGTTTGGAGTTCGAGTACAGGGCATACCACAGTGTAATTCACAGCTGGGCTTCTCAATCAATGAAGCCTGTGAATGTTCGTTGTCAGCAGAGACGGCATTGGGGTCTTTTTTCAGCTCTAATGAAGCATGGAGTGACGTGAGGCAAACACAGACAGTAGACTTTAGATATTAAGCTAAAGAATACACCAAAGAATGACCTGCCAACGCCTAAATACGACACTCTGGCCATCAATAGAACCTCATTCAACACCTGATATTTCTGCCTTGCTTCATCTGTCCTCTCCTGTCCTGCTGGCCTTTTGAACGGCTCTTATCATCACATCTCATTGTTTGCTTTTCTCTGCATCGCATACACCCGAGTGTATTGTTTAAAAAATCAGCCGCAGATCTTTATGGGAAAAGCAAGGCTGCAAACTTAGCACATACACAAACACATTCTCCCTCAGAATCTGCAATGGCCGGAAAGACGGATGAACACCTTTCAGTGATTCAATGAGTATTTCCTCCTCCATATCAGCTTATCTGTAAACTAAAGAGATGAATCTCGTACTAGAGGAACACCTCCCCCTCTCTTCCTCTGCCCTCTTACACTCTCTACACCCTGACATGCTGGGGTACCAGTGGAGAAGGATTAACATTGTGTGTCCAAGGTCACCTGTTTTGACCAGCTCTCCAACCCTGAGTCTGAGTACTCATATCCAACATAGATCTTACTCAGAAATAAGCTCGGGTCAAAAGGGAGATGGAGACACCTGAGCTCTCAAAGTCGCACAAACATTCCATTGTCTCATTTCACAATATTCAATTGTTATGCCCGTCAAAACAGCACACAGGGGACCTGCTTGAGTCTGTAACACTTTTGTAATCAGTATTGATAGAGCAAAAGGTGTGGTTTTGGTGATGCTTTGTACTCCTTTGGAAAGTGGATAAAAAATAAGGATGTCCCCTCCTATTCTGAAACTGAAACGCTGGACTGGATAATGGATCTAATTATCCAAACTTATCCATTAGGATATTTTATCACATGGATCTTGCACGCAAGATCATATTGGACATAACCTCGGACACGTCTTTATGGCACTTGTATGAATTTATTTAACCAGATTACAACAAGTGGTAGAAGTGGTCACAATTAGTGGCCAATGCTGACGGTTTTGGAATAAAATCATCAACTACTGTAAGTGAGCAAAAGCACTGTTAATATGACGTCAAACATCAGAATGTCATGAGGATGTCAGATTTACACTTGTATCTGGTATTAGCCAACACCCTCAGCTGTACCAAAATTATGAGAAGTGAATTTTTGCATATAAAAAAAAAAATAATAATTATGCATGGCATGAGCTTTGGGAGCACTGAAGCGCTCAGAGAGTAGGATCGAACCCTGACACAAAGGTATAATAGATCCTTTGTCTTAATAATACATCCTTTAGGAACAATACAACCATTGCGGATGAGAAAATCCCCCGAAACTCCCAGTGCATGGATGAAGGGATGAAGGGGAGGGGATGGGAGCGTCTTTCATAGACTGAATAATGTAGAGCAGCGCCCTGCTATGTGTGTGTATGTGCATGTGTGTGTGTATGTGCATTTATATGTGTATGTATGAAGGGGTGCCACAGTCCATTCTGTTCATAAATGGGTGGCTACAATAAACAGTGTGTAGTAAAGGACCCCCTTTTTAGATGGTTGATGTTTAACAGCGGACACGTTACACATTAAAGTGTTCACACATTAAAGGGTGCGTTCACACGTGTGGACAATAAAATGCGCGCGATCCTTATAACAGCAGTTGATATAAACAATGTATCTATTATATAAACAGTGTGTGTATATATAATAGATACATTGTTTATATCAACTGGTATAAACAATGAATATATATAGTATCTATATAAATAATTGATGTGTCTATTGTAGTCTATGTTTTAATGCACATAGACTTACAGGATATCATACACATCGTAGATGTTTGTCAACAATAAAACCCCGCGAAATATTGTTCCGCATTAACGATTCGCTCTAAAACATGTTCAAGCTCTCATGTATGCTGTTATTATTATTATTATTATTATTATTATAACAGTTTATAAGGTATATATAAAACAGCACTCACCCCATGTGAGATGCCCGGCGCAGAGGGGAACACAGCGATCTGCTGAAACCTTACACGCTCCTCATTTACAAAATTCAGTCCGTGAGTGATTTCAGTCCAAGTGATTTCCTGATTCCCGACAGCGACTCATACAATGAATCATAGACCCCAAAAACCCCCCAAATAACACTACAAAAAAGTTCAGCTTAAGGGTTTAGGCAACTCCAGGAACAGCCGTCAGTGGTTACAACCGCAGGTTTTGTGTAAAAATGTGTGCAAATAAACAAAAACCCTTGGGAAAAAATAGTTTATAGTCCTTTCTTTAAATAAAAAAATATTACAATTCCACGCGTAAAACAGATTTTCTTATGTGAAACTCCACGGACCAGGCGAGGGAAAGCTTTACTGCAGCTTACTCTGAAAACTGTCGGTCAGCTAGACATCAGGGAGGCGCAACACACACACACACACACATGCACAAGAACACGCCCCACACACACACCTCCAGCCAGCTGCCGTGACCTGCTACCTGAACTAGCTTGTGCGTTCAGACTAATGATCGTAGGGTGCCAAAAGTTATGCTACTCGAATATGTTGTTTTCAATCAACCAAGTAAAAGGTTAAAAATGTCGTTCTTTAAAGCGCTTTTATTGTTGGGTTGTATTTTCTCTCTTTCTCCCCAGGGTCCAAATGAGCTCCAGATGTTTTTCTTCTTTCTTTTCTCTCTCTCTCTCTTTCGTTTTTTTTTTTTTTTTGGTTGCTGTTGCGCCTCCTCCTTCACCTTCTCCTCTTCACTTCCTCCCTCAGCTCGTTTCCTTACTCATAGTTCTGTAGTGTCTGTGTGGAGGTTTTATTTTATTTTTTATTTTTACTTAAAAATCAATAAAACATAAAGCAATACAAGGAAGAGCTGGACTTGAGGATGAACTCTGGTGCTTTTTTTTGATAGGATTTCATTTGATCACACCGCAACAAAATAATAAGGCTCAGTTCATCATATAGAGGATAAAATATACAATGATATTTCATCTGTTGCTTAAAGTCAGCCGGGTGGCTTAGTGATTAGTGATTAGCATTGCCACTTTGCACCTTTTGGGTTTGATTCCCACCTTGGGTCTGTGTGCATGGAGTTTACATGTTCTCCCCGTGCTTGGTGGGTTTCCTCCATGTGTGTGCTTGGTGGGTTTCCTCCATGTGTGTGCTTGGTGGGTTTCCTCAATGTGTGTGCTTGGTGGGTTTCCTCCATGTGTGTGCTTGGTGGGTTTCCTCAATGTGTGTGCTTGGTGTGTTTCCTCTGGGTACTCAGGTTTCCTCCCAAAGCATGCAGATTAGGCTAATTGACCTTCATGTGTATGTATGAAGGGGTGCCACAGTCCATTCTGTTCACAAATGAGTGGCTACAATAAACAGTGTGTAGAAAAGGACCCCCCTTTTAGATGGTTGATGTTTAACAGCGGACACGTTACACATTAAAATGTTCACACATTAGAGGGCACGTTCACACATGTGGACAATACATTGTGTGTGATTCTTATAATAGCAGTTGATATAAACAATGTGTATATAATAGATATATTATGGGGTACACACCATCCAGGGTGTACCCCACCTCGTGCCCATAGTCTCCTGGGATAGGCTTAAGGTTCCCTGCGACCCTGTATACAGCATAAAGCAGTATGGATAATAAGTGAGAGTGAATGAGTGTTGCTTAAAGATGCAGCTGTAAGCAACATGTTGCGGGGGTTAACCAGCCTTCATCAATGCATCTGATGAACGCAATATAAGTTTACAACAGTCAAGCCAAATTCATGGAACAAGTATGTGATGGTGTGTATGATGTCCTTTGATGTACCAGGTGACTGCTTGTGCATGTTTTCCTGCTTCATGTCCAGTGTTCCTGACTCCATAACCATGAACAAAACCAGGATGAAAAACTGAATGAATTTCTATTTCTTTCCTGAATTTACATTTTTATATTATAGATGTCAGCAATATGGTGATTTAGTGATTAGCAATGTTGCTGCACACCTTCACAGTTTGGCTTTTTCTGTGTGTTCTCCCATTGCTTGGTGGATTTCCTTTGGGTACTCCATAGTATCTATATAAATAATTGATGTGTCTATTGTAGTCTATGTTTTAATGCACATACACTTACAGGATATCACACACATCGTAGATGTTTATCAACAATAAAACGTACATGCATGATTGGCATTTCCAAATTTCCTGTAGTATATAATGAGTGGCGGCACGGTAGCTTTAACACTTTTGTGACCTCAAGGTTCAGGTTTGATTCCAGGACCCTGTTGTGTTCGACAGTCTGGAGACATGGCTAACTGGTGTACCAAATAACCAGTAGTGTGTGAATTATCATGTGAGTATATGTGTGTGTGCCTTGAGGTGAATTGTCACCCCGTCTCGTGCCCTAAGGCTCCAGGCCCCCTGTATACTGGATAAAGCAGTATAGACTATGACAATATATAATGGGTTTGTAAGTGTATGTACTTGTGCCATGCAATGGGAAGGCACTAAAGGGTGTAACCCATCTTGGGCCATAAGTTCCCTGGAATAGCCTCAAGCCCTGCACAACCCCTAAGACAACAGAGCTATGGAATAATTTATGATTGGAATTATAGGTGAATGCTTGTCTGTTTGGGGTTTCATATCTAGTCATGTGCTCGCATGGATTTCCAACACATTCTCCAGGTTCCTCTGTACATAAACATCCTGGTAAGTGGATTCACTATGATAAATTCCCCCTTACAACTGGGTTTCCTGGCATAGACTTCATAACCAAAATAACAGTGAACAGGAGAAAGAAGCAACTAAAGATAAATGAATGAGGGAATCACAGGGTCACAGGGGACCATGAAAAAGAAAATTAGGGAAATTAATACGAAATGTGTGAGAAAATACATATTAATCAAAATGATCAGATTGTCCCTGAAGAGCAAGCTGAGGGCGATGGTGGCAAGGAAAAACTCACTAAGATAGCAATAGGAAGAAATCTTGAGAGGAACTAGTAAATCACATTCATATTCATTAATATGTGTTTGGGTTTATATTCCAAGCAGTTAATCATTGCCTCTTGGGTTCTATGTAGGTGTCAATAAACTTCTAATTCAGTGTTTGTGGTTTTCTGTGCTACTTTAGTCTGTAATTCCCCCTGCTTCTCACGATATTTGAACAATTGCCAGCAATGCTGGAATGTTTTGGGACTTTCAATACAGTGCATATAATTGCAATATAAAATACATGAAGATATTTTAGGAGAGTTTCAGCTACAGTAATATAAATTTTTATTGTCGAATACCTATTTTTTTTCCCAATATGTAATTTCAGGTAATGACTGTATACCTGGGACTGTCCCCAAAATTAAAAGGTAACCAAAGGAAAAATGTAATGACATGCACATTGTTCATAATAATTCTCAGTATTCATATGAAAAGTTACATAAGTTTCAAAGTCTCATAAGTTTCATAAGTTTCAAAGTCTCAGAAGGGACTGAGATAAATTCATCTGAAATCGAACCAAATCTGCCCACGCTGATTTGTCATAAGTTCAGGCTTGATCTTATGACAAATTCACCTAGGTGTTTATAATCGAACCAAATCTGCCCACGCTGATTTGTCATAAGTTCAGGCTTGATCTTATGACAAATTCACCTAGGTGTTTTTGTGATATATGCACATGTGTGTTCATGTGTTTTGGTTTCAGTGTTTTGGTTTTCATACATGTCAAAGCAGCCACTTTGTTATCTTTATGTAATTACTGTAATCCTTTGTGTTTTTTTTTTTTTCTTTTCTTTGTCACTCTGCTTGGCCTCAGGTGTGCTCTGGGCGGCCCAAGCTTGTTTCTTATTAGGGTTGTGTTACATCGTGCTCTGTCATGAAGAAGCAGGCCATGACACACTGCACAGTAAAATCTAACCACGCAATCGTGACAAGGCTCTGTTAATGAATGTCAGATGCATGCTCTGGGGTGAGTACCACGATAGGGGTCTCACTTTGGTTTTGACGCTCGTGATTTGATTTTCAACATGTGAGCTGACAAGCGCAGCAGAATAGTTAACCGTAAACTGGTACAGTTATGTATTTGTAGGTTGAGCAATCATTCTGGTAAAACCTTTAAACGAGATGATGTCATATCTGTGACTAAGTAAGAAACAAAGATCATGGCTGTGTTTCTCTTCAGCTGGCTTTAGAGCATGAAGCAATGTGACTTTCTGTTTTATGTAAATCGTGATCTTCAAATAGTATTTGCTATGAGAAACAGACCATCCTGCTCTGTTTTGTTTCGTATTCAAGTCCTGCATTTTTCTCAGCTTTAATGGAAGGGTCAGGAAGCATGACCTCACTTCCTGCGAGCATGTCTCCCACAGGCACAGCATTGTCTCTGAGAATGTGTTAGGACTTCTGGGACACCCACACATCTGGCAGCTGTTTTGAGGCCCAGCCATTTCAATCCTCAGGAAGGAAGGTCCCTAACATACTGGGTGCTGTCTATAGGCAGCATCCATCCATTTAGAGCCATTTTCTGTAAAATACATACTTATTATCTTAATGGAAATTCCAGCACAGTTGTCATCTTAACAGTGAGGGGCTGTTCTGAACGTGGTCGGGCTGCCGCAGGTTGGTTTCCACCACCAGGTTTCCTCTAACTGCAAATGGCCTTGTTTTATGTGGCTTGTGCTTCCCTTATCGTGCCATCCTCTACACTGTAAAGATTCTTCGTATATATATATTGTGGCTGGCATTGCGTGGTCGTTTTTAACATGGGGGAAATAACATGCATCATTTCGGAATCAGTTGCTACCAATTTAAGAGGTGGCTCTGTCAAATACAAATATCAGATTAAACCATCAAAACACCAGTCTGGTTATTTCAGATTTTTTTCTATATACCCACGTCATATATGTAATACTTATATGAAAAATATTAGCATTTTTCCCCTAAGTAAATGAGATCAATTTCCATCACTTAAATCAGAATTGAACTGATTTTTGACAGAATTTTTACCACAATGCTCATGCGTTCTTAGTTTGGAAATGTTGATTTTTTTTTTTTTGTCAGAATTGATACATTTCTATTGAATAAACTATAACAATTTTTTATTATGTTAATGTGCTTGTTCAAATATGTTATTAGTAACAACCTATTCATGAGCTTGGACAGTAGATTCTGCGTATATTGGTATTATTTGAGTATTTACTGTTATGGTGATGTTTCCTGTCACAAGATTTACTTTATTTAACATTCTTAGAAGAACTCTCCATTGTCAGCATGCACAGTCAGTAGGTGTTCCAGAAGTCTTCAGGACTAACATGACAATCTGAGTTTTATTATCTAAATACCTCAAAAGAGAGAAAAAAACAGAGCCTAATGCATTTAGCAGATGTTCCACAACATATTTTTATTAAATTCATACATTACAAAACAACGAGAGCAGATAAATAAATAGCCATCACTAAAGCTGTTCGTAGACAGTCTGGTAGTTTTTGGCGCAGAATGTAGCTATAAATCTCTTGCTCTCACCGGAAGTAGCAGACTGAAATACCACTACATAACATGGTGGAGGTGGAATTTTCACAACTTCACAAGCATCTACGGCTGAAATGAAAATGCAAGAAATGTTTAACCTTTGTTGTGATGGTGTTTGTTTCCAAGATTCTGTCAGATAACTGGCAAGATTTCATCTATTGTGGCCTGCTTAACGTGCAATATACATCAGACAGTCCATGGGGAGAGACAGGAGTCAGATTCTTCTGCAGCTGAATAAGAAAAAACACAATAGTAAAATGGCACATAGAAGTGATTTGGGAAATTGCAAATAATACATACCTTTTGAAATCAATATAAGAAAAAGGGTGCAATTCTTCACTTAAAAAACAAAACAAAACACATTATCATACTTTACACGTGTTTTTACAGTGCGGTAAACAGTGTACTCAACACTGCGTCAACTGTATTGCCTGGATGTAATGTCCTTTCACTTCTGTAAGCTGCTGGCCATCTGACAGTCACTATAGCGTGCTAGACTATAGTAGCGCAGACTATAGTAATCTGGTTGTTTTTCACCTCATTTCCTCAATCTTAAATTTTGATTAAAATAATACCATACATAGCATCAACTGTTTTAGCAAAGAAGCATACTGTGTTTGCAGCTGGAGCTAAAGCTTGGCAACATTAGGTAATGTTAACTGTTCTTTGCTAAACTTCTTTGCTAGTTAGCTTATCTTTGCTAGTCAGCATGTTTTTTATTTATTTATTTATTTAAGTACCTACAGTAATTTATACGCTGTAGGTTACTTTCTCCATGGTTTTCAGGACAGAGACACATTCTCTTTTGTGGTTCATTTTAGCAGTTGTGTAATTTGCTGTTTTTAGGGGAACTGAAATGAAATCCTCAAATAAACACATTTCAGATACTTTTGTTAAAGGTTATTGTCCCTTTTATTAAATTGTGCCTGTTTTCTTACAGGAACATTACAATAATAATGATGTAAATAATAATTCCTAGGTTCTAACTCTACTGACGGAAATAATACTGTAAATTACCAAGAATTTCTTTTTAGACTGAAAACTAGAACAGATGAGAATGGCTGTGCCTACTTTTAGTATAGTTGGGTCTGCTGTGGGAATTATTATGGCACTGACCCGTGATTTTCTCATGCTCTGTATAAGTTTTCTCCCATCTTTTGCTGAACATTTTTATTATTATCATTTATTTATTTATTTATTTCTATTAATTAATTTTTTTTACATAGTACCAAAACTCAACATTTCGAACAGTGGGTAATATACTTTTCTAAAGAAAAAAAAATGCCCCAAACCATTCATCAGTATTTTAGTCTAACACACTTCTTTTAAGCTTTGGAAAGTTCTCGTAAATAAACGTTAGAGCTCAAAAGGGAACGAGGACATACGCACGCATGATACCTGATACTGTACATCACACAGAGAAATCCCTTGTTGGCTATTTGGTGCATTTTCAAAGCAGAGGAACTAAATCACTGATCATTTCCTCTCAGACAAGAGAGGAGAACAGCACACACACTGTTCCTCTTTCTGCCAAGTGAATTTTTAGAACATTTCGTGTATTCTCCAGTATCATGTGCTTTGCTATCATGTGATTTAGTCAAAGCCTGTTTTTATTATTTTTTTATTATTATTTCCTTAACTTGTCAGAATGAGTAATAGGTGCTGGAGTAACCTTTTTGAAGGATTTTTTTCCAAGTACGTGTATAAATGTATAAACAGCTGGGTTTTAAAAAAAAATTTATTTTGTGTCCATAAATTGAATATGAGCTTAAAAGTAGGCCTGAACTCTTTATGTTCATTTATCCTGTTACAAGCAACAGGGGTGTGTTTTTCTGTCACATAATGCCAGTGTTTGTTTTTCGGTTATAATTTACACCTACACAGTATTGAGGACACTCCCTTTCAATCGGGTTAAATAGACAAGTCACATGTCTGTTCCCCCTTTTGTCATGTTACTAAGTACAAACATCACTGATGTGGTACAACTCCAGCAATTGTTTAGTTGTTAAAATAAAATGGTATTTTCCCCCCTTAAACACTGGGAGTAATTCTACAAGAAAAAAAAGCAAGCTTCTCAATTATTGGTACTAATTTTTCTATGAATAGCAAAATGCAAGGTATCTTGCATATCAAGCTTAAAACAATATTATTAGCAATGTTGTCCTATGTATGAGGTTAAGCCTCCTGTGGAAAACCTGAATACATGCATATCTCTTCTGCAATATTTAAAATTGGAATATATGTTTTTCAGTGTATGAAATTCAAGTAAACATTTCTAAAATTCTACTTTTCACCCAGAATTTAATATATTAGACATAAGAAACATTTTCATCAGTGCTCTCAGACTGTTTGCCCCATTGCACATTTGTTTTTAATATTATCTGAGATAAAAAA
Organism: Clarias laeviceps; assembly: GCA_030014305.1. Lineage (NCBI taxonomy): Eukaryota > Metazoa > Chordata > Actinopteri > Siluriformes > Clariidae > Clarias > Clarias laeviceps. The sequence goes on along the minus strand of JAQMYJ010000023.1, from coordinate 30,359,988 downwards.
AAAAAAGCTAATTATTTAGCTTAGATTTAAAAGAGTAAAACTAATTGAGTTGGTATAAGAATCAATGTTAAAAATAAAAGTTTCAGTGCCTGAGTAAAATATTCTTTTCAAATTACTTTCCTAAAGGGTGCCAATAGTTCTGGAGTTCACTTGAGCCCTTAGTACTTCTGCACAGTTTTTTTCAAAGTACTGTTAACTTATAAAAATCTCACATTACCTCTGTCAAAGATTACACTTGATATTCATCTACAGAGTATGTTCAGTCAACTGAAGCTACTGCTTTGTTGGTTGTAGGGGTGATAAGAGTGGTGGTGGGGGCTTTATAAAGTGTTTAAGCGGTCTTGTAATGTTATTCTACTCTTTACACCCTTTCCTGGGAGATTAAATAGAGGCGTCTGGTGTCAAGATGGCTGATCTCTGTTCCTCACTAATCATCCATTAGTGGCTTAAGTGTCAGTCTAGCCACATATGTCGAAAAGCTTGCAGATAATTTTCCAGAGGTGACCCCTTCCACACCTACCGCGGCTTACCTATTATCACCTCTTCCTTTCCTCATCTGAGGCCCGGCTTTTCTCAGTTTAAGTGTTGTCTGGACATTCTCATCCCCAGCATGACTGTGACCTCTGACTGGAGGTTTATTTGTCAATCAGAGTCTGCAAGCTCTTCCTAGAAGATGTTTATCAATTCTTCACGAGTCCGTCTAGGTTTAGATTCAAATGTCTCTTAAGAGAATTGTGGTTAAATTATTGACATTTTTAGAGGTTCGGCTCTCTCACAGGGCTTTAGTGTTCCCAAATCATTACTCTGAGGGCAGAAAAAAAACTGTTCCCATGCTCTGATGTGTGTATTTGCGTCTTCATTTCGATTGCCTTGTATGTATGTGTGTTCTTAGTGTTGGGTTTCATTCTGAAAAGCCCAATCCTCCTGTTCAGGCATAGAATGTGTGTGTCTATGTATGTGAAAGAGATAGAGGGTAGCTTTGAGCCCCCAAAGTGCTCTCCTTAATGAAACACAGGATGGACAGGAGGGCATGAGTTCAGTGACTTCCTGGAGATTAAGCTTTTATTTACAGAACAGATTTGAAAACCTCTTAAAAAAAACACGTCCTAACGTGTACGTCCCGTATTTTTGCTAGCATATCAATATCTATTTCAGCAATCCGACCATGACCTGTAACACGTTTTAACACGAATTGGAACTCTTCAGTTTTCACTTACATGCAATCAGCTCATTTTAAGTTGGTATTTCCAACATGTGCTTAATGAAGACAAGGAGCCTACTCTAACGAAAGCTGACATGACCCTATGTCTTGTTGAAAGAAAAATTGGAGTAAGAACAATAGACATATGGGTGGGGTTAGAGGGACTCCATCACTGTTGATATTTAATCTTGGAAAACTCAGAAGGGGGCAAATTTGAAATCTGTTGTTTTGACCTGAAACCATATGGTGACCATCCTGAATCACTTGGAAACCTAACACTGACAGACGTTAATCGTGTGACTGGTGTCAGATCAAAGGCAAGTACCTGTGTTCTGTCTTCGTGTGCGGGTGTTCAGGGCGTTTTAGTAAAATTGGATTAGTACTCCTTCAAATTGGTCATGTCAAAGTTTTTTCCATAGATTTTCATCATGGTTGACCCTCGTCTGAATACTGCTGCTAATCTTTTGAAAATTGTATGATTTAGCGTATTTTCTAATTTTTAATCACTCATTCATTCTCTATACCACTTATGCTATACATGGTCAAGTGATTTCTGGAGCCTATCCCAGGGGATTCGGAGGACTAGTTGGGGCCAAGAGCAATTTGGATCTCCAACCCTAATCTCTATATCTTTGGACTGTGGGAGGAAACCAGACTACTTCGAGGAAACCCACTAAACACTGAGAGAATGGGTAAACTCCATGCACACAGACCTGAGGTGACACAGAACTGACCCCCGACCCTGGAGGTGTAAGCCCACAGTGCTAACCATTATACCACTGTGCTGCCATCATTTTCTAATTTTGTAAACAGTTTTAAAAAAATATAACAACCATAATATCTATGGTCTCATTCATGCCAGTTCATAGGTATCGGCAAGACTCCGTTAAAAACTTCCAAAAGCTAAGATAAGAGATTATGTAACATTTTTCTTTGTTCTTATGAAATGAACCAAAATGCAACCAAATGACTTTTGTATATGTTTACATTTGAAGCGAAATTAACACTTGATACCAAATTAAAGGGCAACCAGTGTATCTGTCATACTGAAGGGGGAGCATTTGATTATGTTTTTATGATATGGTTCAGTTTCAATTGTCCCATGAGAGAAATATCAATAGTGCACAGATTCGTCTTAATCTACCTTTATCCAAAGATTAAAAATGTCTATCCTGATGAGTGTTGTCTCTTTCAGGAGGATTCCCCTATCCACAAGGCATGATGATTCAGTGAATGGATTGATGAGGATGAAAAGGATGTAAATTGTATGCTATGGTCTTTAGAGAGTCCAGATCTCAATGCAAGTAAATATTTATAAAAGATTTTGGAGTGATGTGCTAGGCAACGCTTTGAATCATGAAAACATCAACTGACATTTTGGAGGTAATGTTCCATGTTGCACTCATACAGTTCCAAAGACTTGTAATAAAATCAGTGCAAAGGCAGACTGAAGCTGACACAAATGATACTTCTAAAATAAATGATTTTTGAAAATGAAACCTTGGAATACTTATTAAAGTAATATACTGTAATGCAATCAATATAATAGTTCATTACGAATTTTTATAGTGCAACTCATATTATATTTTTCATGTCTGCATGAAAACATGTCACAGCTTACTGCTATTATTTTTATACAAAAAGTAAGAAATACTAATATTTGGGATGTGCAGTTATGGGAAAATAATCAACAACAAAGTGCTCGACATAAAGCAGAGTTACTGCCACTCAAACAAAGTTGATTATTTCCATTAACATCCCAAAGTGTCTTGTTCTTCTTACTCCACAGTGGTTTGTAACTGATACCATTTTCATTTCTTTGAAATAAACCACTTTACTAGTTCATAACTACATGTACTGCTGTGCTGCAAAACAAGTTCCTGTTTCAGCTGAATTATAGCAGCTATAAATAGTTGTTTTGTTGTTTCTCTTAATGTTAATAATAAGAAAATATAGCAGTAGCTTGTCATGTTCTTGAGAAGCCACAAAGCTTAAAATCCTCTCTTTGGAAGATTCCCCAATGGTGCAACAACAATAACAAATGCTCCACAAGGCTTTTTCAATTAATGTTAAGTATATTTCTCCTTACACGGAACTTAAAAAATATAGTAATGTTTGCACTTAAATTAGGAGCATGTTGCAGACGATCTAAAGTCAACTGTCAAGAGTCATTTCGATTGAAAATATTTGTATATTAATTATTATTATTTTTATTTTAAGCACATGATCTCCAACACTGGACAAGGTAGACTTCTTCTAAATATAAAAAATGCTCCTTAAATAGAAATGAAAAGATCTGAAAATGACAGTGATGATGCTGTTAGGTGTTTCAGCACATTAACGCACAACATATCAATATTAAACAGAATCTCAACACAAATTGTCATCGAGCTTAAGGAGAGTCAGGAGGAAAGGGGGAGTGATGTCGGGAGGAGTGGACGAAGGATGTGGAATGAACATCCGGATGGATGAGTGTGCAAAAGGGGCAAAGAGAGGAGGGGGAAAAGAGGAAGTGCAGTGAAGTATATCAACTGAGTGTGAAACAAGCTTTATAAGAGCTTTGAGTCTACAGAGAACTTTTAATGTGAACGTGTTTAGTACGAACTCTGTTTGGAAGTGGTTGTGGGGGTTGGTTTCCTTTGTGAAAAACTTGTTTTCTCTTCTTTCTTTTTTTTTCTTACTACGTGCTCGTGAGCACACAAAGGAAGGCTTATGTGTTCAAACGAACACTCTTGTGCGTTTTATCAGTCGCTCTTCGCATTCCTTTGGGGCAGAGTGCTGATTCAGAGGTCACATATTAGGGGTCATCTGATAACATGGAATATGGTTGTCCATCAGAAGGGGCTTTCATGTGTCCACCTGCTAACATAACCCATCTACCTCCCATTGCATACATGCACGCTTGCAAAGCTCACACAGAATAGCAGTGTGAAGATTGATGAACACAGAGGATAAAAAAGCCCCAAACATGGTATGGAGGTGGGGGGAGAAACCAGATGGCAGCCTGATGTCACTCAGTGGTCCAGGGAGAGGAAATTAATGATAAGGTGAAGAGGGAAGTGTCTACAGATCAAGCCTTATTATATTTTGACAAAGCTGTGATGATCCTCAGGGTACCGTGACTCCTTTTACTGAAAAAAAAAAAGGCTCAGCCTGAATAGACTGTGTTGTTTGTATCATAAAATAATAAAAATAGGCTGAGTCAGGAGATGACAGGACGGCAAAGAGGCTCTAAATGTCACACTTTTCTAATACAGACGTTCGGGATCCCCTAGGCTAGACAGCCAGACAGGGAAATGAGACTTTGTGGTCCTTCAGTGTCGTCTGCTATATTTCCTGTCAGTTTATGATTGATATGTGAGAAAGTGAAATTTCCCATAAAGACTGTAGCTTGTGAGATTTTTTTTCATATTGAGAACGAACAAGCTGTCACGTCAAGTGAGATAAAAAAAAAAAACAGATGCCGCAAAACATATTCACATACAAATGAAGATGTTTCCAATAAAAAAAACACCAATTACTAACGATATCTTGGTTTTGTCATAATGTAGTGTTATTGGTTCTAATACCAAAAAACAATAAATAAATATTTCAGAAAAAACTATTTTAGGTGGTTATATGAGTAATATGAGTTATATGAGTTATATGTATATGAGTAAACATGAAAAAAAAGAATATGTGATCAAGATGGTGCAAGTTGACAGTGCATGTGTGTGAGAAAACACACAAGCAAACAAATAATAATAATAATAAAAAAAACAGCCCTACATCTGAATATAAATCAATCTTGCTATGAAATCACACATGGTAAAATAAACCTGTGGAAAATAAATGAAAAAAACCCAAAAAAAACAGGATGACCTCACATAACCTAAATGCGTAAAACATTGCATGTGAATCAAGGGATTACCCTCACGAAGTACGTGCCTTTTCTGTAAGGGGGAGCACTGCGTCATGAGGGCAAAAGTTTAAATCTTTTACCACATGTTGATTTTCCATTCTCCATTTTATACTCTCTGTGGACACCTAAAATCTACATTTGCTCATTGTTCTGCAATAAAGCTCCACCCGCTGCTTCCGATTAAACTCTTCATCATGGTGAGGTTGCTAATTGTGTTGTGTTTTTCTTTTCTAATTAGAAATGTGATACTCATTTGCTTTTTCACAAATTGTCTTTGCCTTGTCTTTTAAAAAGCATCCGACTGCTTAAATAAAAGGGTATTAAAAAAAAAAGTTTTCTTCTTTTTTACTCACAGTTTTATAATATATGATTTACAGTTCTCTGGAAGGAGAGAGGAGTGTCATTGTGACTGACATTGAATTCAGTATAATAGGCCATGGAAGGAGCCCTGGAAAAGTTTGTGGTAAATGTTGATACAGCTGCAGTATGACCTCATTGCCTGCAGCGAATCAAAACTGAAATAACATGGCAGTCAGAGCCAATTAAGTGAGCAATAAGGCTAATGATTAAAGGAGGAATTATGGACAGTGATTGAGACGAGAGTTTAATAACCAAACGTTTGGCATTTGTAACCAGCTTGACACTCAGAAATGAGTTAAGCGACAGCATGCCAAGAAACACAAATGCCAAGAAAGAATTAAAGTGCAAAGCTTGGTGGTTTAACAAGGCTTGATTTCCAGAGCGTTTTTCTTCCCCTCACTTAAGACTGCAGCCACATTTAGGCATCCTGGACAGACGATGACGGATGGCTTTAGCATGTGGTTGTCCTTTGGCCTGTCCACTTGAGGATTTGCTATGTGTCACAGTGTCAAGCAGAGATGGCTGCCCCAAATGTCCTTGTCTGCAACCGAGGCTTTTTGCAGGATAACGAGGACAGAGTTCTTATCCTCTAGTCTGTCGGTTGGTGTCTGTAGATTGCAGGAAGTTGTGTGCGTTGACCTATGCAATCAAAGTGGAGAAACAAGGGATGACAAGAGCTCTCAAAATACTGATCAGAATCGAGCCATGACATGATAATCAGTAAGGAAGCCACATCAAGTGGTATAGTGAAGATAAACATTTTTTTCCAGTGGTTTATCACACACAAAAATTTATAAGATATTGGTATGACAAAGATCAAAGTTTCCTATGCATTTTAAAATGTAAAAACTATGCACACTTAAAAGTGTAAATATTATCAGTTCAGTTCAGTAAGTGTACTTTGTGGAAATACATGTCCTATTAAAACTTCCTGAAGACCTTTTTTTTTTTTTGGGCACATTTTTTTTGGTACGTTTTTATCTCTCATTTTCAGTGCATTCTCTGAATCGCAGGTACAGATGA
>JAQMYJ010000023.1:30318918-30344708 GCA_030014305.1 Clarias laeviceps | reverse complement strand
GATCACATCACACCAGTCCTCAGGTCCTTACACTGGCTTCCTGTAACATTTAGGATAGATTTTAAAGTACTTTTACTAGTTTATAAATCACTCAATGGCCTAGGACCTAAATACATTGCAGACATGCTCACTGAAACAGACCACTCTGATCATTAGGATTGAGTCAGTTAGAAATATCAAGGGTTCACACAAAACAAGGGGAGTTCGCTTTTAGCCATTATGCTGCCCGCAGTTGAAACCAGCTTCCAGAAGAGATCAGATGTGCTAAAACATTAGTCACATTTAAATCTAGACTTACAATACATCTGTTTAGCTGTGCATTTATTGAATGAGCACTGTGCTATGTCTGAACTGACTGCACTGTATTTTAAGTTTCTTATATTTTAAACTGTTTTATTTTGATTCTAAATCAAATGTTAAGTTTTTTTAAAGTGCCACTACAAACTGTTTTTATTTTTTCATTTAAATCAAATTTAAATAATTTTAAAGATCTTAGTGCTATTATTTTTTATTTCTTCTTATGATTATTTTTTTCTTCTCTTTTATGTATTTAAAGGTATCTTCAGAACTGCTGGTAAATCAGAACATGATCATGACCTCATTCTTGCCCTTTGACAAGTTTGCAAAAGGAGCAACCAGCCTGCTGAGGAAAAGCTCTGAAGGAAATACAGGTACTCTGTCAACCACATTGAGTTACCCATTGCCTAATGGTCTCCCCAGAGACAGCAGCCCTTACAGTCTGGGATATATGTTATGATTTCTTTGTGGTATGAGAAGAAGAAGTTGTGGTTTTTCAGCTACAGAACATATGCATGAAATGCCTGCCAGTTCTTTGATTAGTGGGTGATGCACCCCAAGTCTAGCGGGCTTTGCATGATTTTGCAGCTTTCCGACCACATGAATCAATTGTACCTGAAGCAAAGGCATGTTAGTATATGATTACAAATTGAATTAGTTTTTTGTTGATGTAAGCAAGTCATTTAAAATTAGGATGCAATTAGTAAGCTTCACAGTCAAAAAACATACTGCCTGTTCGTCTGTAATACAGGAAAAAAAACTACTTCTACTTGCATCTAATAAAGGTTTTTCTGACTTACACTGGGTCGTTAAGTAACAGTATATTCTACCTTTGGTGCTTGCTGTACTGGAGTAGCTACAGTGCAACTTAATTTAGGGACTCCAGTTGAAGTAGATAGTAAAAGTAAAAAGTCCTTCATTCATTTACACTTGAGTAAAAGTACAAATACACTTGCCTTCAAAAGAACGTATGTAAGTATCAAAAGTAAAAGTACAGTCATTTATTATGGCTCTAATGTTATATCGTTTTTGGTAAAGTTAAAAAAGAACTCAACTGCCAACTGTTTTAGCATCATCAACCATGCAAGACTAACCAAAAGTTACCCAAATATTGGATTAATCAGCCTATTAATCTATTGTTAATCAGCATATTTCACAATATAAGAACATTTACACATAGGACTAAACAGTCTGATCATTTTTCCTTTGTTCTCCCACACAGTAATACTCTCCCTACTCATACGCTACTCATCGTGTTGCACCTTTATGCACATTTGCACATATGTAGGTTACATGTTGCATACCTCTGGGACTTTGCACATTGTTCTGCTTGTGTTTGGACATTTTTCACACAATTGAGGACTAACTACACTCAGCTGTAACCTATCGTGTATAACTTATACACTTAACTTCTCATACACTTCTATTTCAATTCAATTTTATTAGCAACCTTGTACATATTTTACCTGTGCTTTATCAGAATATATTCTATTGTGGTATTTGATTTGGTTGATGGAATTCACCAGTGCTCAAAGCCATTTTACTCCATCGCACTTCCGTGTTTCTTTACTTTCTAATATAATCATACTAAAGTTTCCCTTAAACATCGTAATGAGAAAACTGCGTAAATCAGAGAGTTAAGAAAAGCTAGTGGGGCAAGTTCCCCTCTCAGTTTAAATGGTCACAAACGGTACATGGAACAAACATATAAGCCCTCTATGGCATGCAAGGTCCCAACTCAGTCCCCCCTCTCTCTGAACCCTCATCCTTCTTCGCTCTCACCCCTGGGCAGCAGCAGACTAATTTTTTCCAGATGCTGTATTTACTACCCTTGCCCAACACTAAAACTGCCCCACTTTTGTAGTCTTAACTAGACCCAAGGGCATCTGAAGGGGGGAAAACATCATAAAATGAATCCTTACCTCCATTTTTTCTTTCCCCTTTCGTTAACACTGTCATAACACATCCATTCCTCATCCTCTCTTCTTTAATAAGTATCATTGAAGGTCAAAGGAATTGATGTGTAGCTTTTTTGTTCATCTTGACAAAATCAGAATTTATTGTATTTGCTTAGCTGTTAAATGCCTGAACTGTTATGTATGTATTGACGATCCCTGAAATCCAATATGCTAGGAATTCATGGCACTCATGTCACCATGTTTGTTTTAATAAGGTGTTAGGACTGGAGGAACAAAGCTGTTGTTAGGTCGCTTCAGGAAAGGACACGAAGGAATCGTGCAGTGCATTTAAACACCAGCAGCTCAGTTGTCAGCGTTTGATTCACTCTTGTGTCCTGTTACTCCAGCTTCAGAACTGGCCACAACCACAAGCTGATCCATCTTGCGTCCGCAACTGGGTGGCATCCACATGGCACTCTGTGCTTCTCTCTCTTTTTTTTTTTGCCTGGAGGCCAAACTGAGACCTCCTCATATAGTGCAGAATTGGACTGCCTTCAAGTCCTCCCCTCTGAGATTTAAATGTCTGAGACATGAAGTTCTCACAGGGAATGTGGAGGGTGGACTGCAATCTGGGAGAAAAACAGCCACCCTGCATGCAAGCTGTTCTTTAATAGAAAGAGAAGGAGAGCGGGATAAGAAGGGAGAAAGGGTGAGAGACAGATTGAGAGATGGTGAGAAAAAAGAAGGGGGAGGGAGTGAGACAGAAAATGTGAATAAATATGGCAAAGTGAAAGGGTGTGATTGGAGGAAGCCCAAAAGGAAAGAGGCAAAAAAAATAATAATAGTGATGTGGAGTCAAAAGAAACTTAAATTAAGAAATGGTGCTGAAAAATCCTTGTCATTTGTATTAACTTATAAAACATGGAAAAAGTGTCTTTGTCATAAAGGTAAAAAATATGGGCACATTTTGGCCAGTGGGGCATGGGCAGCTTTGGATCATGTTGAAAATGAAATCTGAGTTGGCTAGAAAACCAGTTATGGGTGAAGGGCCATGAGTGCTGGAGTCCAAATCGGGAATGGGAACAGCCAGAGAATGGAGTGCCTCTGTGAGAATTTGTCCATCTCTAACACACACACACACACACATAGGCTGGATCTAACCCAAAACAAATATGCTAAAAATGTACCACTCTATGACAGCAGGAGAGCCCTCCTTTAAGTTTCAAGTGGTTAAACACAGTGGATTAACATGTTTAGGATATTGAGACACAGCCAGCCATCCACAATTACAGCATGCAGATGTGAAGCTTAGAGGGAAGTAAACATCTGGTTAGATTTAATGCTACACGTTGTCTGGTAATGTTACTGACGCCAGTACTTTTGAACATGTTCATTAAAAACGCTAACAACACTGACTGGAATTTCCTCTAAGATCATTTGTTAATGTAAAATATGCCTCTATTTGCTGTGTAAGGAATGAAACATTCTGGGAAGTGTTGTTATAGGAAAATAATCAACAACAAGATGGTGAGACACAAAGCAGAGTTACTGCATTATTTCTCTGTAACATGTTGTCCTAAAGTATTTTTTTCTCTTTTACCACAATTTGGCAACATTGATTTCTATTAATTAAATAATGACACATTATGCTTTTTTATCCACATACAGATAATTTAAATTCCTTATTTAACAGTCCCTGTTTTAACTTTTGTGGTACTGCCTGTCATATTGCTGAAAAACCACCATCGCCTTGAGAATTCCTGATAAGAAATGTAAAATCGATTGACATTTACAGAAGACTTTCACTACAGTGCGGTGATGAGATCCTTAGCCACAGTAAACCATTTAAATGGCGCAAACATTTTAAAGAAGTCCATACATCCGTGATGTAGAGCCCACTGCAGTCGTTCCTGTAAATGTTCAGCAAGTGGACCATGAAAAGCAACGGATAACTTGTCACTAACTTGTCGAAGAGACGCATCTGTATGTGGGAACTGTACACACAATCATTCACCAACACTACTTGCACATTACAGAAACTTAGGAGTTGGGAGTTATTGCCAGATCCCCTGTACAGTCCTGACCTTGTTCCAAGCTATGTCAAAATGTTAGGCCCATTAAATGAGTTCCTGGGGGGCCAGCGTTTGAGACGTTGCAGGTAGACTGAGATGCTGAGATAAGTGCATTATGGTAGCAGGGGATTATATAGAGAAATAAAAGAAGTTTTTACTCTCATAAATGTGTTCTGTTGTTCTGCACAATAAAAATTCCTGGTTTGAATTGAACACCCATCGCATAAACAAAACTGCAACTATAAGGTTTACTTGTATTTACTAACTGTACTATAACGTTATAAAATGTTGACACTGGAGACGCCTTACAAATGCTAAATAAAGATCTTCTCATATAAAACCTTTCCAAAAAAAAAAAAATTTAATCTCTGCTATACAAGTCCCTGTAATCTAGCTATTGCTTTAGAAAAACATAAAAATATATATTTTTCTAATCCTTAAGATAAACCTGTAATTTGTCTTGAAGCGGCACTACCTGTCGGAGCTGTTTTTCCCCAAAACAAAAAAAAGAGTCAACACCTTCAGACCAATCAGCTTTAAGAAAAACAAGTGCTAATATAAGAAGTGATAATACTTTAAGGCAAATCTTTGAAAGAATCAGAACCACAAATGTTATTATAATGACAGCACTCATTAATTTGAACTTATTTTGAAGAGTCAACACAGTGATATCAACAACCCGGGCACATCTCTTTTGTCTATGATTGATAGCCTTTTAACATTATCCAAAAAAAAAAAAAGTGTTTGTTTAAACTGCTTATAACAAAGCAGACTAAGAACCTGTAGTTGCACGTTCAGCCATGGAAACCTTTTATCTGTGCAGTCTAATTCTTTCAAAAACATGAATTAAGAGAAAATATTGTTAGTTAATACAAACTATAAATCAACTCATCCCTATTATGCAGTTGCCCTCAAACCTAGAGCCTACCATTACTCTTATTTTGCTTAATATGCTATTCAGGTAAAAAGAAAACATTTTAGACTGACTAATTGGCCCACAGATTTACTGATTTTTAAATTATGATGACTAACATCCTGTTATCAGAGATTTACCTCTGTTCACAGTTAAGTTTCACTTTTCACCACATGAACCAAAAGGGCTTGCAAGCTGCTTCTGAGTATATGAACTTCAAACCTAAGCAGACAAGCATGTATTGCTTGCACAGCATTGTTTCATGCCATCATGTGGGCAATAACATTACAACAGTATTTCGAATGGTGAGAGTCTTCAACAGCAGCTCTCACTCACTCACTCACTCATCGTCTATACCGCTTCATGCTGTATTCAGGGTCGCAGGGGGCCTGGAGCCTATCCCAGGATGCTTAGGGCACGAGACGGGGTACACCCTGGACAGGGTGCCAATCCATCGCAGGGCATCAACAGCAGCTCTGATGTCCTTAAATAAATTATCAGTTGTATGCTAGCAGCTATTACAGACACTTCACATGTATAGTTTTTGAAGTCTTTGTGCGCTAATCTTTTTGTAATATTTTTTGTAACGGATAAGTCTGTAGCTAAGTTTTCTGACACGGAAAACACTCTAGGGTTACCGGAATATTTTCACTGAGGCAAATTGACAAGCTGCTTGGAAAAGGCCGGCTCTGTTATAATGCAAGTGATAAAAGAAACTGAAACCAACTTATTTCCACAACATTAAATATAGTGGAAAATGGATAAAATGTGGTATAATGGGGGAAAGTCCTTTTTGATTTACTGCTATTGGAAAAGAATCAGATTCAACTGTTGGGTTCTATTACTCTACAATTCACTTTATTGTTGTTTGTTATTGTTCCTGGCTGTAGTTTAGCATAGCCATTTCCAAAGTTAAGAAACCTGAGGCCCAATTTAAAATCTAAAAAAATCTATTGTGGGTGATCTAATCCTCGAATTACAGCTTTGATTAACACATTAAACTGAGATAAATGAAGAATAGCGCATCGTTTAAATTCAATGTCTTTGTTTTATTAGTTTTTATTATTTTTATGGTGATTCAAAATTAAGTACAAAAATGAATAAACTTAATTTCTTAAGTGCTTTGTACCAACTCACACTTTGGTGAACACTCGATTATCATCTAGGTATTTCTAACATTTTTAACCGGTGTTCTCTTCTTTTACAGCCGTCTTTATAAGGTTAATAAAGTATGTGCTACAAACTTGTTGGTATGTTGAGCATTCTGGTGCAGTTTACTGCATAAACACGTTGTATTACAGTTTAATTTAATACAATTAAATTTCTGATAGGTTAAATTATTGGCCAGCATCAAGGAAAGAAAATATTAAAATGACTGGAATTAGGTTAATAACTGTGAAACGCATTATTAAACCCTGTGAGGATAGTAATGAAGCATAAACTTCATGGAAGAAATGTGCTTGTGAAAAAAGTTAATTTTAGATATGCTTACCACTGAAAGTAAGAGCATTTCCACACACAACATGTGACAAAAACTCACAGGATTGGGACTAAAGAGCTGTGTGGCCTTAAGAAAACCATTTGTTAGTGAGACTTTAAAAGAGTGGAAAAATGTCATGTGGTCCCTATTCCAGGGTGATGGGCGTGCCAGGGGAAGAGGGGAAGCACATGAAACGATGAACCCCTCATGCATAGTGGCCACTGTACAAGCCTCTGGAGGCAGTGTTATGATCTAGAGTTGCTTCAGTTGGTCTAGTTTAGGCTCAGCAACATTATGTGGCAATAAACTGAAGTCATATGGTTATGTGAATGTACTAAATGATCAGGTTACACATCTATGGAGTGTTTCATCTCTGATGGCACAGACATGGATTTAAATTGTGAAAGAGTGGTTCTGGGAGCATGATGAATCATGTTCGCACATGAAATTACCACCACATTGTGCTCTGTAATAAAAGCTTATGGAAGTTGAACAAAATATTAAAGTGGGTTTTTTTTTTTTTTTTTGGCCAGGCAATGGATTTTAAACATGTTTCTACTTACCACCCTACGTACAATTATGAAGTACTTGTAATTTTCTTTTCTTTCTTTCTTTCTTTTTTTTTTTTTTTTACTTAGTGCGTGGACAGCACGCTTACCAGCTGAATAGTTAAAACCTGTCTAGAATTTTTTTCTTGCTACACACACACACACAAAAATAAAATAAAATAGCAGACACTTTAGATTTTGTGCCAAAGCCTTATTTGGCTCATTTAAAAACTACAGAAGGAAAAATGACCTTTTGATTATTATAATGTTTTCATACAAAACCTGACGTGCTAGTTAGGGTAGAAGTGGTATTTGAGCAGCATTCCATGTCTAAGGTGGGCTGCAGGAACATGAGCTCTCCACATCAGAGAACACTGCAGTAGCTCAGTTTACTTATAGCTGTGTGAGCCTTGCCACATGCTTGCCCTCAAAATGGCTTCATGAGGTTTCTGTGGTTTAGTTTCCCAAATCCGCAAGAAACTGGAGACCACTGGATGCTTGGATCAGCCTGATCCTGACTGGACGGGCCATCTGTCAGCACCAGCCAAACATTTCAAACGGCACAGAGCTCGAGTTTCAGCAATGAACGAGCCATGTAATCCGGGAGTCAGTTTTCAGCAGTTGGACTGCAGCTGGATGATGAGCCTTTACTATGAGACTGCCATCTTGTGTTACAAATCTATAATTGTGTTGTTGTTGCTTGCAGAGAATATGGTAACACTGTTGTATATTCAAATTATGTTGATCAAAAGGTGTTGATTAATTTTCGCACGTCTGATGATACTTTAGTTTTAACACTTTACTGTTTCCATGGTAACACTTTACACAGCAAGCTGTATGCCAGATCCTTCACAGTAAGCTAAGGCTTTTATTAAAAAGGGCAAATTGATCAAAGATTACCGTAAAATTGCTGATATGATGAAACTTTTCATAAACATTTATGGAAGGAGTTTTCTTTAGGATAGAGGTATTTGTGCTTTACTGCTTATGTGATTTTTATTGCACTTGTCGAAGTTGTTGAGGATACTCAACCAGAACATATGACCATTCTCTCAATCTTCCACATGTTTTGAGTTACATGAAAGCCTGTAACCCCTATGTGGTGGCAATTAGTAGTATTATACTCCTTTTCAACCATCTTACTTTATCTTCCCTTTGTCTCCATTGTCTTTCAGCTTTTTAAAAAATGTGATTGTAGAAAGTTTACTAAAAAACGTTTATAGAAGCACAAGTAATTATTTTGGGACAAAGACACATTCCCGTATATTATACATCACTTAGGTAGTGTACACAAGTACACACCTGTCTGAGTGCAGCCATATGGAACTTTTACGCATAAGTGGCCTGGTCTGAATTACAAAAAGGCATCACTTTTACAGTTTAATCAAGCCTACAATGTTCCATATTACATGTCTTAAAGGTGCTTAAATGTTATGGAAAGGGGTGGATGCCTGAAAGAGACTTAATAGGAGAAAAACAAGGTAGTGACGGAATATTGTATACTAAATGTAGCCATGACTTTGTTTGCGTGGAATTTATTTGCACGCTTATAAGTGCTTGTTAAAAAATGTACAGCACCATCTGTTGACTTTTGAGACGAACTAATGATTTTTACAAGGTTGATTTTTTTTTAATGATATAAGTTTTTCATTTGAATTTAAAAGTAGCATATCTTCTCTTCTCATGGGCCGATTGCGATGAAACAAAGCCTATATGTTACCACAAGCTCAGCCAAATACACCTGTTAAAACCACATTAAAATTCGTTTAGTAGATTTAATGTGGTGCGTGCACAAACAAACAGACAAACAGACAAAAATTCCAAAATTTTTCTATTACTTTTATTGTGTTCTATTTCTCATCTTACACCCCCCCCCCCCAAAAAAAAACTATTTTTTTCTGTAAATGTCTTTAATGTACAGACACGACAACTTTACAATTTTATTATAGATATAGATTATACTATATAATGGCAAGAAAAAGTATGTGAACCTCATGGTTTTCTGTACTAATTTGTCATACAACGTGGTCTGATCCTTATCTAAGTCAAGGGTATTAACAAATTACAAATAGAATAATGTGTCTAAAATTCATTGAACAAACTCAACATTCAAATTGGCAGTGGAAAAAGTAAGTGAACCCTTAGAATTAATAACTGTTTGACCCCCACGTGGCAGCAATAACCTCAACCACTTCCTGTAGCTGTGGATCAGACCTGAACACTGTTCAAGTGGAATTTTAGTCTATTCTTCCTGGCAAAACAGCTTTGGCTCTGTCATATTCTTTGGATGTCTCATGTGTATGACTATTTTCAAGTCACTCCACACATCTCTGTTGAGTCGAGGTCTGGGCTCTAACTTGGCCTCTCCAAAAGGCGGATTTTGTTTTTCTGAAGCCATTCTGTTGTGGACTTGCTTTGGTGTTTTGGTTAATTGTACTGCTGCATCACCCAACTTCTTCCAAAAGTTTCAGCTGACGTTCGAACATTTTTTGATACACCTGGGAATTCATCTACATTTCTACAGTATGACTGCAAGCTGGCTAGGACCTGATACAGCAAAGCAGGCCCAAGTTATAATTTTTTCCTCCACCATACTTTTACGGTTGGGATGATGTTTTCATGATGATATGCAGTGTCCTTTTTTGCCAGATGTTGTGCTGTGTGTTCTTTCCCAGTAGTTCAATCTTAGTTTTATCAGTGCACAAAACATCTTGCCAATACCGCTGTGGAGTGTCAATGTACTCTTTCGCAAACTTCAGACATGCAGCAATGTTCGTTTTGAATAAGCACCAACTTCCTTTATGGTGTTCTGATGTTAGCCAGTTCCGATGATGCCCTCAAATCTTTGGCTGTCACTCGGGGTTGTTTCTTTACCTCATTGATGAGTCTTTGTTGTGCTCTTGGGGTCATTTAGACTGGGTGCCCACTTCTTGGTAGACTAGCCACAGCCCCAAAGTGTCTCCATTTGCCTAAACACTTTCCAGCTTTTTGTAAATCAACAATACTTGATTGTAGATCCTCTAAAAGCTCTTTTTGGTGAGGCATGGCTCACAAAGTGTATTCTTCTTGTGCGGACCAAACTCAAAAGGTTTGAGTGGTTTTTATCAGTGAAAGTAGCTCTAGTCCACACCCCCAAACTTATTTTCTTAAAAAGACTCCAGGTACTGTATGCTAGCACCTGACTCCAATTAGCTTTTTTGAGGTCATTAATGCAAGGATTCACATACTTTTTCCACTTGCAATATGAGGTTTTTATGGTTGTTCTCAATAAATACATGAAAGATTAGATTATGATTTTTTGTGTTAGTATTTTAGGCATGTTATATTTGTCAATACTATTGACTTAGATGAAGATCAGATCACATTTTATGACAAATTCATGCAGAAAACCATGAAATTCCAACACTTTTTTCTTGCCACTGTATATAACGGTTATAATGTGGGGTAATAACAGGTTACAGCTTACTGATGTTCTACAACATAAAATGTAACTATAAAAGAACTCCTTTTTTATTATTAAAGAGTGACACCTTTTTACCTTAAATGTATAAAGGTGTCACTCTTTAATAATAAAAAATGGCAGATTTTTATTATCTAGTGTGTGTATTGACTGAAAAAAAGAATCGCTTTTGTCATAGTAACAGTCACTCTGCATCACCACACCCTGTTCTTGATTATCTTTCAAACCTTAGTAAATCTACCATTAGTAATACAGTAGTAGGTTTACATATAGGTTTAGGCATAAGAAGATGGTATGATAAAAACAACACACTAGGGGCGTTCAAGTCAAACTAGGACTTTTGGTTGTGCAGAATAACAGAACACAGTTACAAGAGTAAAAGGTCCCTTTTAGTTCTCTATAAAATCCCCTGCTACACAAACTGACTTATCCAAGCGTTTCACTAGTGCTTGGATACCATCAAGGTAGAAAGTTTCCTCAGTATGCCAGAGCCATGATCGGTCTGCCTGATTCCCGTCTGAAACACTGGCCTTGCAGGAATTCCTTTAATAGCCCAAGCACGTGGAAATGGCTTAGAGTGAGGTCACGACAGTAAAGGGGATGTGGCAATAACAGCCGAGTTCCTGTAAAGTGGTGTTCATGAATGATTGTGTGTACTGTACAGTTCCCACAGACAGATGTGTCTCTTTCACAAGTTGGTATCAAGTTATCCATTGATTTTCCCTCGCTGAATGTTCATGTGAACAACTGGAGTGGGCTTCAAACCAACTTGAGCAAAATCATCATTCAGAGCTGTATTGGCTTGTTTACATTTTTTGCACTATTCAAACGTGGCCATGAGTCTTAACACCATACTGTGCTTGAGGTCTTATGCAAATGTCAATTGTATTTATGCCTTTATTCATGTGAAATTGCATCACAAGTCCTATTTTGATTTGAACATTACTTGTACAAGCAAAGGGCTTGATTTCGTCATGTTGAAGGTTCTGTGTTGGATATGAAAAGGTTGTAACTTGAAATATTCAAACTGACAGAGACGCATGCTAATCCTTGACCCTGATTTTTTCTAAACTTCATGCTTGAAAGTATTCTACTTTAACATATTAGAAGTCATTTACAAACTGATTACCAACTCAATACACATAAATATTATGTATAACAGGTTGAAGCTGATATTTATGTTGGAATTGCAAAACTTTGTCTATCTAAACAAGCTGCTTTCTCTTCAGTTAGTTATTGAAATGTTATCCACTAGGAGGAGTCCTTGAACTGCAACATTGTTTTGAAGTCCTTTGAGTCTGTGTGTGTGTGTGTGTGTGTGTGTGTGTGTGTCCTGAGATGAGCTTGTAATTGGCACGTTGCAAAGAAACACATGTCTTGAGTATCAGGCGCTCAAGTGAAAGTATAAATACACCCCATTTACAGTAGATTTCAAATGCGTTTAAACCACACAAGGAGGTCCAGGACACATTTTAGCCACATTGGCAATGAGTGTTAAATACAATGAGTGTTAAACACATTTGATGACTAACATTTGTAGCTGATTTTTAATAAACGCTAGTGAAATTAAAAATGGTGCAAAAATTCACAAACTGTGACACAGCAATCACACCATAAAAAAGAAAACTGGACTAAAAACAAAGAGCACTTTGTGTTAGTGTTAGAGTGGAATGAGCTGATTTGCATACTTACACTCCTTACAAAAAACCTACATAGTTTATGTGACATTATTTTTATGTGGGTAATTTGTGATTACATTAAAAAAGAACCTTATGAAAGTAGAATTCGCAATGGCATTTCCTGACAATAATATTATTTGCTTACAGTGGCAAGAAAAAGTATGTGAACCCCTTGGAATTAACTCGCTTTCTGCATTAATTTGTCATGTGCTTAAGTTGATAACATAGAAACAATTATAACTTCTTGTGTCTTTATCGAACATACCCATTAAACATGCACAGTGCTGGGGGAAAAAGTCAGTCAACCCTTGGAGTTAATAGCTGGTTGAACCTCCTTGGCAGCAGAAACCCTAACAAAGCAATTTCAGTAGCTCTTACCAGACCTTCACAACATTTAGGAGAAATTTTTTTACCATTCCTCTTTACAGAACTCCCTCAGCTCAGACATATTTGTATAATGTCTAGTGCAAACGGCTCTCCTGAGGTCATTCCACAGAGTCTTTATGGAGTTAAAGTCTCAGCTCTTCTTTATGGGGTTAAGGTTGTTTTTACTTCGATGCTTATGGTCATTGTCCTGCTGCATCACCCAAGCTTGAAAAAGCTTCAGCTGGCCACCTTCATAGCCACCTTGATATTGTCCTGTAGGACATTTTGGTTAAATTGGGAATTCATTTTCCCCTCAATGATGGCAAGTGGTCCATACCTTGAGGTAATGAAGCAAGCCCGAATCATGATGCTCCCTCCACTGTACTTCACCATTGGTATGATGTATTGATATTGTGCCATAAAATAATACTGAATATTCATCCTGAACAATTAAAAAATGATTAATCAGTCGACAAAACATTTTCCCAGTAGCATTGCAGCTTGCCAAGGTACTCTTTGGCAAACTTCAGGGGTGCAGCAATTTTATTTGGAGAGCAGCTGCTTCCTCAGTGGTTTTCTGCCATGGACACCCTGCCTGTTCATTAATTTATGTGGTAGACTCTTAGATGTTTACCAGTTCCAATGATGTCTTCAAACATTCAGCTTTTACTCCTGGGTTCTTCTTTACCTCATTGAGGATTTTGTGTTGTGTCTTTGGAGTTATCCTGGCTAGGCACCCCATTCTAGGTAGAGTAGCCACAATACCAAACTGTCTCCATTTATAAAAAATGTTTATAACTGTCGATTGATGGATGCCTATCAATCAATTTTTGAGATTACTTTGTATGCCTTTCCAGTCATGTAGATCAGATACTCTTGATTGCACACGCTACTTATGAAAAGCCAACTTAAAATGCTTGAGTGTCTTTTATCGATCAGAATAGCTCTAAACCACACCTCCAAACTCAACTTACTTTAATCAGAATAAGCATTGAGAATGTTTAATGGGTGTGTTCAATAAAGACATAAGGAATTATAATTGTTTATGAGTTATCAGCCTAAGCAAATTGTGTTTGTCTATTGTTGTGACTTAGATGAAGATCAGATCACAGGTGATTGCAAACTGATGCAGAAAACCAAGGGGTTACCTTCCAAGGGGTTCACATACTTTTTCTTGTCCTGGTATGTTTTACCGGGTGTTTTTTGTTACTCATCCTTTTGTCTGACATAATTTCCTGTCATGTACTCATCATGTATTCATGTGACTCAGGGGGAACTCTAGATCATTATTAAAATCTGCTTGTGTGGGAGGAATGACAATTAGGCCTTCTTGTTTTTGCACTTTAGTAAACATGTGACATTATATGAACAACATTTGGTCACAATGGAAAAAAAAAATGCGAAAATGAAACTGAACTCACATGATGAGAAAGGTCCTGTTTCTTTTATGAGTTGAGTACATTTACACTTAGTCAGCTAAAACACTTGTGGCTTTAAGTGTATGTTAAAATCTGATCAGGGGATACACTCAAGGTGCTCACAAAACATAAGAAACATATACTCATGCATCAGTTTCGTAGTAGGATCACTGCCAAGCAATGAGGTAAGGGGAGCTATGGTAAGCGTTCGGTAAATACTGGTCCATTTTATCTTGTGTGTAGTGAGTCTTTCAAGCTGAGAGAAAGCAGGACCCTCTCAACACCCCTCCTTTTTAAAGTGATCTGCTTTCAATGTGGGGACCCAATGTGGGGAAAGGGGAGGGAAGTAAAAGCCTGAAAAACAATCCCTTCTAAACCAATGACTTGCAGTGTGTGTTACTTTATCTGAGTTTGTACATTTTATTTATAAATATTTTTTTTAGTTTAGTTGCAATTTAACTGTTTTCTAGATGACTTTATACAAGGGAGGAATCCTCCCAATCTGGCAACAAGCATGCTGTTTAATTCTATTCAGACCTTATTGTAATAGAACTGCTTGATATTTAACAAGAATGTCAGAAAATAACAGGGGTCTTGTCTTCTTTCTCTGTAGTGCTACTGTTATCTTGATATTGTCCAAACTGAAAACTGACACAGAAAATGCTAGTTTTGGTATTCTAATGTATACATTCTTCATTATGATGATAAGAATAAATACACATAGATTAATATGAATGCTTAATTTGCATTTTTTTTACTGATAAAAACCCCCCACATAAGTCACATAAGTAAAAAAAGAAGAAAAAAAAAGAACCTTGTTTTAGAAATATAATCAGTAGCTAGATAATGTAATGAGGCCTGACCCAAAGCCACACCATCAGTATGACCTAAAGCTAATTATTATTTTTTAAAATTATATTATATTATATTATAACACAGAGTGTATTTTTTCTTCTTTTGCCACAGGATTTTTTTCATGGGCTTTGTCCCTTTTTGTCCTAGCGGTTGCCACATGGAAGACACCCCTCCCCTCACAACCCTCCCATTTCCAACCAGGCTTGCGACCTGAAGTGCATGCCGTGATTGGGTTGTATAGCACATAAGTGCTGACCATTTTGATTCATACACATTCACATTCCATACAAACTTAATTCTTTTGATTGTGTAAAGCTGCTTTGCGACAATGACAATTGTTAAAAGTGCTATACAAATAAAATTGAATTGAATTTAATTAGTTTAAATGTCTTGCTCAAAGACCCAGTAGTGCTGACCCGGGGGTGACAGGACATCCTCCGATTCTCTGTTTAGCAATCCGGAGTCTCAACCATCTGAGCCACCACTGCCACGGAATATTTTAAAGGGCAATGGTGGCTCAGTGGTAGATTTAGCCACCCTTAGTGTCAGTCCCAAGCCCAGATAAAAATAGAATGGTTGCAATGTACAGTAAAACCTGTGATGGAATCAAATGTGCGGATCAGATCTGCTGTGGCAACCACCCAATGGCAAACCAACCTAATGGAAGGAACTGAAAGAAAATGAAGAAGAACTAGCTTTTTGTTTTGTTTGTATGATGTTTATTTGATTTTTTTTTTAAATAATTCATTTTATATTATATAACATGTGTACATCTGTGTGTCTGCCCCAAGGCTGAAAATGCTACTAAATCTTTGAGGGGGGTGTTCAGGAATTGTCAAAATGCTTAGTAATATCTTAAGCCTTTTTATTGAAAAGTATATTTTGGTGGATAAAAATGCAATTTCTTTTTCCTGTGTCGTTAATTATCTTACTCAACTTATTTAATTATGCAGTTTCACTACACTAAGCTCACAGGTTTCATAAAAAAATATATAAATCTTACCATAAACCCCTAAGTTTATATAAATTGGTGGTTTACACAGTTATGCTTTCCAACATCATGAAAACACCAAGTCACATGTTACACCCCGTTACCATAATGAGAAACCCCCTACATTTTTACCAACCACAGAGACCACAATCCGGTCTAGTTGTTTTTGATTGACTCACAAACCTGAGTTTTATAGGTCAAAGGTCATCTAGACAAGGTCAACATGAAGTGAAAGTAATAATTTTTCACATATCATCTCCTTTGCTCATCAGTGAGGTTTGAGGAATGGGGAAATTTTGTCTTTCGTCAGATGGCTGATTTAGCAGAAATGAAGCTAAAAATTTAGAAATTAATTAGCTTTAAGCGTAGCAAAAAAATGCTGTGAAAAATACAAGATGGTCGGAGGTCATTTAACATGCTGCAGTATTTCATACTTCTTATCAAAATTCAGGTTTAACTTGATCTTTTTAAATTGTGAAGTTATGATTGAATATTTGCTTATAATAATCTCGGTCAAGTATGAAATCCTCAGCCAGACATTAGAAGGGACAGACACTCACTCACTCATCGCCTGTACCGCTTTATCCTGTATTCAGGGTCGCAGGGGGCCTGGAGCCTATCCCAGGAGTCTTAGGGCACGAGGCAGGGTACACCCTGGACAGGGTGCCAATCCATCACAGGGCACACACATATACACTCACTCACACACTAAGAGCAATTTGGGAATGCCAATTAGCCTAACCTGCAGGTATTTGGACTGTGGGAGGAAACCGGAGTACCCAGAGGAAACCCACCAAGCACGGGGGGAACATGAAAAATCAATGCACACAGACAGGAAACAAGCCTGGCCGGGAATCAAACCCGGACCTTGGAGGGGCAAGGCGACAGTGCTAACCACTTCTGTCTGCCTTAAGGGACTGTCTGCCTTTTTTTTTTGGTATATCATAAGAAAACTGATAAATGATAATTATTGTACTAATAAACTATGTACATAACATCTGTTTTTCTATTACATCTGGCATTAAAATTGCAACTGCCCCCAAAAAAAAAGTTTCTCCCTGAAAATGCTGGACTGTGTGTGGCATTCTCTTTATGTCCACAGGGAAAATCTGTTTATATCATAACGTGTACAAACAAGGAAATCAGAACTAAAAATAAATCAAAATTGAAACATCAAACATATGGTCTTTTGTTTTCGGTTTCTTAGTCTTCCCATTTTAAAGAACTTTTCCCAATTGAAGCCTGTTCGGCGTTGATTATCAGAAGTTTCTGAATGAATCTAACAAGCGTTTCCTTTCCATTATACACTCCTTTTCCTGGAAGAGATTTTTAAGATGGTTGGAGTGGTGTTGTGTAGACCGACCACACAGCAGTATACCGTCATGTCACATGATTTCTGAAAATAACTTTTACACAGGGTGTACAAGTCACAGGAAAGTTTTCAATTACATTCTGTATACAATACAGGAAAACACCTTTTACCTCATCTGGCACACGACTTCCAAAGACTTTCCAAAGGACCAAGGTTTACAAGGGTTTTCTTCCTGAATAGAAATTTTCCCGAACAGGAAGCTCCTCCTGATACTCCATAAATATGTAGATCGGAATAATACATTAATTCAGGGAATTCCTGCATTACTCATTAGACCTGTATTGAAAATACACAGCGTGTGCTACAGAATTGACATTCTGACATTCTTTAATCTACACTATGATTAAAAAAATATTTTTTAAACCAAAAAAAAAAAATTATCATTTTTTTTTTAACAATAATATCTCGGCATAACAATAACAAAATTCACTTTTGGTCATTTTCAGACATGCAAATGGTTCTTCACTGTGTATGAAAACACAAACACACAAACACACAAAACCAAAAAAAAACGTATATTTTAATATTAAGCTGACTGGATTTTCTGACTTATGTGACTTAGCTAACCTAAAGCAAATTGTAATTCTTGAAAACTGCCATACCTTTTCCATGTACTGACAAGCTTATCTTCATACAACCTTAGTCACATGAATCATTACTTAATTATTTTCCATGAAATCTCAAAAGAAGGCAAGGGGGGGGCCCTTGCGAACGTTTTGCCCAGGGGCCCACACAACCCATAATCCATCCCTGGTGTGTGTGTGTGTGTGTGTGTGAAAGCCATCCTGCACAGTAGCCCCCTCCTCCTCTTCTCTATCGTCTTACTTCAGCCATGATTCTTTTTAAAGGTAAAGTGCAGGTTTTGTATTGATTTTCTATTAAAGTGCTCCTATTATGCCATTTTAAAGGTTGCTAATATTGCTTAATGAGTCTCTTAAAACAGGTTTACATGTATGCAAGGTCAAAAAACACTTTAGTTTTCTCCAAAAATAGATCTAATTTTCCCCATTTCTAAATGATTCGTAAATGACTCGTGTGAAGCAGTTTGAAGAATCAGTCTATCCAAACCCCTCCTTTCCGTGAGCCCTCACTGCTGTGATTGGTCAGATGATTGGTCTACCGCTACAGCGTGTGTCGGAAAACGAAACGCCCATTACCATTACTGAACGACAGCTCTGGAGACCCGTCAATACATAGAAAAGATGGCGTCAGTTTCACCCTATCAATTCGAGCTGGAGTCTGATGATGAAACGGTTGAAGTGGCACATCGACAAGAAACTGTTTCGCAAGCATGACTGGAGCAGGACGTTTCTCAGTGGTAAGTGTCATATGCTAATGTAGATGCACGGGCGCTCGTGATGTGCATATGTCTAATTTTTGTTTATAAATGACAACATTTATTTTTTTCATTTACTTTTAATACCCTGGAACTGAAATGTTACCATATCCCGGGTATAGTTATGAGGTTGTAGACATGTACCACATGATTGTTACTGACCTGCACAAATCAAGTAATAGATCCAAAGATGTATTTTAAAATACCTGTAATTAATGCCATAACAACGAATGTAGACAGTTGAAAATCAGACCCTAAATCGTACTGTCTACTCACACGTTGAGAGGTGTTGTGGAACAGATCAAAGTTTAGTTCATTCTTGTGGTTGGCAAGTTTCAAAATCAACAGTTAAACAAACCTTTTAAACAATAAACTGTTTTATGTAACTTCTTTGAAAACATTACAGATCATCTGTAATCAAAGTTGACAGCACGTTTTATGCTTAAATGAGACCAAAAGTAAGCTTATTAGTTGCGAAATGTGTCAGAATGTTCAGCAACAAAAAGGGACTGCATACAAGAACAAAGCACAGTACACACCACTATAAAAGCCCCTGATACTCCACTGTGAAATATGAAAGTGTATGTTCTGTGGCTGGTTATTTAGGGGCTCTTTTAAAGATTAATGGCACCAAAATTCTGCTATGTACTGTATTAAAAAAAAAAAACATGGATAATTCTGGTTGCCTCTGAGAGCAGATTCAGATTTTGGTCTATAGATTCAGCTTTTAAAGACGATCAGCCAAGTAACCCCATGAATCAACACAGAAATGGCTGTATAAACACAGAAATGGCTGGAAAAAAAACACTCACTAAATCAGCATTTTTGCAACAGCTCTGAATATGTTGATTTAAACCCCACTAAACCCCTTGGTCTGAAGTGAAGAGGGAAGTTCACACACACACGAAACTGAAAACATGAAGGAGTATAAAATGCTATAGCCAGACACTCAGTGCTGTTATTCTCTCCTGAGGGTATATTACCAAATTGTAGGAGAGATGAAAATTTGGAAAGCAGTGTTTTATGAGATATGGGATTCAATTATTTGTCACGTGTACTTTACAGCACACTTAAAAGCTAACCGCCAACCTTATGCTCAGCCACACAGATCTTTAACCATTTGAGCCACGCTGCCCCTTTTATACGGTAGGAATAAACATATACCTGTATATTTTTTTGTGAATCAAAGTAACAAAACTTTAGCAACTTTTCTTATAACCTTTATTACTCCCCATAAAATTCACTGAAAAACCCCAAGAGTTTTCAAGCCATTCTCCAAGCGCACATTCTCCAAAACAATCTCCAACACGACATACTGTAGCACTCTGAACTGCTTTCTCACAACCACATTGCTCATATGGCACACTTGCACATTTCACACACCACAAAACTTTGACTGCAACACACACATTACACACATTCACATAAAATATAGAGAATATTACACCAAATATACATTCACCTTATACACGTGACTGCGACAATACCTACAGTAACTGTTATCTCTTTTCTCTGCAGTCACTCAATAGATCAGGCATGAAATTCTTACAGTTTTGTACCTGAGCCTCCAATAACGAAAGTGGACTCCATATAGCTTAAACACTTGTCCTGTTATATTGAACATCCCACTCAGCCTCAGCATGACTAAAAATCAATCCTTGCTATCTGATATCACTCAGATGAGGATGTGTTCCCTGTTGAATCAGCCTCCTCTCCTTCTATTATCTTCTTGGGGGATTTTCCTTGCCGTCGTCGCCCTCGGCTTGCTCATCAAAGACAATCAGATCATTTTGATTTAGACATATTTTTTTTATACATTTCATACTCACCTTCCCTAATTTTCTTTTCATCTTGTAAAGCTGCTTCTGCCTGCCAAAACCCAGATTCAGAACCAGTCACTGAAGCACTTTCAGCAAGAAAAAATATCTGATAATGTTATGTCTTTTTAACACTGCCTCCTTAACAATTGCTTCTAAGTCATTCCGAATCGCCTTTGAACCATCCATGTTCTTTTATTTACAGCTACAAAGCTAACTAGCTTCTAACAGAAGGCTGAATCAATTACTGAATCCCTCTCTAACCCCTGATCAAGGGATCACTACTTGGTGTGTGAAACAAGGGACTGTACACACTAGCTTTCCTTTGGGATTCAACCACAAAACCCTGTGAATTATCTGATATTCTAAAGCAGAATAAGTGGAATCCCTGCCAAGCTGGGACTCTGGCAGAACTGACTATGAAAGCAAAACTGAAAGAGAGAGCAAAAAGTATATCAAAAGTTTTTCAGGCATGTTTGCGACCTTCATGGATTATTCTCCTCACCGTTGTCCACTAACTGTAGGTCTGCAGCTCTGCCAGTAGTGGTTATTTAGTTCCTCTAGTATCTGTAGGATGTGTGCTGCCAGAGCAAAATAACTGATATCTTCATTACTCATGCTGCACCCTCATGCCTACAACTACGTCACAGGCGTGCTGATATTCAGTACAACAGCATGACCTCTCTTGTGATATTGCTTCATTATAACATTTGTAAATGATTTATCATTCATAACATTGTGAAAAGACATAATGTTATCAATGGCTATCATATATTTAAACGTAATGATATCCTTGCTAAAATTGTATGTAAGTAAGAGAAAAATTCTTCTAATTACATTTTTACTTTAAGATTCTAAAGTAAAGAGTTATTTTGATGATCAGCTTCTAGAAACTTCTCTGACCGCATGCCAAAACAAGATGTGAAAAAATATACGACACTGCTGCACATGACACTTATATTTATGAAGACATAAATATGCGAAAGTGTGGTGTTAAATAGCTAATGGTCTCAGACAGTTAACCCTTAAATTGGAGAAATCGACAGACTACTTCTTGGAGCTGTAGCTATACGGCAACCCATTAAAGAAAGGGTTCAAAAGTGTGCTGCATTATGTTTGGGTTGCTTCAGTTTGAAAGTGTGTCATAACCAGATAACCGATTCAATCAAGTTTTCTCTTATTTCAGTGTGATAAGAAATGAATGAATTGCTGCAGGAGTCTGGGATAAGAGTATTTTTGTAACTGTATATTGCGTTTTTTTTCTGTGTTACATCAGCATATGTTTACAGCTGTTTAGATCTTTGTCAGTGCTGTTATGTTGAGTTGGCTTCTGCTTCTCTGTGTTTACCGTTCTGCTGAAACGCAGTGTTTTGACACCCTTGCTGCGTTTCCTCTTTATCACAACAGTTCCATGTCTGTGTCTCTGGCTAACCACCAAACCATAAATCTCACTTTGTAGCATATGCTTTTTTGTATTAAAAGTATATATACTTTTTATTTTATTTTTTTATTTATTGTATTTTGTGTTCTGTTTGCCCCAGTGTGAAGGGACTTTCCTTTTTTTTTGGCTGTAGAGGGGGCGTTAGGGGGAAATTTGCCATGAGTCCAGGCAGAAAACCGGGTTCTTACCAGAAACCATGTGACATCTCAGCAAGCTCGCTTTTGTGTGCCCAATTGTCTGCAGCACCATCCCTGACCACACTGAGGCTATTAAAATCACCAAGGAAAAAAACTGGAGCATGTCATTTCAAGAATGCGTTGAAAAAACTTTCATTTTCAGTGAACCCACATAGGGATTATGGATAGGTTAAAACATAAAAGTGATGACTGGTAGGTTTTACATAGTTTTGATCTTTCTGTTACACTGATAAGCACATCTGTGGCCAGCTAAGATTTGAATGAAAGCCTTACTGTCATTTGAGTGTATCAGAAGATCAAGTCACATATTTTTCCTGCATGAAAATGTAGGGGGGGTTTCTGGTGAGAAGAAGGCGGGTTGTTGGGAAATTACACTTGTACACTTACAAGTTATGCTATTGCAGAAAAGCTGTCAAGTTAAATAGTTATGTTTTGAGAGAAGGAAAGAAAAATCAATATTTAGTCATTTATCTATAATAACTATGTATTATATCTATGTAACACCAAAATGATAAACATTTAAGGTGAAGATGTCATGTTTAAATCATAAAGCAAAGTCAAACTGTGACAGAAGGGTACAAACAGGATACTGAAGAGGATGGAGAAAGTTATAAAAGTGAACAGATGTACGCCGATGAACAAAAACATCTGGGAGATTTGTCCAAAACATTCCATGGATGCGCAAATGGAAGGGATCCTGGGAATTTGATGAACAAATCAATCCACACGTCCCTTACACTGCAGGCTGCGGTATACTTTTTTTTTCTGTGGGATCAGACGGGCATATTCTCACGCCACCTCAATTTATCATTAATTAGACTTTTCTTCTTTTTTTTTATTTTTTATGAATGCCATGTCATGATTAATGACTATTTATAATTGTATTAAATGATATGGATCACAGTTAAAACTGTCATTCCTTTCCCATCCTCTTTTTCCTCTGTATCGTGAAGGGAGTAAGACTCCTTACAGAAAACTTCATCATAACCAGTTTACATGATTTCCTGTTATTTATTTATTTATTTATTTATTTATTATAAGCCTTAATGATCTGCCATATGCCATATTTGCTGTTTCTACTGGAATTATGACCTATAAGAAGAAGGGGTTAATGTAAATCAATGATTTTCAGTTGCATTACTGGCAGAACTTCTGCCACAGAATATGAATTAGCACCATGAGGGAAAAATCGATTCAGAAATTCATCAGAACTGTTTTCCTTTTCATGGGGTATGCAAACTTTTGCACTCAAAATCAGTTAGAATGTCTTAAATGTGTGAAATGTTGTGGTGAAAATGTTCTCATGCTCAGGAGACAAGTTTTGGGTTGTTTCAGAATCGTACCAAGGCCATTATTTTGCTAACTCTCACAGAAGAACACTCCAGAGGTTTGGTTACCGAAACCATGGAGTAACATAAATGGGACTGATAAAGGATTTTTTGTTGAACATTGCTGGAAGTGGAGACACAACTCAGAAACTGGATCGAAGTTGTCCTTATCAGTGACACACATGGATGACAAACTGTCCTTGAGCTGCAAATACAGTATGCAACTTTTTCACCCTGTCACATGCGCGTCCCAACCCCTGTCCAATCTAAATGACACGTTGTTTAGTGTGTTCACTCTAGTGTGTGTTTGATATAATGAAAAAGCCTGACCTTGATTTGTCTACAGTGTCCAGCTGTCTCAACACATTCCGTTCCCTGCAGTTCACAGCCTCCTAGTATGGGGGTATTAGAAGAAAAACAAAGCACGACTCACATTACTGTAGCCCTAAGCACAAACCGGAGTAGCCTTTACCAACCACATGCAGAGATGTGTTTTTCTTGGCCTTTGGGTTTTGAATTTCATAATCATTGGTTTATAGTTGCATAGATGAACTGTACTCTCAAGTAAAAGCATGCATGCAAGAGTAAATGAACAAATCATTATTGGAAATATCCTGGAAACATTCAGTCTATTTTACACACATTTACTCACTCATTCATTCAGGATCATGGGAAGGCTGGACACTATCCAAGGCAACTCATGGCACAAGGCAGGGTACACCCTCTGTGTGGTCTCACCCCATCACAAGGCACAATTAGTCAAACTCAATCATAAACTACAGGCACTATGGAAACACCAATCAGCCACATGGGGGGAAACAACATAGCCAACCAGAAGCGGGGCACCAGGATGAGTTAGACAGGGCCAGAGGGCAGAGGGGGTCTGGATCACTGGGAGCACAGGAGTGACATGTGTAGCTTGTGTGAGAGAGAGAGAGAGAGAGAGAGAGAGGAGTTAACACTACTAGGTTAGCAAAACATTTCCTTATTAATGAATATTGAATTGAATTTGCAATAATTGTAGGAATTAAAATGAATATACAGGACATCGATAAGCCATAACATTAACTCACAAATGCCCACAAGGAACAAAGGCCAGCACATATTTAGTCCAGCAGAGCAAAGTTTGTCCTGTCCTCTAAAAGGATGGGATGGTGTTACACTATTTGATGTCAATCAGAGCAACAAAAACCAATTATAAGAGAGACTACTGTATGTACCGTATGTAGAAAAGGGCATATAGTGCTATCCTTATAATGTCATACGCTGGCATGTGACACAGCCTAAGCAGCAGTTTCTTTCCTTTTCTACCCCTCATCTTGGATGATGGAGGGTGGATAATGCATAAAAATAAAATACAATTAAATTTAATTAAAAGATTTAAAAAGCGAATTTTACTTTGAGTTGAGCTACGTTGTTGAAACATTACACAAGTAAATATGTAATATAAAACATAATTACAGGGTAGTATTTAAACTAACCTTTTTAGAGCTTGGAGAAATATAACTGAATATCTGTGTAAGCCTGATTGCATTGTTTGTTTTCCTGCCTGTATTTTGACCACAAAAAGCTCCTACATAATGCTCTACATACAAAAATGCTATGTCCAATTATTCTTTTTTAAAATATTTTGATATCTGGTATTGTGTATGAAGATCTCTAAAATTCCAAAAGTCCCAGCAGGATGTTGGGATCAAGATTACATATAAAAGCAACATGATGAAATGAAGCATTACTCATAATGACAAGTAGGAACCTGTAGACTCTCAGGTGCTCTTACTTGGTATTCTGACTCATACTTTCTCTCATACTTGTTGCCATTTGAGCCAACAATGCTCTTACCAGTCCTAACTAGTATTGCCTAACTAACTAGTTAAGGCTAGATTCCTAATTTTCAGTAATCGCCATGACACACTAAAAAGCTGGAATATTGGCATAGAATTTTTTTAATTGTAACACATACATAAATCTCCTTATATTCCATGGCTAACAAAAAGGTTTTCACCAGTAATCTGTTCTCAATGTTTCGCAACCTGAAGTCACTTGGGACTTTTCCTTTTTTAAAAGAGGACTAAGACATATCAGATGACAATGTTGACAATGTAAAATGTTGTGAAATTATTTCGAAAAAAAATAAAGTACAGGGACGTTCAAGACAAAGCGGGACTTTGAACAAAACAGAACACAATTATGAGAGTAAAAACTCAATTTATTTCTCCATACTGTATATTGTAATCCCTTGATCCTTGTCATACACACCAAATCCGCGACCGGCACTAGGACCCGGAAGTAATGCGGTCGCGAACCAGGAAGTATAAAAGA
>JAQMYJ010000023.1:30285978-30315985 GCA_030014305.1 Clarias laeviceps | reverse complement strand
TTCATGCTTTTATCACCTCTAGGTTGGACTATTGTAACGCCTTACTGTCTGGTTGTTCAACTAGGTGCATAAACAAGATTAAGTTAGTCCAGAATTCAGCAGAGAAAGAACCAGTCACCTCATCCTCACTAGAACCAGAAGATACGAGCACATCACCCCTATCTTGTACACACTGCATTGGCTCCCGGTGAAATTTCACAATGATTTTAAAATACTACTTTTGATGTATAAAGCATTAAATGGTCTCGCGCCGCAGTATCTGAATGACCTGCTAGTGTCTTATGATCCGCCACGCCTACTTCAATCAAAGGATGCAGGCTGCTTGTCAGTACCTTTTTTTTGTTCACAAAGCCCTGTGTTTCTTTCTGGCTCTCCCTTTTAGTTATGCTGTCATAGTTAGTCCTGCCAGCAGGACTTTAGTGCAGAGTCCCTGCTTGCACTCTGCACTAAATATACATTCACCTTATATATTGTGTAACTGTGACCATATCTAACTTTAGGTATGGTCACATCTCTCCTTCTCTTCTCTTCTCTCTCTTCTTGTCTCTCTCTCTCTCCCTCTCTCTTTTCCTTTTCCTGTCTCTCTGTCGAGCTACACATGTTGCTCCTGAGCTGCCAGTGATCCAGACCCCCTCTGCCCTCTGGACTGTCTGACTCGTCCTGGTGTCCTGTTTCTGGTTGGAGATTTCATCGCATGGATGCCCCGTGTGGTCTGCCTGGGATGTGTGTGGTGACTGGGGATGGTTCCACTTTACCACGAAGATGGTCCTGGCCTCGGCTGATCCTGACAGCTGTTCTTGGAGGACTCGTGACTGCAGTCTATCAATAGTTCAGGACTGGAATTTCCTACAATTAATACATTTAAACACATCTCCTGTTATACTGAACTTCCAGCCTCCTACAGATCAATCCCTGCTATACAGTATCACCCAAATGAGGATGGGTTCCCTGTTGAGTCTGGTTCCTCTCAAGTTTTCTTCCTATTGCCATCTCAGGGAGTTTTTTTTTTTTTGCCACTGTTGCCGTCTCATCAGAGACAATCTTATAATTTTGATTCATACACATTCACATTTCATACAAACTTCCATAATTCCTTTTATTGTGTAAAGTTGTGTTGCGACAATGACAATTGTTTAAAGCGCTATACAAATAAAATTGAATTGAATTGAATCATCCAAAACTGTTCTTAACTCTAATTGGACGTTTTTATCCTTTTAGTAGAGCTCACACACACACAAATTCAAACTACTATACCTATCATAATAGATCATCTGTCTTTGATGTTATTGGCACCTTATTTGTTCAGATATCATCAGTATCAACTCATGTCCAAAAAAGTTAATACAGATATTACAAAGTTATTATTTATGCGATAATAAAAGCAAAACAAATTACTGTCACTAATTCTATACCGGATATTTTGTTCAGGGTGAAGGCCTGGAGCCTATCCCAGGGGACTTGGCTGACTTGAAAACACCAATTAGCCTAATCAGCATGTCTTGGAACTGTGGGAGGAAACCCATCAACCATGGGGACAAGGTGGGCTCGACCATCCCATTACGGTGCTTGGTGGGTTTCCTCTGGGTACTCCGGTTTCCTCCCACAGTCCAAAGACCTGCAGATTTGGCTAATTGGCATTCCCAAATTGCCTGTAGTGTGTGAAGGAGTGTGTGAGTGTGTGTGTGTGCCCTGTGATGGTCTGGCATTCTGTCCAGGGTGTACCTCAACAGAGTCTTCTGGGATAGGCTTCAGGCCCCCTGCGACCCTGGATAAAGGGGTATAGACGATGAGTGAGTGAGTGAGAGAGCAACCACATGGCTGGCTCTATATTATAGGTATTGATGCAATGGACTGAATGTTAGATAGTGTCTGTCTTGATGAATTTAAATTTAGTCCTGAACAAATTATCACTAATTGAATGAATGAATGAATGAATGCAGTTACACTCTTGTTCATTTAACTTGCTAGTTAAACGCATTACATAGATGACAAGCTTGCTATTTTGCGGTGAAAGAAAGAAATCACTTCTCTTCTATCTCACAAGCTGGCATTCTCTAGTGGAGCTTTGCTTTGTAAAAAAAAAAAATCAATGAGTGTCTGTTTTATGAGACAAGGGAGACAGATGAACATAATGAAATACTGCTCAATAGTTACTCAATTTATCAGTTGTTTTGACAGTTTTATTTCCTATTATTTTAAGATCTTTAAGATCCCACAGTCATCTGCTATATTTTTATCCATCTCTCTATTTGTATCTTGGTTGTACTTGATTTTACCTTCTTCATCTTCCATACCGCTTGTCCTGTGTACAGGTCCACAGGGACCTAGAGCTTATCCCAGGAGACCTAAGCTGCAGTCCATTGTTATTATTATTATTATTATTACGGATTTTTTGTTTACATTAAAAAAAAAATTATTGTGTCCTATTAATATGATGTTGTCCTCGATAATAAAGATAATACATAAATAAATCCGTTTTTTTTTTACACTCCAGCGAGACGCAATGACTTATGGGAAATTTTTCATTCCCTTTTCTGGTGAAGTGAAGATCCATTGTTCAGTTGTTCCCTACACCATTCGCAGCTCCCTTCGAACTGAATTTTTTTTTTGTGGATGGAGGATTGTTCCCAAATTTTCTCCCTAATTTAGTCTAATTTAGGTGTAACACACTCAGAGAACAGAGCTATCTGCTCCTTATGCTTGCGTGAGCTCACAGACGCCCCTGATTGGCTGTAGAGCCGTGATTAATGTGAGAGCACAAAGTACCTCTCATCCCTCCCCTCTGAGAGAGCTCGGCCAATCAGCTCTCTCTAGAGATCCGGCTGCGAGAGGTTACAGCATCACCCGGGAATCGAACTTGCGATCTCCGGATGATAGGGCGGGCGCTTTACCACACTGTGAAGTATGATTTGCAGTTTACTTCAGGCCGATTGGAACGCACCTTTAGAGCACAAGGTGGGGTACACCCTGGACAAGGTCACAATTTGGAAAGGACAATGAACCTACTCGGCATGTCTTTGGATTGTGGGAGGAAACCAGAGTACCCAGGGGAAACCCACCAAACATGTGGGGAATATGCAAACACCATGTAAAAAGAACCAAGGCAGGCATTGAACCTTCAATCCTTCAAGCCACAGTGCTAACCGCTAAAGCCACTGTGCCACCCTCCTTTGTTTCAAGCTGCCTATTTCGTATTTTAGAAATAGAGGATCTAGATTTGCATGCTGATACATTTTTTCTTTTAAACATAAAACTGTTTAACTGTTTAACCGTATAATTATAGTAGTTTTATAAGATTATTACCCCTGCACACTGTAAGATGATCCAAATGAAATCTGGCCTAAGTTAACGGACATGTTCTTCATGTCAAATTATATGTTAAAGATCTCCAGTAAAGATAGAAATTAAAGGAAATGACTTTCTGACTCAGCACCATCTCTGACACTTGAAATAAATGACTATAAGATTATTTCCCCAATCATTGTTTCCTGTGATCTTGAAAGGTCTGAATGATTGTTGTGTTAAGCTCATTGTTCTATACCGCTTTAGTGTGGACCTTGGCTCATCTAATGTTTTCTGCCATATGAGCTGTTCCAATTCCTTTCCTTTTATTATTTTCTACATTGTAAAACAATCGTTTCTAAAGTCACAAATGATTAACCTTGTGTCTTCCATGTGAACTCATGTTTGAATTTTATATTTACTATGAATTGTCTTTTGAAGAATTATTTTCTACCATTTATTATTTTTAGGCCAAATTGATTTAAGCAAGTAAGAAGAGATATGCATATGTAGGTGTTCGTAGGATATACAGTACAGGACATAATTAAACTTTTCCTTTGAATGTGAAACACTTACGTCACTGTGGTTATTCTTTCCACCCTGCTGGTATATGATCCTGGTGCACTTCTACTGTAGTGACTAATCAGCACAAGCTACCTCAGAAACTTCCACTTTCCAAGAAAAAATCCTATGTTTATTCTTTTTTTTCTTTTGCAGTCATGCAACCTATTTAATGAAAAAGAAACAAACCTACACAACAGTAACAATCGTAATCAATATATATGCCTAAATATCAGGCATATATCTACAAATAAGACCATGAATATAACATATATGAAACAGCCTATATTCCAATTATTATATGTTTTTTTTAAGCCAAGCAGCTTTTATTCCTTAAAATGTCCAGAACTGACAATTATTTTTAATGAAAGAATCATTAATGTGATTAAAATTACGAATTCACGGATTTCCTCTCAAACCTGGTTGTCTCTGTAGAAAAAGCGTTAATTGCTGGAGACTTTAATATTCACTTTGAGAATCCAAAAGACCCTCTGAGAAAAGCAGTCATGTCCATTCTGGACTCAGTAGGAGTAAATCAGTGTGTAGCAGGACCCACTCATAAAGCACTTTAGATTTAATAATATCCTTTTAATTAAGTATAAGAAATATAATGACACTTCCACAGTCTGAAGTATTTCAGATCACTATCTAGTCTCATTTAAAGTGTGTCATAGTAATAATGTATGCTACCGCATTAAACGTACATTCAAATCAACAACCAAACAGAGCTTATCAGAGATCTCCCAGGGTTATCAACTTTGATTGGATCACAGTCTGACCCCACAGAACTCGACCAGGTGACTGAATATTTAGACTTAACATTCTGTTACACCTTAGATTCTGTAGCTCTCTAGTAAAATGATCATACACACAGTTTAAAATAGACTGCTCGAAAAATTAGAATGTAAATGCCGTCAAACTAAATAGTTAGTATTTTAAATAGCATGGAAGGAGAGCATCTTCAACATATCTCTCCACTCCTAGATTTTTATCAAAAAAATTAGCCTTTTCAGCAAAATTAACCAGGAATAAGACCACTACAGATATCTCCGCATCAATAACACGCAGTAGTCACGATAACAGAGAATGTCGAAGAGAATTAATTAATTTCACTGCAAAATCTTCAACCTGTGTATTAGATCTTATACTGAGACATTTTTTCAAGCAAATAGTGCCAGCATGAACAGAACCCTGTTAAAAATAGTTAGCTCTTCATTTAGCAGTGGGTATGTCACAAAATCTTTTAAATTAGCAGTTATTAAACCTCTAATTAAGAAGTACAGTCAAATTACAGTCTGATATCAACCCTCCCTTTTTATCTAAGATCCTGGAAAAGATAGCGCAGCAGCTATGTTCATATCTACATAGGAATAGCATACACAAAATGGATCAGTCAGGATTTAGGCCACATCACAGCACAGAGACAGTGGTTGTTAATGTGGTAAATGACCTCCTATTGGCCTCTGATCAGGATTGCGTCTCTTTGCATGTGTTACTTGACTTTAGTGCAGCTTTTAACACCACTTATCATAGCATAATACCATTGTTCTCCTTCATAAATTAGAAAATGTGATAGAAATTAAGGGAACGGCACTTTCTCTCGAGCTACAGTACACATGCCGCTGCTGAGCTGCCAGTGATTCAGACCCCCTCTGCCCTCTGGACCTGTCTGACTCATCCTGGTGTCCCACTTCTGGTTGGAGATCATGTTGCATGGAGGCCTTGTGTGGTCTGCTTGGGATGGGTATGGTGACTGAGTCCACTGGTTCCACTTCATCAGGAAGATGGGCCTGGCCTCAACTGATGCAGGCAGCTGTTCCCTGAGGACTTGTAACTACAGTCGCTCAATTGTTCAGGACTGGAATTTCCTACAGTCTACCTACAGTAAGCCTCCAATAACTAACTGTAGCTCCCTGGTATAATGATCACACACGCACTTTAAAATAGACTGCTCGAAAAATTAGAATGTAAGTGGCTAAATTGTTAGTATTTTAAATAGCATGGAAGGAGAGCATCTTCAACAGATCCACAAACTAGACTCCATATTAACTTAAAGACATATTCTGTTATATTTAACTTAAAGCTGCCTAATACACAGTATGACTGCAGATCAATGCCTGCTATCCATTGTCACCCAAATGAGGATGAGTTCCCTGTTGAGTCTGGTTCCTCTCAAAGTTTCTTTCTATTGCCATTTCAGAAAGTTTTTTCTTCACCGTCGCCCTCAGCTTGCTCATCAGGAACAATCTGATCATTTTGATTTATACACATTCTTTCACATTTGATACACATCTCCATAATTTTCTTTTATAAAATAATATCTTTTTATTCTGTAAAAGCTGCTTTGCGACAATGACCATTGTTAAAAGTGCTATACAAATAAAAGGTGAATTAAATTGAATTACTCCAGAAGAGCGAACAGCTGACCTTCCTTTTTTAAAATAACAATTGAGTCTTGTTGTTGTAGTTACCTAATTATTAATGAAGCGTTGTTTCATAGTTTTGAAATCTCCAGTATTGTTCTAGAATGTGTAAAAGCAATCTCTAAATAAAATACATTGAATTAGAAGTTGTGTCCAAACCTTTGACCTCTAAATCTGTCTTGTATTATTGTAATAAATATGTAAGTGAATTAAGTTGAATACTATTGACAGGCACACCATCTAAATTCATCCAAATGTCCAGTGTTTTTGCTGTGTGTAAATGTACCTCCGATAGTTACATCAGCAGGGTTGTCATGGGGATGCAATCTGTAAGCTTGGCCCCTTAAGCATCAGCCACAATAAAATTCCTCAGTCCTTTGTACAGGAAACTCTTCTATCAATGGGTTTGCCACAACATAGTAAGCTCTGTTGTTTACAGGAATCAGACTCACTTACCCTCACTTAAAAAAAAAACTAACAAAAAAAGATTAAAGCAATCCTGGGTTTTCCCCTCCATTTACTTACACCCTTTTCTTTCCATCTGATAATATTAGAGACTTTTAGGAATATGGAATGCTCCTTTGTTTGGAGCTTTCAAAGTCTATGAACGGAAGTTTCTCTGACTGGTGAGCAAGCACATTAACCAAGGAACAAATTACACTTTACTGTGTGAGAATTAAACAATCTGACAAATAAAGTAAGGAAAAGATTTGAAATTCTTGGGAAGGTATGATTACAGGAAAACATATTAATGTGTGTAACTCAAACAATCATGAGTAAGCCAAGCTCATGCTGCATAGGATGCAACATTCTTTTCAGATTTTGTAAGAGAGCATGTGCTTTGTTGTAGCTGATAATATTAGGAATGAAGCATAATCTCTGAACTAAGATGTGTGGGAGAAGCAAGCTCTGTTGATAGCTGAGTGAAAGTACTGAATCATCAAGTACTGAATACTGTGTAACCAGAGGTGGGTAATAACAAGTTACATTTACTCCGTTACATTTACTTAAGTAAAAAAAAATTTTTTTGATAAAAAAAAACCCACAAGAAATGCAGCGGTGGATCTACCATGTGACTGTGTTCCACCAATCAGACGTAGCAACAATAATCACATGAGTCAATTTGATTAATCAGCTACAAAAACAATAACCACATCAAAATCTCAAATCTTCAGCCGTGGTAGACAGCAAAGGAAACATATCAGTTTAGCTGTTTTATTTAATGTTGCAACGTCAACATATATAATTAGTAATTAAGCTAGAGGTTAAAAAAGTTTCGTACATTTGTTCTATTGGACACGGTTTATGGTAAAGTGAGACCTCTTGTACGTGCTCTGTGGGTATTTTCTATCTGCTGAGCCATTTGGAGGGCAACTGAATATACAGTATATCTTACAGTGGAAATAGTTTACACTGTTCAAACATACATATGTTACCTACAGTAGATATTTGTTTCAAAAGCATTATGTGGTGAAAAAAGTGAGATTAGGAAATTTGTTTTTCTTGCTCCTTATTTTATAATTTTGTTCTAAATAAAATAAATCAAACATTATGATGAAACAGTTACTCAGTACTTGAGTAGTCTTTTCACCAAATACTTTTTACTCTTTACTTGAGTAATATTTTGGTTGACTACTTTTTACTTCTATTTAGGTAATATTATTTTAAAGTACAGCTACTCTTACTTGAGTAAAACTTTTGGCTACTCTACCCACCTCTGTGTGTAACATTAAAAATGTTGTGGCTAATTTTAAACATTTTACTATATACTCTATCCTAAGCTAAAAGTTTATTATTGTAAAGTACATACTTTTACCAGCGACAGGGTGGCTTAGTGATTAGCACTGTCGCCTTGCACCTCCATGATCCGAGGTCGAGTCCCGGCCAAGTTAGATTCCCGTCTCTGTTTGCATGTTCTCCCTGTGCTTGGTGGATTTTCACCATGTACACTGTTTTTTTCCCAAAGACATGCAGATTAGGCTAATTGCTGTTTCCAAATTGCCCATAATGTATGAATAAATGTATGTCTGTGTGCCCTGCGCTGGATTGGCACCCTGTCCAAGGTGTACCCTGCCTCATGCCCTAAGTCCTCTGGTCCAAGTCCCTGCGATTCTGTACAGAGGATAAAGCAGTATGAACGATAAGAGAGTGACATACTTTTATGCGGATTATAAATGAGTGGGTTGTTAAATCCAACAACTGACTTTGTTTTGAACTCTGTTATTTGTTTTTCTAATTTGCAGTCATTCTAGCTATAGCTCCTGCTTATTAAAATAATAAAAAAAGATTATACTTTTTTCTACGGATATTTGTTTGTTTGGAAATATATTGGAAGCAAGTGTAGCTCAGACTTTCTGACACATGTACAGGCCTGAGATACAATGTGACGTGCTGTTTGAAATAGAAAAACTTGGAGGTGTAGTATGAGACAGCCTGAGGTGAAACTGAGGTCATATTACATCTGGGTTCTCTGGTTTGCTCACACCCGTCGGTAGGTGTGAATGTGTGATAATTTGTGTCTTTATGATATTCTCTGATTGATTGGTACAGTATATGCCTAGTGTTCCAAGGATGGATCCCAAAATGACTTAGCTTGACCAGGATAAAACCTTTCCCGCTAGCAAACTAATGTTTGGGCAATGCCTTTTTATTGGGCCAACAGGGCTGCTACTTTTAACCCTTTTTTAATACATTTTGGATAATATTGGCCCAACATCAGTAAAAGTTTGAAACCAAGGATGGGCCATCATTGTTTGTTGGGCCAGCGATGGTGCATCATAGTTACTAAGTGAATATATAAATGATCTAATATACTGATATATTTCTTATTTTTAGTATCAACATGTGTACTACAAGGACCCTAATATTCCTCTGATGATGGGAATAATAGCCCAATTAGAATAAAACTGAATCATGTAAACACCTCAACAGTCTGACTTGATTTGGATCAATCACAGCGAATTTTCAATCCAAAGGAGAGGTGTGTTGTAAACCATTTAATAATCTGTCCAGCAGAAAAACTTTAACCATGTAAACATTGATCCGAACATGTCTCTCTTGTTTTGAATAAATATATCCTTTTTGCATGTACTTGCCATACTTGTCTGCACATACTTAGTTTCAGGAAGGAATTAAGGAAACTTTGCTTCCATTTCTGATTGGTAAACTCTGTGTGAGAACAATTGTATCCCATGAGTCTTTACCTGCAATCAGTCCATGGATTGGTTCCCGAGCTCGGAACGATTGCAAGCTCACAGACAAAAATCAACTGGTCCAACTGTTGCTCGAAAACGGATCCCTGAGCGCAGTGAGAAAACGCCCTACAACTCTAATCCACTGGGTCTCTGGCTGAAGAAGGGCCACTGGTTGATTTAAATCATGCACATGTAGGAAAGCTATCTATCCAAACTTAGATGATACTGGTTTTTGTAACTAATCATAACATAAAATCGAAGGGGCAATTGGAGAGGAAAAATTCTTCTTCTCATTCTGTCATTTACATTTAAGGCATTTGGCAGATGGTCTTATCCAGAGCGACTTACTTGAAGTTTCTGTCATTGGAATTACTTACTTACACTGTTACTAGGTTACTAACTAAGTTCCATCAGTCAAACACAGTTGGAAAGGGGATTTATTAATTTTTATGTGGGGATTAGTCTAAGTACTGAGGAAACAAATATGTCTTGAGTCATGGATTAAAGATTGTTAAAGACTCTGCTGTACGGACATCTAATGGCAGTTAATTCACCACCTACTGTAGGTGACAGGACGGAAAAGAGTCTGGATGAATGTCTTCCTTGATCCCGGAGAGATGATGGGACCAGACGAGCAGTGCTGGAGGATCAGAGGGAACGTGGTGCGGTGCGTGGTGTGATTAGAGCTGAGAGGTAAGTGGTGCTGGGCTATTTTTAGCTTTGTAGGCAAGCATCAGGGTTTGGAATTTGATGTGAGTGGCTACGGGAAGCCAGTGTAGGAAGCGGAGAAGTAGGGTGGTGTGGGAGAACTTGGGAAGATTGAAAATGAGACGCGCAGCTGCTTTCTGAATCAGCTGCAGAAGACAAATGGTGGACAGAGGCAGACCTGCCAGGGGTGAGTTGCAGTAGTCCAGTCTTGAAATAACAAGAGACTGAACAAGCATCTGAGTAGCCTGTGAAGAAAAAAATGGGCGGATTCTTTTGATGTTGTAAAGAAGAAATTGACAAGAGCAGGTAAGGTTAGCAATGTGTGGGGAAAATAACAGATGATTGTCCACAGTTACCCCAAGATTGCGGGCAGTGGCTGAAGGAGTGTTATCTTTGTATCCACAACAGGCAGAGCTGTAATAATAAAGTTATATTCTGTGCTGTGTGCATGTAAATGCACATCTTATCAGATCAGCATCCTTGGAAACAGTTACATTGGTATCTCTAATCTAAATTATTTCAATCAGACTGAAGCAACATTGTTTTTGCAAACATACATGCTTTCAGCAAGACTTCATAATGGTTCAAGTTGTTCCCTTGTGTAGTCCCTGTTGAAGGATCCCTTAAAGAAGATTACTCCCCTTCCCACACAACAACAACAACACACACACACACACACACACACACATAACCTGTCTGATTTGTAGATAGTTTTCTTTAGAAGTGTTACACATTAAGCGGTAAAGTAAAGTACACTCGCAGTACCCCCACGCCTCTGGGCCAGCCTATTTTTAATCATTGGTGGACGACGGAGGGAGAAATGGGGATTTCCACCGATCTGGCCACCTCATCACCAGCTCAACACTCTACTTCTCCCTGCGGCGCGCACGGACAGAGCGCACAGAGACGCACACGCGTGCGACGCACGAGACCGCTACTTTAAGAACCAACACAGAGGACTAGTTTTATTGAAATAACCACAAACATGTTGGATCACGCGAGCCGAATGCAATTATTTGGGATTTTACTCGCTTTATTATGTTTTTGCCAACAAATACCTGGTAAGTGCGGGAGACCTCGTGGAATTAAGCAGCTGTACGAGATGCCTGCATTCATCAATTAAATTTAATAATTTATTAATTGTATTTGGAATGGTGTTTTTTGTAAATCCTTAGCAATCATTATACTTATTATGAATGGATTATAATTCTGTGAATTTCTTCAAAGCCTCATTTAACCTCAAACATAATGGCACAGACTTTCATATGATTTTTAATGAATTAATTTCAACTAGTTTTATTTCACATGTACTTTTTAGTTAGATTACACGTTACAAGTTACTTCTTTCCTTGTGTCATTATGTTATGTCAGAGTTGATTTTGAAAGTTCAACGTTATTTATATCTATCAGAGAAACCCCCTTTCTTGTAACTTTTATTTTTACCATGGGGACTATCACAGCAAAAAGCACAGGGTTTCATTTACTTCTCGATATACTTAGCTTACAGTGTTGAAGAAACACCTAGAGGTTTTTAGTATGCAGTAATCTTCTGTTCATAATGATCAGGAATTACACAATGTAATGAAGTAGTAATTCATCCTAGTGTGTACAGTTATCAAGCACTGTACTGTATATAATTAATTCAACACTGGGTCGACATTGAAAACCTTAAAGTTAGCTGTGTGTGAACATTTCTGTGCCAGGCAGTATGTTTGTTACTGTACACAGGGGAATTCCATGAATTTCTGCCCCCTCCCCATTTCTTCGACAAATCTCAGTGGGCCAACTTTACATTTCTTAAAAATGCAAGAATTTTACTCTATTCTCCTGAAAACATTTTTCAAGAAGACATGGGAATCAATTTGCCTTCTCCTTTGTGACAACCCTGCTGTGCTGTATGAGCAGATTGTGAATGAGAGTCCTGAGACGAGCACATGCTTTACGATTACAACAGCAGCTATTTAGTGTGAATTATTACTCTTCAGGTCAAATGCACTGAAGCAAGATTGTGATCTAGGCATAAACAGTTTGAGAGATTGAGAGCTAAGCATAAACATTCTGTATTATTTTCGGATTAGTGTAGGACATCATCAGAAAGTGTAGATGCTGGTAAGTTACCAAGCGAGGGCGCCATTTCATTTATAATTGAAATCATCATAATTGACGCAGGCGTCTGTGATTTCCAGGTCCCTTGCTTTATGGACAGGTTTTTAACATGGTTTCATTTATTCCAGGTACGTGTGCTACAAACCCTCTGCAGCTCGAACCACAAAGGATTGTGGTGCTATTTGGAAGCCCTGCATCTGCAAACTGCAGCACGAATGCTACACATCATGGCATAGGCTGGGA
Source organism: Clarias laeviceps (assembly GCA_030014305.1). NCBI lineage: Eukaryota > Metazoa > Chordata > Actinopteri > Siluriformes > Clariidae > Clarias > Clarias laeviceps. Next base: position 30,303,468 of record JAQMYJ010000023.1, on the reverse strand, counting down.
AGCATCTCAGGGGGCTGTGGACATGATGCAAAACGTCCAGCTCATTACCTGGACTGTGGATAGCCTTACACACTGGGACATACAGCCAATTTGCTTCATCCTTGTTGATGAGCAAACTTCAGAGCCACTTAATATTACTGTATACAGTGAGTTTTTTAATACAACATTTCTATTATTTTTCTATAATTGTAGCATGTAGACAGATAACGTTTCAATGTTTATGAAAAATCATGATTGAAAAGTAGATAATTTTTGAAGGTTAGATTTTGAAACTAAATGTAAGTTTGTGGCCATCAATACTTAATCTGTATTGGACCTCTCTTATGGTCCAGCTGAAGCTAAAACAATTTTTAATCATCTGTATCGGAGGATGTGCTGCATACCTAACAACAATAAAAACAGTTTTCTTTTTAAAAATGTTTTAAAGTGCATTTGTCTCTTGACAGAGCCTCCAGACCGGGTGTCTATCAGCACAGTGAATCACACAGGGCCGATGACTGAAGGCAAGCAGTACGAGCTCCAGTGTGATGTTGAGAATGTTGCTCCTGTTCGTCTCCTCACTGTGAACTGGTACAAAGGACCTAATCTTGTGGAAAGTAAAAGCTTTTCTGATGGGAACAAATTTCCTGTAAATAAAAACATGACACTTCAGATCTCCCCGAACAGAACTGATAATGGAGTTCTGTACAGATGTGTGGCAGAATTGAACCTGGGACCAGAAGGACCACAATCCCCTCCTTTAGTGGAATCAGAATCTTTAAACATTACAGTATATTGTAAGTTTGTCTTTCCATATTAATATTTAACACATCGTCATGAGTAATAAAGACATGATCAATATGTAACGAATACAACACTTTTTGTGTGCTCTCATACATATATATATACAAAACAATGTGATGGTGTGATGCGGCTTGATGCAAACTTCTACCACACCAAAGTGAATACTCATCTTTTTGCAGTTAAAAAAGGACAAATCATTTTTTTTTTGTGGTATACTTAATTTTTACTGGTTATATTTTAACTAAGTTCCTGTTTCACAAAGAGTCAGCCAGTATTTCAGTTTATTTTGAGTTAATACGAAAGAAATAAATGCAGCTGTAAGGAAACTGAACATATGTCTTAAGACCTAGCAAAATCAGGCAGTTAGCTACATAGTTAGCAATGACAACCATGTTTAAAATGCAAACGAATTATATTTTGTATGTAATTATTTAACAGAAGTAAATGCAGCTAGCAAGGAAAGTGCAATAACACCGGACTTGTTTTTATCAAATGTGTTGGGTTGATTGATCAAAGAATTATTAGCAATCTATATACAGAATCAATTTGTACCACCTCACCATGAAACAACTAATATAGCAAATGTAAACAGTTCTGAAGTAGAAGAAGAGTAACAGTTAACATTTAATGTTTCTGTTTATCCACTAGTTGGACCTGAGATTTCAAACTGTCCCAGTCGTGTGCTTCTGAAGGAGGGAGAAAGTCTATTAGGCTACTGTAACGTCGCAGGAAACCCATATCCAAGTTTCCACTGGGAGAGTAAGGGGCTTACCATTGACCCTGCCACTACACTTAATAGGACTTTAAGGGGAGAGTACAATATCATCATCAACAGTAATATTATTCGGACAGTGATGGTGGAAGTGATGTGTAAGTCTACATTTGCATGTTAAGCATGTGTGTCAAGAAGCACTCATACATATGTAAGTAATAAAACACTTGGGGTGTGCTGTTATAGGAAAATAATCAGTGCAGTGGTGATGTGATTTGGCCGAGTGATAAGCAGAGCTACTGTTACTACCTTGAAGGTGAACATTTTTCTATAAAAGCACATCCTGAAAGTGTTTTATGCATCTTACATCACAGCAAGTGTCCAAAAATTACACTCTCTTATTCATTATAAAACAGCACATCCTATTTATCAGTTTCAAGTTATATTTTATGTTGTGGAATGTGGGTTAAAATTAGCATCCTGCTATAAAATAGTAACCATATAATAGATATCTACTGTTATTATGATTAATAAAATGCTAATGCTTCTCATGTTTTCTGTAGCCTTCTGTTTTTTTCTGTAGCCTTTTGTTTTCTGTAGATTTATGGTATATAGGTTGTGACACTATATAATAGACAGTTAAGGGGGGTGAATATTTATGAAATTGATTGTGAATTCATTCACCCATTTCTGTTCTTTTCTTTGGTACAGATGGACCAGAAATTTCATGTGGACATTATTATACAATCAAAGAGGGTGATGTTTTTCCACCCAACTGCACAGTTGAAGGTTTACCAGAGACAAAAGTATTTTTGTATAAAGATGGAGAAGTAGTAAATTTCTCACAACAAATGTACAGGGATGATGCAGGGCAATACATCCTAATAGCAAACAACACCAACTCTATCGTCAATCACACACTGGAAATCGATGTCATTTGTAAGTATACAACTGATATTTTATTTGTTTGTTTGTTTGTTTTAACAAATGCTTAAATACAGCAAGGAGTTAGTGCATTTTAGTATTTTATGATTTTCTGTTAGATAGATGTTAGAAAAAAATATATATCAAGCAAATATATTTTCAAATATATTTTCTTTTTCACATCTTTTATATGTAAATAGTAACAAGTGAAAAATGGTAGGACATCAGTAACTGAAATAAAAAGTAATTTTATTGTGACATTGATCTTTTCTCAGATCCACCCACTGAGATTTCAGAGCTGGAGAATGAGACAGTATCTGTTGGTGAAGATCTGGTGCTTAAGTGCTCTTCTATTGCCAGACCAAGGCCCAAATATGAATGGATCTATCATCAGACAGCTAATGTGAAAAGCACAGATGAAGATGGCATATCTCTGTTGCACGTAAAGCAGGCTGGTGGGGACAACATTGGCACATACAAGTGTATTGCCTCTAATCATCTGGGCAATAAAACCAAAACAGTCAGAGTTGAAGTTCAAGGTAAGGCTTCATGACTTTGCCAGGTCATTTTGAAACATTTAAATTATTTATGATTTAAGAAATTAGGACAGTTGCATAAAAGGAATTTTATAACACAGCATATTAAAGAATGACATATCACATTTAAAATTCAGTCCAAGAGGTATCTTAGTTCTTGCTATTATCTCATTGTTGCTATAGCAGCTGTAAACAGTTGTTTTCTTAGTATTTTTTTTTCTGTCTATCAGTATCTAATTAGACAAAAATGCCACATTATGTTCCAGGGAGATCCCTCTGTGGAAACACACTGACTGTTACAAGGCGCTGTCACTGGATATTTCTTTTTTAAATGTTATAAGACATGTTCTTACAGAAAACCTCACCATATCAGATTTGTAAATTCAGTATTGGTAAATAATTTTAATGGTATTAATAAGCAGTTAGCTAGCAGATCCTAAATTGTATTTCATTAGCGAAAAACTCTAACAGAGATAGTAACTATGTAAAAAAAATTTTTTGAACTTTGCATTAACGTTTGCAGATACTTCAACAGACCATCTTTTGGGTCTGGCTGTAAATCATATAGTCACATGTACTTACATAAGTTATTTTGTAAGTACGAGAGCAGCTCATCAAGCTAGAGGGAGGTCAGAAAACAGAGGTTTGATAAAAGGAGAATGTTAAAGATGACTGAAAAAAGAAGTGTGTATTTATTCTCAAAGAGGCCTTTGCAGTGGGACAAAGCAATTGCAGTAATGTCTGCGGTGTTTACTTTATTGCGTGCTGTCAGCTATGAAGCTTAGCAAAAGAAAGCGGTATTCAATAACACAGGAATGTTATTCATTGATTTTAAATATTTGCTTTATCTTAGTTATTACCACAGTGGTTACTGGTTAGGGAGTATTTTTGTTTAGAGGCAACTGTTTTTTTTTTTTTGGTGCATATGCAAGTAAATGCAACATAATATATGAAATGATGCGCAAGAAGTAAATATACCCATAGTTTTACGATAAAAAGTATGCACCAAAATGTGTGACATTCTTGACAAGTAATGTTTACCTATTAATACATTAAGGCCTTTTCCACACATACACAGGTATTTTTAAAAACAGTGGGTACTCCTTTGCCTTTCATCCACACACAAACTCTGTTTTAGAGAACTGACATTTTGGAAAACTCTTTCTAGGGTGAAGCTATTTAGACTTAAACTTTGTTTTTAGTATTGATGCATGGACAAGTTGGATGATAAGCGTGCATGACTGTACACTGTATCTTCAGTTTTTGCCATCAGAGCATGATATACCTGCTGATAATTTTTGTCAGGCTTCTTATTGGCCAACAAAGCTTTGCAGTTAGGGTTTTATCAATGGCTGCTTGTTTGGTGTGCTTTAATGGCATGTTTTTGCATTTTCATGTAGAGAAAGAATTTTTTTAGAATGAAGGAGGAAAAACACCTGTGTATGTGTGGACTAGGCCTAAAAGCCAAAACTCGGCCAGGCAGAGAATGAGAGGGTTGTTCTTAACAAATCTTCCAAAAGCATAGAGATGCCTTTCAGAAGGCCTAGGTGAACAGGTTGTGCCTCCATTGATGTTTTATCCTTTACTATGTTGGGCCCAGCTGGACATATAAGCCACTGTATTGTGTCAATTTAATATAGTGTGTATTTAACATTGTGGATTTTGTTGTGTAGAAAGGTCTGTTTCAAGATTCCTAGATATTTGTGGCTGGGACAGTCCACCCTCAAATTAAACAACCATCTAGCCTGTTTGGAAAAAAAAAAATTCTAGGCATGTTTAAAGATGGTTATATTCCAGTCTATTCCTGTCTCGGGTTTGTGTGCCTGGAGTTTGCATGTTCTCCCCATGCTCAGTGGGTTTCCTTCAGCTACTCCGGTTTCCTCCCACAGTGCAAAGTCATGCAGGTTCGGCTAATTGGTGTTCCCAAATTGCCTGTAGTGTCTGAATGACAATCAGGCTTTGAGCGGGCTGCCCAACTTCTTAAGTAACTGCTACAGAAACGACAGATATATCTTTAGGGTGGGAAGTATTTGTTGCCTGATGTGCTGAATGAAATGGGGATGAACCAAAATAATAAATAAATAAATACACTATATGGACAAAAGTATTTGGTTGAACCTGTTAAGTATTGATTCAGGCCCCTTATCTCCAGTGAAGGGAAATCTTAATGCTTCAGCATACCAAGACATCTTGTACAAGGCAATGCTTCCAACTTTGCAGCAACAGTTTGAGGCCCTTTTATATTCCAACATGACTGTTCCCCAGTGCACAAAGCACGGGCTATAAAGACATGGTTTGATGAGTTCGGTGTGGAAGACCTTGACTGGCCCACACAGAGCCCTGGCCTTAACCCCATTGAGCACCTTTGGGATGAACTGGAACGGAGATTGCGTGTGAAGACTTCTCATCCAACATCAGTGCCTGGCCTCATAAATAAACACTCCAAAATCTTGTGGACAGTTATTATATGGAAGCTGTTATTGCTGCAAAAGGGTGACAAACTCCATAATGTCATATATGTATTTGGATATAATGTCGTTGCAGGTTTGGACAAATACCTTTGTTTTGTCCATTTTATCAAGCCTTAAAACTGGCTTATATATGGTAAAACTTATTATATGGTAACTGTTCATTCATGCTTTTTTTAGAGTCTTGTAGTTGGACCCTCACATACTTCAGATGAATATCCCTGGTTTAAAGTTACATGTCCAGGGGAGACTTTTTGTTAATTAACGTTAGACTGGGGGATGGAGGGAATTTTCCTTTTGTCGGGGTTGCCAGTGGCACTGCACGTCTCGGTGAGCTACAGGTTTGTGGGTGTTAGTGTTAACGTTAATGGTTTAGAGAAGGGGTCGGAGGTAAAAGCTAGACCAACCTGGCAACCCTATAATCCTAACGTGGAAGCTGTTCAGGATCACGGTGGATTTCCTCAGTAAAACACGACTGTGGGACGTTGTGTAGTATTTAAGCTGTTCTAAAAGCACAGCAAACACACGACTTTAAAGAAAGAGAGTAAAGTCGCGGGAGAAATGGCGACCCTGCGCCGGGAGCGGATCTTTTACACATGTCTCGTTCTGGATCTGCTGACGCTGCTCTCTGAACTTAACGGTGGGAGACTTTGTTTTCATTTTCCTCCGATTTCCTATCTGTGTAAAAGTTTGTCCCTGCTGTAAAAGTTTAATAAAAGCGTTTAAAGTCATTTCTTATATAGTAAAAGTGTTCAAATCGGGCGAAATTCCGCCAGAGTTAGATAGACACGAGGCCCAGAACAAACCGCGACGTATTTATAAACGCCGATAAGCTTTAGGGGTGAATTGCTCACGCAGAAGTACAGTTTCTTTAATAAACATCGCACTAAATCGTTGTTGCGTATCCGGTTTATTTAAAGTCCTGTAGCGTTGGAAGTCCAATCCAGATGAAGAAAGAGATATACACTCTGAGAAAGTGAGAGAAACACATTCAGTACCGAAGTGTAGTCTTTGTCCTTTGGTGTCATCACACATATAAGTAACACATATTTCATACCGTACAGTGTGTAACGTTACCTTCATCTGTAAAAGTGAATACAGTTAATTTGATCTACAATACTTGCAATTGACGCATTATATTTCAAAGCACTGTTGTAACAACACAGCTGTAAACCTATTTTCCTAAACACACACACACACACAAAACTGTGCCTTCATTAAATTTATTTATAAGCTCATTGTATAACTTCTCTTTGTCCCTTAACACTGTTTTTGTCCATTCCTGCTGAAGATATTTGTAGAAAAAGAAGAAAAGTTTTGTGAGACAAGCAACACTTTATAAAACATATAGTCAAACCTTATATTTGGTTCAAAATGATATTGTGTAGGGATATTGTTAGACTAACTGTTCGCATAGTTTCAGGGTTTGTGCATGCTTCTTGTGTTTGTAAGACCTTCAGAAATTAGGGTGTGACCTGCAGTACAGTGGGGACATTTTTTCATACTTGTGTGTGTGTGTGTGTGTGTGTGTGTGTGTATACAAACTGCAATTGGTGGAGAACTTGTAGAGACGTTATTCTCTCTCTCTCTCTCTCTTTCTGTATATCTTTCACCGTTTTTACATATTCGTCCAATGTCCAGTTTTAACCATCTGGGATGTTTTGTTAAATAGACGTTCGACAGTGCACAGCTGTTCGTAAATCATTAAAATAGTGGTGACAAAAATGTTTTCCTGTCCACAGCCCACATCCCATAATTTCCGTTTTTCAATTACAACACATCTCTTTGTTCTGAAAGCTCCAGGCAAAGTAACCTGTGCCTCAGTTTTTAGTGTGATTTCTAAGTCATTTTTTAAATGTGTAAAATGTCATTCTGTTTGATGTTTCTTTTATGTGCCTACCAGTGAAGTTAGATAAAAAAAATAAACATATACGATATAGAACGCTTTTAAAATATTTCAAGGTTCGATTTTTAGGGACCGTTAGTGTACCTTACGGCTTCCTCATAGACACAGACTCAGGCAAAACTTACACAATGAAGTTGGAACAGTTACACCAGTGAGTAGGATTTTACCTTTGTTATAACCACTGTTATAATCATTGTTTCTGTAGTATATTAAATGAGAAAAATTCCACCAATTATGATATTGTCTTTTGATACCAGTTAGTGGGCGGTTCCTTTTAAATACAAACAGAGATAAGGTTTAAAATATAAAAAATGTAGCTTTACACAAAAGTGTTTTTGCTATTTGTATAGAGTGTGTGTAAAAGAAGCTGGAGGTCAACCATTAAAATAACCTGTGTCTTATTTTAAAGCCTCTAAGTGGCAAAGTCATTATGTTTTATCAGTTATTTCGGCAACCAGCAAACAAACTGATTAGATTTTGGAGTTGATCCAAGGAAAATATTTTAAGGCTATTTCTGGTATATAGATTGCCTTAGGCGTTCAGTTTGTTATTATGCAGTATGAGTGTTTTTAAGTTCAAAGTCGATGAATTCCAGATAACAAAACGGTGCTGTGCCCATTTATTTTCCAGATATAGAGACCAGAAGTACATATCACTTAAAAGACATAAATGTTGGTGGAAAGTCGATTAGGTTGTGATTTTTCTTAAGAATATTTTTTTTCTGTCTGGCTTGTAAATGGTGACGCACTAGTAAAGTCTTTTAGACAAGGCCAAAAAATTATTTGCATGTTGATGGAAGATTGTAGGGAACACTATCTTTTTTCTTTTATTTCAGTCATTAAATTGTATTTTATTGCATTGCATATACCCAATATAATACATAGTTGAATGGAGAGATATTTCCTAACATCTGTTCACTGTGTATTAGAGATTACAATCCGGGATTTACCACTGTTTGAATGTATTCGTATATGTTTCCCAGACAAATCATAGAAATTAAATGGTATTTGCTGTTTATATAATCAAAATATCAATAAACACTATGACTTAATTCACTGATGGAAATTTTCAAATCCAATATTTTATACACACTATTTAGTACATCATTGTGTTGGTCTGAAAAGGGCATGGGATATTCCAGCTAAGAAAGTAAAGGAAGTTCTGTTTTTTTTTTGTTTGTTTTTTTTGTATAAGTGGGGTTTCCTTCCTGTGCCTGGCATGTTTTACCACTGAGCTCATGCAATGTGTGTTTGTGTGATACCCAGACAATAGGAAACTGTTGAAAGGAGAAATAAGTTTTAATATCTAAACATAATTTTCTGTCTTTTTTAATGCAGGTGCCAAGGCTACTTGTCCACTTTCTATTAGCCCACAACATGTGGTGTTGGAGTATGGAAAGTATCAGGAAGTGACATGTAATTCATCTGTACAGAATGCAAACTTGAGTTGGAAATATTCAAATAACGTGTTGAATGTTAACACGCTGCATATTAACTCAACAATATTTCAATATTTCAATAATTCGAATTTTAATGGAAAATTTTCATGCTTCGGACATTTTAAAGGACTTGATGCTTGTCAGACAGACTTAAATGTTACTATTTACAGTAAGTCTGCTTTCTTATCATAACATAGCATGTTAACATAGTACTGTAAGGCAAAAGTATTGAGTCACCCCTCATTTCTTCATATTAAATTAAATTAGATGATGCTTATGTAACAGCCACAGCAGCTCAGTTCCAAGCACTCAGCATTTAGCATCACCAGTATACTAATCACCGGCGTGATCATCTGTCATCATCTGCACCTGTTTCTCACTGGTTCATGCCTTAGTTAGATGATTTTATGCTTAAATGATTAATAGGTCACTGTGTGGCATAACAAAAACATCCCTCTTAAGATGCTCAGATACAGGGACTGGCCTGAAAAAGAGGTCCAAAACCTACCAAAAATAAAAGGCAAAAGTTCTTCCTGCTTGGAGAACTGTTCCTCAAGACTATAGTAACCAATTCTGGCTTTTGGAAGAAAATTATGAAGAAATAAGGGGTGGCTCAAGACTTTTGCACAGTACTGTATAATATGTTGTTTTTTCTTTTTTAATCTTGCAACTCATCATGTCCAATTTATTTGCCATACTGTATGTAATAGTTTTAATATTTCCTTTTAGAGCGTCCTGACAAGGTGTCCATCAGCACCTTGGGTCATGCAAATCCAATCATCGAAGGCAACAACTATATGCTCCGTTGTGATGTTCAGAATGTTGCTCCTATTCAACTCATTACTGTGAACTGGTACAAAGGAGAAAGTCTATTGAAAACTGCAACCTTTAACGAGGCCCAAAATCCAACCAACACAAGTACTACAATCAAGATCGTCCCAAACAGAAATTATGATAATAATGATAATAATACGCAGTACAGCTGTGAAGCAGTATTGAAACTTGAAAGTGGAAAAATTATTTTTAAAATGCAATCCGATCCTCTCAACTTGACTGTTCATTGTAAGTAATGATTCATAGAAAAAAAGTTCTCACTTATGTTCTAAGAATATCAGAACTTAGGAAGTAGACATATAAAAGTAGATTCATTACCACTATGACCACTATGCTGTCCATATGTAACTCTTTTTGAGTTTGTTGGTTTCTCTGCCTTCACTTCTTTGCTGTAGACAAACCGACTATAACCTCTAAACTGCCATCGCGGGTCCCAGTGTTTCGTGGCTATAACGTGACGCTCGTTTGTGAGGCCAGCGGGTATCCAGAGCCCACGATTACATGGATCTCCAACGATGAAACATTCCCAGGTGGAAACCTGCTGCTTAAGGAGAGTGATGGGGAATATACTTGTGTCGCAAACAATTCTCTTTCGAATGACACCAGAGTGGTCAGTGTAGTCTTGAAAGGTAATACTTTTTTACTCAAACCATTATCAAATATTCAAATCGTCACTTCACAGGTTATTGGTTTCTGGTTGAGGTTTGAAGAACAGGTAGTGAGTGAGGACATACACTGAAAATGATCAACATAATTAATTTAAGGGCAGAATTTGCACTGAAGTAAAGTATGTAGAGTGAACAAAATAAAACAACAGGAAATATTATAGTATATTTAGGTTAAAGTCATTAAATAGAAAGAGGTACTTTAAAAAAAAAAAAAAGGTTTAAATAAAATAGACAATTTTTATATGTAAAGTATATATCTTTTTTTGGAATAATGTAAATTGAGTAATAGTGTAACAGGCCAACTAAAATGTTTGTTTTTAGAGCTAGAGCTGCAATAGAGAATGTTCCTAATGTTCTTTGTAACCCTATTTCTTGGAATGGTTGTGCTCTGAGTCACGCTCAAGAGTACTCGGAGGACTGCGTCAGCTGAGCTTGTGATGAGTTTTACCGCTTCTGGATATCAGCAGGCCGTTGTAGTATGGAATAATTTAGCTGGAGTTCAGCTGGGAATAAACCCAGATAGCACACACATACAGTATATTTTTCCAGCATCAATATGGTGTGAACTAAGAAAGGGAATTACCTGGAACCACCCAGTGCAATATTATCACGATTCCTAGGTGCCAATACTATTTGTATTGCGATTTTACAAGTATCACAGTTTGATAAATATTCAATTTAATACTGTTTATTTACTCCTTAGATTTTGTTGCAATTCTAAACAAACTTAGCAAATAATTAGCTTTTACCTAACAAGATGCTGTGCTGCCTGTCTGTGTGAACTGTTTAGATAGTGTGACACTTGTAGGATTATAAGCACCTCAAATGCAAACATATATAAATAAAACATAATAATAATTTTGAACAATTGCTGATTTTAGTCAAAAAGTAGGTCATGTCGATTTATCACATGAGAGAAAGGAATTTTGGTCTGAATCTGTTTAACACGTGGTGAGAACTTCAACATTTCTCATCATGAAGAAGTGACAGTAAATTAGCCCGAACTGTGATATTAGGTTGTGCAGTTATGACATCATGGACATAGGTGAGGGCATAGACCTCATCCAGGCATGGATGGAGCAGGGGTCTTTGAGAATTCAGGAAGGCTGTACCAGCAAAATGTAATTTTACATGATTATGCCATTTGCAACCTGGAAATGCCTAATGCAGTAACAATATCTCTGGTGGACTTAATGTTACAAAATAATTTTTTGATGATTATTAATTATTATACTCATTTAATAAAGTGAACTACGTTTTAAAATTTCTAAGTAAAATAGAGAAAATATTAATATTACATATATTTATCCAGCATCAGTATGGTGTGAGCTAGAAATGGGAATCACCAGAGACCACCCAATACAATATTGAGTAGAATTGAACTGTTTTAATGTTATCGCAAAAAGATACATTACAGTATCTTTTTCTATGCCATGCTTTATTCCTTGATAAGATGGATAATGTGTGTGAGATTAAGCTGGTCAGATCTATAAGAACTTTTAGGCAGCTTTATTTCGCTATCTCTGTCTGTCTTGCTCTTTAAACAGTCAGTGTGGTATTAGTGGACAGTGATATGGGAGAAAACATTACTATATCATTCTACATGAAAATGCATGAATCTACATGAATATGCAATATGGTTCCAATATTTAGGTTTGCTGTCAAGGTGTCAAAAAAAACCTTGGAAACAAATATTTGTTTTAATTGCATTTAATTTTTACATTTTTAATTTAGTTAAAAATTTTTTATTGCATTATTAAATACTTAAAGCACTTAAATACTAAGGAAAACAAAGCAAACAATCAAACAAAAAGTCTTTAAATGTCTAATCAAGTATTTTAGTAACATAGGAGTCATTGTCATAAAATCAGTGATGATACCTGTGAAGTGTCTTGTGACGTAATCTATCACAATATTGACATTTATCATTAAATTATCACTATTATAGTAACTTTTTTTATTGCTCAGTTTTTAAAGAGGGATGTTTAATTTCGAAGCACACTGATCCAGATACAGCTTAGTTAAATTCTATCAAAAATAGTCACTGAAATTGCAACTTTTTTTTTTCTTTTTTTTTTTCTTTTTCTTTTTTATTGCTGGACACAGAGGATTACCTGCCCCTGATCGCAGGTTTTGTTGCGCTCGTGGTGGTGATCATCTCAGTCTTCTTCATCAGCATCTACTCCATCTACTACAAAAACACCAAGATGGGCCACTACACCTTGAAGGGCGCCAAGCCCCAAGCTCAAAATGGCAACGTCGCGCAGAATGGCAAAGACAGCACGATCCCCATGAAGAAAATCCCAGTGTAGAATTTCATTTTCTACTTCTGGCACTCGGCATGATCTGTTATGGATCAGTTCTAGTGATCTAAGAGTGGAGCGTCGTTACACCAGCATAACGCAAACCTACAGGAACTCTCACTGGGAGCGTCACTGACTTGTTTGGATTTCTGCTCCATCTAATCACCTAATGTTTCATCTGCCCTGCATATCAAGCCTACGATTCCATTTATTAATGCATATCATCTTTTACATCATGAGGAATCATGCTGTGTCAGAGGAGCCTGTTGTATTTAAACTACTGTTTACTGTGTCAATAAAGAACTACTGCAGTTTTAGAAGCCAGCAGTTTTTAGAAGACCTGTCCTGTCTTCTATACAGAGACTTTTATTCAGCATTTACTGTTTGCTTTGAAAATTTGCGTACTAGTGCCAAGCACTAGATCACAACACTGCTGAACTGCGTACCGTGCACTAACCTGAATGAAATGATGAATGCTTTTCTAGTTTTTATCCCTCCCATTGAACACAGTGCCTTAGAAGCACACTGATCATTTTGAAGACATCTAAAAAGCATATTTATTGTCACAAACTGTACATGTGCAGATACTGAATTGTGTTCAATTATTGTTGTATATAGATATGTGTAATATATTTTAAATTCTGAATGTTCAAACAAAATTGCACTTGTGCAAAATCGAAGGAATGACTGTAACAAAGTGGAAAATCCCCATCATCAGTGTTAAAGTGCTGGGAATGGAGTTTGAAATGGCACTGGAAAAGGCTCTACAGACTGCTTGAACAGGAGATCGGAGATAAGCTTACTGAGCCCAGGCAGTAACTCCAACCATTTCCCTCCTGCCTTTGTGCTAATGTACTCGGTGTACTGGGTACTCCTTTAATCATAAACCTGCCTTCTGCTCCAGCTCTCTATTTAATTATACCTGTATATATCATGCTTATTCTATGCTTTTTTTATTTTAAAGTATTTTTACTGAGAGATTAAACACAGATCTTTTTATATAACAGTGGCAGCAATGCTCATTTCTGTTTGTTTACAAATTCACTTCCATTTGTGCTCTTAAAAGAAAACATGACACAAATATCAGTTATAACAATTTTATATGAAAAATACTAAGAAAGTGTAGGTTTAGGTAAGGCTAGGCCTGTGAGGTATGATACAATATCAATCCCACAATAAATTACGTCACAAAACACTCTTCTGAGATATCACAGGTGTCCATATATTTTTTAATGACATTCCAATAACTCTAGAATTAACTATGTTAATAATTTGTAGAGATTTGAATCACCAGGGACCACCTGATACGATATTATCACTCTACCTAGGTGCTGATTTGATTCTAAGTTTTATACCTTAGTTTTAATCAACAGCTTCACAACTGAATTGAACATAATTAAAATAATTAAATGTAGCTCATTCCTTATAACATTAGTTTTCTCAGGTAAAACCAAGGGCAGCATTTTAATAATACAGACTCAAATACACCAATTTAAATACAAGTTTAACATTTAATTTTAAATTATCTGTTATATTTTTTCATTTGTAAATGAAATTGCCAATTTCCTCCTACCACATTGGATGCCAATGTGTGAATAGTTTTGAGAATACTACCTATAGGATTAAAAAGAAACAGAGACAATACAGTATACCCCTCAAAATCTCAAAAGTCAAGTTAAAAATAAGTCAGTATGTTAGAAGTCAGCTTCTAACATAAGTGAGTTTCAGGATTTTGCACTTTGCTTTGTTATGAGACTTTGCTGTGTTTCAGATTAATTCACTTGCAGAGTTTGAAGAAAAAGGTTTATTAGAGGCTTTTTAACATGCACAACATTTGATATATAATGCCATATAGATGCATTTCTGTTGCATTACTCGGAAGCTTCTGCGCTCGGCACAGAATTCATGTCTGGTCGATCAACCAGTGCATCTGTTTTATACATGTAAAAAATTATTTTTAAAGGAATCAGTGTGGTGATACATATAGTGCAAGTATGTAAAAACATTCCATAGACAGGAATTCGTTATTTTTGAAATCCATATTATCCACCCCTATGCAACGAAACAATCGTGTTAGCGTTGTCTTATTCCACAGGGCTATTGAATTGTTGACTCAGTTAGTCAGATTTTCATGGCATTAACTCCATCAGCAAGGCTTTGTATTAATTCAGTTATCTAACACTAGTGCGTCTATTAAAACAGCTTTATGCACAATATAATTCAGGACCGATAATAAGGGGATTTAAAAATGTGTAATTTTAACAACAATAGTTCTCAGTGTCAGCTCTTTGCAGCAATCAGATATAAAGCTCTGACTTAAAGTTTTCAGACACAGGGAAACTCTTAGGCCAGAGAGCTTTAAACATATTGCATTCAAGTCAAACTAGGACAATAATGCCCCTGCTACAATAATGCATTTATCACAGCATACTTAACAGGAATTAACACCAAGTTCAATAAATATAAACCAATAATAATAAAGTATTAAGTGTTCTTCTGTAATAAAATTTTTTTAATTTCTGCAGAGATCATAACTGCACAGCTCAAACTGCACACCCCAGTGTTTTATTCAACTGCCAAAAATATTTTGTTCACTCTTCAAAACACACCAATCAAATACATTTAGATTAAGCTTTAAGAAATTACCTAACTTTAAATATTCTATAATACTTTAATATAAGTAATAAATAAGTATAAATCAAATGAAACATCTTTTACTCTTTATTTAGTTGGATCTAAGTGGAAGTGGAAGGTTTACCAGACTTTTAGCACACAACATACAGCACATTTGATATTAGATTAATTAATACCACTGATATTAACTTTAAGACAAATCTCATAGTAATTAAATAATTCTGTAAATGCAAAGATCATTTCTATTAGTGGATAAATAATCATAATCATAAAGTGCATGTTAATAAACTTTAGTTAACTTGAATATCACAGCTTATTTACTCAACTCTTAAGAATGAGTCAGTGCTATTGATTCTCTTTCTAGATGCCAGTTGCAAGCTTGTCCTCAGACCCCCTGAACTGATGGTGGAGTATGGAGCCTCAGCGTCAGTGGATTGTTCTACTCCAAGCATTCACACAGGCATTCGCTGGGAGGCTCCTCAGGGAGAAGTGGAAATGGTGAAAGATGTCCATCTCATCACCTGGAAGGTGGACAGCCTTGTGCACTGGGACATACAGCCTGTTTGTTTGCTCAACACAGTGGCAGGACAGTGTCATATGAAGCTTCCAGTAACTGTTTACAGTAAGAAGGCATCTCTTAAATCTTGATACAGTCAAAACAGCGGGTGTGTGACATAATTAAAATATAATATATTGACTTTTCACCATCAGGTCCATTCGTGGGTCTTCCTCAAACAGTTACCACAAAGCTGAAATCACACAACTGTGTAGAATGTCTTTGTGTGTTATGAAATTATGATTTCCCCTTCGGTGGCATTAAAAAGACAAAACCTGTTCCAGCATCACACTGGCTGTATTCAAATGGCTAGTAAAATCCTTCCTAACCTTGGTTGTGGAGGACCCCCTGCCCTGCATATTTTAGTGTTGTCTCTGCTCACACACACTTTGTGCTTTAACTAATCAGCTAATTAAGAGCCTTTAATGAATAGATGGGGAAAACATTAAATGTGCAGTGCAGTGGAAATGGCTTGGAGCAATGAACAGGAACAGGGTTGGGAACCACTGCACTAGTGGCACCATGGGGACTGCACAGGGTATTCAACCATGTTAAATAAGATTCCGATCTGTATCGACAATTAATTCCAAAGGGAACTGTAAACAGCATGGGGCACAAGTAAACAATAGTTTTCACTTTGCCAAAAGTGGACAAACAAAATTACCCATCAGTCACCTTGCTAGAGTACAAAAATACCATGGAGCTTGCATGAGACCTGGCATTAATTTCATGCACCATTCATTATTATCAAAATGACATAATCTTACTTTTACTTAATACTGTACTAATAATTAGTAAGTAATCTACATTAATTTTGTTAATCTGACATAGGCTATTAATATGCATAATAATCTCTTTATGAATGAATCACATTTATTCACACTTTATAAAACTTTCAGTAGTATATGTTTTGTAACATATCCGTTTATACGCAAGCAGGAAGTAAATGTCTGTGTTAATGACATCTCTGGTGTACCAAACGGTGGAATTTTTTCGAGATAAGATCCCTTAACTGGAATTACCTGCACAGGGAACAGGGAGTACAGTTTAAAGTACACAGTGGAACAGAATGCAACAAGACTTTCTTTGCACAAAGCAAGCTCCTTGAAGTCATGGTTTGATAAGGTTGGATTGGAAGAACCGGAGTGTCCTACACAGAGCCCTGACCTCAAACACACTGGACTGAAATGCGACTGCACCCCTGGAATCTTGACCTTAATAATGCTCTTATAGCTGAATGATCACAAATGTCAGCCACACATAAGAAATGGTGGAAAGCCCTCCCAGAAGAGTGGAGCCAATTATAACAGAAAACGGGGAATAAATAGTTGTTGATGCTCACAACAAGCGCATGTTGGTGTGACGGTCAGGTTTCTGAAAACTCCTCACCATATTCTTACTTGAACACATTGCTGCAATACAGAATATGTCTGTAAGTCATGTACTGTATGTAAGGCCTTTGAAAAATAAAATGCGGCCTTTGAAAAATAAAACACAATTCCCAAAAAGTGTTATGATATATAAGTTTTATAAAATGGTGCCAGAAGTACAGTAATGTTGCATTAAAATAAAAAAAAATATTATATACCAGTAAACTGGTAACAGGATAATGGCCCATCTACACTCACTTGGACTAAACGCCAGCCTGTCTTGTCACGATACTAACCGGGATGATCAGAAGATTCGGCACACTAGCGGTTAGCCCTTTGTAGCGTGGATGGTAAACCC